>CM060660.1:38048626-38451126 GCA_030686955.1 Odontamblyopus rebecca | reverse complement strand
GCTGTCAGAAGATGAGCGTCGTGTTAGAAGTTGAAAAGGCTGAACTTGTGGCATCGGAGGCACCGCGTCAACCAGACAAGGACAAGAGCCAACCCGAGAACCGGAGCGTGGGGCCCTCCACGGGGCTGGGGCTTCGCTCATGTTTTTGATGTAATAAATACAGTAAAGTCACTCCAGGAAAACACTGCACTCACAGACCACAGCTAAAGTATTTTGCTCCTGTTGGTCCACGGCGTCCAAGACCATATCCCGTATATCTGAGTGGACTGAGTGAGTGACGTCTCCACAGCGTCAGCGTCGCTCAAATGAGGCTCCTGTTGCCACGGTTACAGGAGTGAATCTGGAGCCAGGTCCATATTTGGAAATCCGACCGCGAGTATCATAGCAACACAAGAGCCAATCATGAGTGAGGTCATTAAATGTGCCGCCCTCCTCAGAGCGGTGATACTCTGCACCTGCACAGACCGCTGGATTTCTGTGATTCTTGAGAATAATAAGGAAACATTTTAGCTTTTATTATCAAACTTGAAATAGTAAGTTTAAGTTATTAATTTTTGTTCTATGTTCTGTTATGTACCAACAACTAGCTGTCAATCAAACCTGTCACTAACGCGGGGCGGCAGCGACCTCGGGGAATGACGGCGTCTGATTTGGTTCGTTATTGATGTTCATATCTTGATTTAGTAACAAAATAGCAAAATGAAAAATTCTGGCTCATGGATCAGGTCAATATGAAGATTTTAAAAATATGGACGTCCAGGGCGTGTTTGGACGCTGCGGTCTGAACATATCATTAGTGTGTTCATGTTTAAAGGTGCATTGTGTAACTTTTCTGGCAGAGGGTCCATCAAATGACGTCGTTGCTTTGTCTGGAATGTTTCATATTATGGCATTAAACCTTTCTATCTTCATGAATATTTTAAGTTACAGGTCAAATCTGTGGAATGTCAGAATGCCGTTTTTCCAGCTCTTTTCGTGCAATAAAACCACCTGTGATTCAGTAAATGTAAAATGGAGCTGTTCGATGTCGTACTGCGGAACATTCAGTGACATCTCCATAGATACGAGCAGGTGACAGAACCTCCACCAGAAAAGTTACATAATACAACTTTAAATACAGCACTCGCTTCTGTATTAAACATTTCCTCGTGTTTTGTATCGAGTCCATTTCATATTTTCGGCACATTGTCGGAGCCGCTTGTAAATCCGCTCACACACGCGCAGACTCGACGCCCCTTTGAAAACCTCGCAAACAGAAAAACACAAAACAAACAATAATAATTTCGCAAAACGCTCTCAAGTGGTTTTACCTGATAGCACCGTGGACCTCGAAACCTTTTGTACGAGCGCGTGAAAAGGAGAAAAGGAACGAGATGAGATGTGGCGGCGCCTGCGTTTGCGCCTGTGACTCAGATTATCCGCGCGGCTCATTACGTGGTCAATATTGACGAGGCTTTGCTGTCTTCATGTGACCTCTTCATTCAGAGGCGTCAGAACAGGCACTTTGGTTCTGATGGGCTTTTCTGTGGTCCTCGGTGTACTTCAGCTGCTAAAAAACTAGTTTTCACACACAAAATCGATCCTTTTTTCCCACGTGTTGAGTAAATTGGCTGATTCGTTTATTATTGATCAGGCATTTTCGGCGCCGTCCGTGTTGTAGTTTTGTTTACACGTGTGAAAGTCGAGGTTTGTAGTTTCTTTCGTTTTCTGGAATAGTTTTGAGGATTCCGTATGACGCTGTTTTCTGATTTATGTTATAACGTTGGTTCATCACCGCAAACGAACCTGGAGTTTTGTTTCGTTCATGTTTAACGCACGAGCCCTGCAGGGTCAGATACACTCTGTTCCACTTTGTGATGTCACGTGTTCATACGAAAAGGGCTCCACTGTGTTTTTACATGTGAATCGTGCAACTTTTCTGGCGGAAAATTTTTCTTTGTCTGGAATGTTTCACGGTATGACATTAAACCTACTACTACTACTACTACTACTACTACTACTACTACTACTACTACTACTACTATTACTACTACTACTACTACTATTACTACTACTACTACTTCTACTATTACTACTACTACTACTACTGCTACTATTAGTACTATTACTACTACTACTACTACTACTACTACTACTACTACTACTACTACTACTACTACTACTATTACTACTACTACTACTACTACTACTACTACTACTACTACTGCTACTATTACTACTATTACTACTACTACTACTATTACTACTACTCGTACTACTACTACTGCTACTACTACTACTACTACTAGTACTACTATTACCTCTACTACTACTACTACTACTACTACTGCTGCTGCTACTGCTACTACTACTGCTACTATTACTACTATTACTACTGCTACTATTACTACTACTACTACTACTACTACTACTACTACTACTACTACTGCTGCTGCTACTACTACTACTACTACTACTACTACTACTATTACTACTACTACTACTACTACTACTACTACTACTACTACTACTACTACTACTACTATTAGTACTACTACTACTGCTACTATTACTACTATTACTACTGCTACTACTGCTACTATTAGTACTACTACTACTGCTACTATTAGTACTACTACTACTGCTACTATTACTACTACTACTACTACTACTTCTGCTGCTTCTACTTCTACTACTACTACTACTGCTATTATTACTACTACTATTACTACTACTACTATTACTACTACTACTACTACTACTACTACTATTACTACTACTACTACTGCTTTGCTACTACTACTTATTATTATTACTATTACTACTGTTACTTGTTACTACTTATCTACTTCTACTTCTAGTACTACTACTACTGCCTCTGCTGCTACTACTACTACTGCTACTATTAGTACTACTACTACTACTACTACTACTACTCCTACTGTTACTACTACTACTACTAGTACTACTAGTACTACTACTACTGCTACTACTACTACCTCTACTACTACTACTACTACTACTACTACTACTACTACTGCTACTGCTACTACTACTACTACTACTACTACTACTACTAGTACTACTACTACTGCTACTACTACTACCTCTACTACTACTACTACTACTACTACTACTACTACTACTACTACTACTACTACTACTATTACTATTACTTCAGTTAATACTACTACTACTGGATGCTTTGTACACTGCAGATTTCTCTGATCTGGCCAAGATTTTAAAACTTCTATCAGATCATTCATCTTGTTTTTAGATTTATTATCGACTTTCTAGTCCTGAGTCTGCTTCATTCTCGTCTAGAGGTCGTTTATTTTAAGATAACTTGTCAAGTAAAATGATCTCTCCATGCAGCAAGATCATTTCACTACATTTAAATCATTTTCTGATAGATTTAAGTGTTTATATCTTCAGCTTTTTTGCAGCGTATCTTCATGGAGACCAAACCGGACCAAGTTACAGATCAGATCTGTGGAGAGGCAACCCCACTCACAGTCAGAATGCCTGTTTTTTCTAGGCATTTTTGTAGAAAATACCTAGAAAAATTGAATAAATGTAACATAGGGCAGTCTAATTTCATACTGTGGAACATTCCAAGCAAAAAAACAAGCAGGTGACCGACTCCCAACCACAAAGTTACGCAGTGCACCTTTAATTTGGATGATTTTACTGCAGAAGAGAACAATAACAAATGATAAATGTATACAGTAATTATAGTGACAGGCGCGTCGTCACACTCACACAGAAGGAGTCTCTGGTGAACATGAGCCTTTGTGCTGATGTGCAGATCTGTGGAGCGGCGCAGGATCTGTCAAACAGCACAGTTTAATATGTGGAGTGACGACGGCTCCTCCTGAGTCTGTGTCAGGGAAAGACGGATAACAGTTTTTTTTATTAGCTTTTGTGCTCTCACTTTCAAATGCAACACAACATATTCATATATCTGTGCGAAACAAGAAATCGAGGCAGACTTACGGAAGATTTGTGCGCCGCTGCCGTTAATGAAGCCACAGATGCAACGGAAAAGGTCTGTAAAGTCACAACATTTACAGAAGACAGCGGCTGAGTGATTAGATTCCAGTTTGAATGTGGTGTGTAGTACGGCCGATGGCGCAGATTGGCAGTCTCCGTTTTGTCAGTCTGTCCCAGGGCAGCTGTGGCTATAAAACATAAAAACCCAAGCGATTAATCACAAAAAAATCACACTAATGTTTTGTTTTTTTTAATGCAGATTAATCACACAGTTTATTTTGAACGCTTTTCTCTGGAAAGTGCGGATGGTCCTGAAGGCGGCGCAGGTTATTAGGTCAGTGATCAGGTCCATACACGGATGTGAAGACGACAGATGAGACGGTGACTGGAGCTCAGCGGCAAATTTCTCTGCAAAAAACTGCCAGATGAGACTTTTGATAAAACTAAGGTATCGCAGAGATGAACTCTCTTTCCACAGAAGCACAACAAGTTTAAAATCTCATCTTAAAGCAAAACACGGGTTTGATTCAGCGGCAGCAACAACGCTACTTGTACCAACAATAAGCTGAGTGCACTACCAGCGATAGAAAAATGTCAATAATATAATTTTTTGATAATAAATTGCATTTTTGTCAAAATATTTGGTCTTTTTTTGAAGAATAATTAACTGTGATTAATCGTGATTAATCAAAATTCTAGAGTGTGATTAATCTGATTTTAAAAATTTATCGTTTGATGACACTAAAAAAGACATAAACAGTGTCCTAACATTAAACATGCAAAAAGTGTATAAAATGGAGCAGAAGAAAGAGTCATCTTATTGTATCTGCCCTCTTTTCCAGACAATACATTAACACAGATACTTACTTTAAAACTAGTGCTGTCAAAAAGATTGCATTATTAATGAGTTAACGCAAAACTATTTTACCAGCGTTATTTTTTTTTATCGCGAGCTAGTTTTTTCATAAGCTGTGGCCACTGCTAGTAACGTTAGAAAAACTACAGGACCCGTCTGTAAACAGGAAACAAAACATAGGGTACGAAATTGAGGAGCCCTGTGTGTGCGCTGATGTTATTCATATGAGAAAAATACGGGAAAAAATGAGGAAAACGCTCCAAAACGTACAGCGAGTCCATGCTTCCCTTCGATCAGGACTGTGGACAGACAGAAGTTTTGCAGCCGCTCTCCTCCAGCTGTCCTCACTGCTCTGAGCTGTTGCTTTATCCATAAACTCACGGAGGAGCGTATCGCAGCAGGACGCAGATCTGTCTCACTGTTTAATAGATATTTCTGCCGCTGGACTTATTTTCTCCTCTAAAGCGTTAGCTCTGCTGCACCACATGTAAACAAACAGCACCGTTTGATGACGTTATCTCCTTTAGTACAGCAGCGTTGGGGCGACAAACACGTTCACAAACACAACTGTAATAAAAAAAAAAAACATTTTGACAAAGCCTATCCACTTTTCTATGTTGATAAGAGCATTAAAATGATGATTCATGAGATTAATCGCAAGTTAAATATTTTAATCGACTGACAGCACTATTTAAAACATTTCAAATCAATACGTTTCACTTCAGTCACAAATATGAATCAATTTCAAACAGATATCTTCACTTTTACGCACAACTTAATTTTCTTTTTCATGCATACATATTGCACTGAATTTTATGTATTTTTTAAGTGCCGTCATTGTACTTGACCTTTTATGTTTGTCAAGACTTCTCCATAAGTTAACTCCTTTCACAGCGACGCTTCGCTCCATAACCTTGGTTCTGAATCTGAGTTTTTTTAAACATGTAGGGTCCTTTTAAATTATAGTGGCTCGTTATTTTCTCAAACGGTCTCTGAATAGTAGTTTACCACCACTGACTATGGAGCGAATGATGACTGACCATATATAAGTGAATGTGTCTGCGTTTTACAACAGAACTTTGCCGTGGAGCAACATTTGCCTTAGTAGGATTTGCATTTTTCTACGATTTTACATTTACTTTTGGCCGAATAGAATAAGTCTCACAAAATTACTGCTAAAAAGAACCTGCGCTGTGCCAACCCCACACTGCCAGCTCAGTCCTGACATCAGAGGTATAATACTCCCTACAACGGAAGCGTAGCATTACTGATACAGCGCATTTACTGATGTTGTTTGCTTTACAATGACGGTAAAACCCCACTGGAAATGTTTCTGTCTCATCGCAGTGAATAATTGCGGCTCCACCTCCCACAGATGAATGCTGTCGGTGTGTCCTCGGGCAAGACACTTCACCCACCTTGCCCCCACACTGCCAAAAAGGACTTTCTAGCATAGTTAAACTGACTTGAATTAAGCAGATTCATCTTAAAAGATAATTTTAAGATTTTTTTACTTAATAAGATGAGATTTTGAGTTTTTTTTTACTTGTTTCAAGATATTCCATCCTGATATATCTTATCTGGATATGACAACTTATTCTAAGCACTTTTTTATATTAACTCAGTCCAGGTTAAGCTTCTTTAACTTCCTTCTCAAACCAATAAGGTGAAAAATCTTGTCATAAACACTTGAAACGAGTGTTTTCTGCTTAGAACAAGATTCATATTTCGTCTTGTTTTAAGAAAACTTGGTAAGTGAAGATTTCTTACTGCACTGGCAGATAATTTCACTTAAAATAGGGCATTTTTACCTCAAAATTGGTATTTTTTCTTATTTTTAATAGGCCTTTTTGCAGTGCAGTGTCTGTGTGAGTGAATGGTTCCTTGTTGTAAAGCGTTTTGAGCCTTGAAGGTAGAAAAACGCTGCATAAAAGTGTGACCATTTTCCCTTTAATTAGGATGATCTGAATGCATAAGGTAAGTGAGGAATAACTTTGGACCACTGTAAATTGTTTTAAATGAATTAATTCTGTTTTTCAGCTTTTTAAAACACAAAAAATTAGGCACGACAGTAAATCTACGTTCAATATTGTCATTTTGTCTCTGCATGCGTTGGACCATGCAGAGCTCACTATTTAATTCACCTTTCATTAGAACAAAACGCCGCTGTGCTCCCAAAGCGTTTGCAGCACAAAACAAAAGCCCTTCTTCGCGTTTTTTTCCCAGTCATTCCCACATACCGGGAAGAAGAAGAAGAAGAAGAAGAAGAGGGACGAGGAGGCCAGCTGGCACGGGCATCTCCGCTCTGAATTGTGAGGTGATTACGGGAGCATTTGCGTTTTGGATTTCACTGTTGTCGCTCGTGATTTACGGCGAAGATTGGGCAGAGACTTACTGGCGTGGCCTCTCTCCCCCGCCGCTCCCATACACTGTTACCTCAGCCCCCTCATCGTCTCAAACAAGCCTCCACAGGGCTGCAAATAAAGAGACGGGAGCTGGGGATAATAGCAGCGCCGCGGGCCTGTAAAAACTGCCAGACCCTTTTGCATTCAGAAAGAGGCCTTACACGAGAAAGAGGGAGAGAGAGAGAGCACTTTGAGAAGTGTGGAGTGAAGGATTGTTCTGGTGAACAGTCAGCGCTGTCACTGAGGATGATTTCTGCGCCTTGTTTTCTGCAGCTTGTCAGTAATGAGGTGACAGCGGCACAGTCGTTGGGCTTGGCCATCCGTCTGAAGGTTGGTGGTTTGAGTCCCGCTCCGGCCAGTTCATTTAAGTTGGGTTTCCATCGTTCCTGGGGACAATGCCTTGACTTACATTCATTTTGTAGTGGCCAATCCTGCCCTTAAAAACTGTTACTACTAGGTCAGGGGTCGGAAACCTACAGCTCCGGCTTCATCCTTCTGTTGTGGCTCCTGCGACTTTGGAAAATAAATAATGAGTATTTAATTCCACTGTATTTTTATTTTAGTTAGTTTATTTTTAAATGTAATTCTAAATTTGTAGATAATGGTCTTGTAACATTCAAATAAAATGTCTTTAATATTTTTGTTGCTCAACATCAAAGCCGTGATGTGCGACACGTATCAGAATCAGAATCAGAATCAGAATTACTTTTATTCATCCCCGAGGGGAAATTTTCTTCGTTACACATGCAACCGGCCAAGAACATGTAGATAGAATCAAGTTTCAAAAATAAGATAAATACAATAAGATAAAAGATAAAAATAGTCTCTCTCAGAAATTATTTACATCAGTGACATATTTACAACTATATACATGTGTGAGCAGAGAATAGGATATTACAGTAGTTTGTCAGTGATTTAAAGTGCAGAGTTCAACAGTTTGATGGCAACAGGCAGATTCCTGTGTCTCTCAGTGGAGCAGCAGCAGCGTCTGTGGCTGAAACAGCTCCTCTGATTGGCCAGCACCCCGTGGAGGGGGCGGGAGGGAGAGTCCAGAATCTTCCTGATTTTGTCCAACATTCTCCTGTCCAACACAATAGCCAGAGTCCAGCTCCTCCCCCACAACATGTCCAGCCTTTCTGATGATCTTCTCGAGTCTGTTAGTGTCCCTCAGGCGCAGATGCTGCCCCAGCAGATACAGCACATGATGCACTGGCCTCCATAGACTCACAGAACATCCTGAGCATTGTCCTGCAGATGTCAAAGGACCTCAGCCTCCTCAGGAAATAGAGGCGGCTCTGGCCCTTTCACCCAGACTTACCGGCACCTACACCAGCAGCAGATTTATTGAGATTTTTGACCCCTAGTAGATAAATGATGGACAAATCCAAGAAAAGAAAAGTTTCTGAAGAAAACAGAACATTTAATGCTCCGTGGGCAGATCCATTCAGGCTCCAGTACAGGAGATAAAATGATGACGAAACAGAAGCAGACACATTTTTGGTTCACTGCGGGTGGATAATTTAATCTTGGATTTTTACTTCCTACGAGAAGGACTCAAATAGACATTGAGTAATAATGTGTTTAATGCAGCTTTGTGCACATTTGTTTACATTTTAGAGAAACAAAACTTAAACCTCATGGCTCATTTGCATGAACTGTGCTGAAAACATCTCAGTGCTGATGCTTCAGCTTCTGTCAGACTAAAGGACACGACTCAGTGGAATATGAGTGTTGTATTTTCATTGATTTCATAAATGCAGCACACTATAATCTTTTATACAGAGCAGACAGGTAAAAAAAAAGTCATATACAGCGTTATCCTCATTTTAGGGTTTTGTGGCTCCGCGGGTGTTTTCTCTTCTGTGGGAGACGCTCCAAATGGCTCTTTGAGTATTTAAGGTTGCCGACCCCTGGTCTAGGTTAACCTTATATTTATAATAATGTGCAATACTGTGCAAAAGTTTTAGGCAGGTGTAGAAAAAATGCTGTAAACTTGGAATGCCTTCAAAAATGGAAGTGTTCATAATTTATTTTCATCAATCAAAAGTGGTCGGTGTTTCCAAACATGTTGAAGAACTAAGCACAGATCTTGTGTGGATGGAGCTTCCTCACATCCTTCTGTCTCTTCATGGAATCCCAGACACACTCTGCTCTTCTGCTTCTTCTTTTCGCTGAAGATCGTTCTTAATGACTTTGGCTTTTTCTTTTGTTCACTCACTTTGCATTTTGCAAATTGATAAAAACATTATTATTTATATTTTGAAAGCATTCTTTGTTTACAGCACGGTGTGAAAAAACACCTGCCTAAAACTTTTGCACAGTACTGTATGTACTTGTAGAAAAGAAAACTGGTTTAAAACCTCTTTCAAAACCATCACTGAAGTCTTTTCAGTCATATGATTCTCTCAGAAATGTGTCAAATGTCACATCTTACATATTTGTTCTTTTTAAATATTTATGACACCTTTTTTTTTTTTTTTTTAACAATAATGCATTAGTCTTGCAAACATAAATGAATCATAATCCTATGAACATGCTTCTAAATGCACATTGGAGTTTTTTGGTGAAATCGCAATTTTGATCCCCCTGTGTAATATTGGTACATGGTGGTATTGACAATAAAGATATACTAGATATGAGATGAGATTTACTAGATATGGAACTGTTACGTTTACTGTATTTAGCTGATTTAGTCTTATGTTTTTTGCTTGCTAACTTTCACCATATAGTGGCCGCTTTAATTTACTCTTTTAGTAATAATAGTAGAAGAAGAATGTTAGACAGGAAGTTGTTGTTCAGGCCTCACTTTAGCAAAATGGCCGCTCTTCTGTTCTGGTGTTTCTCTTTTCGTGTTTGTTTAAGCATCGTCTGTAAGTATTACGTGATGAAACATAATTATACACCTGTGCTATTGCCTTTTATGATTGAAATGTATGAGTTAACACGTTTTTGATTCACTGTTGTTGTGTAAATTAGCCCGTTATTCATATGCTAATTTGCGATGCTAATCGCTATGCTAACTGCTTAAATTCACTGACTGTAACTTTAATTGTTGGTGCTGTTTATAATTTGTAAACATTATCTGGCACTGATATTAATAGCAATTTTTGTATGTGTTTATTGTTGCAGTTTCACACAAAAACAACAGTAATTTTCACCAAAGTCATCTGTCTGTGAAGTTCTTCTGGGCCCATGTTTAGCTGTTTTAGCTCGTGCAGCATCTAGCGAAGCCATTTACAGGGACCAAACACAATTTTGACAAAACGAGACCAGGTAGGTCCATGAGACTGAGACAAAACGAGACTTTCACACACATAATCTATAATTTAAAAATGTATTATCCCACTTGCAGTTTTGGTCCAACATTTTTGTATATTTTTTTTTAAAACACAGCGTCGTAGGAGGTTTAACTTACCTGCCCTTAAGTCTTTTTTGCCCAATTTAAATTCAGTCCAAATGGAAAAAAAAAAATCTCACAGGATTTTTTTTCTCACGTGTGCACGATCTAGTGTCAGTTTTACCTCCAATTTTACCTCGTGAAATCTTTTGGAACGAGCTCTTGTCCCCTCCCTAGGGCTTGCAGATGCTCAAACACATTTTACAATTTCGTGCATTATTCATTCACTCCTCACTCCTCCTCTGCAGCCACAAGAGCACATTAACTCCTCTGACCACCACCAATCACCACACAACTGTAGGTGCTACGGCCAAACAAACAGTTTCGAGTTTGTTTGGGCCATGTTGACCTAGGTAAATGGCCTAATAAACCATTTCGGCTGTAAACTATAGTTAGATATAAATCCTGGGTGAGTCATTTGTGTACAACTAAAAAAAAACACTGAACAGATACACAATCATGCATAATAATAATAATAATAATAATAATAATAATAATAATAATAATCTGTCCTTTAAATCATGTTGTTGATCTAATAATAAAGGTTTTACATCACAGGGACGTGACTTTTGTCCCCATTAAAGAGGCAAGTCCCCGTAATGTGAGTGTTCGTACAGATTTTAGTCTCCACAATGTGATAAACACCTGCTCAGACTAATGCTGTGTCCTTGGACTTCACGCTCCTGGCCCAAGTGTGAATGTTTGGTGTCACTGATGGTCTTTGGGGGGCTGACGACACCTGCGTGAAGTTGGCCCCACGTCAAACGCAAACCTACAAAAAAAACTGTCAACCGTTTTTGCTTCGTTTGTGCTGTTTTGTGCTGCAAAAAGTTTAGTTTGCGCGATTCTGGTTCTTATGATATTTGCAGTTTTATGTTCGGCCGATGACGTCGTCCAGCCCCTCAGAATGTTAAATAGAACTCCAAACAGGGAGAAAATTATAGAAAACGTTTGTATTTCGTTTGTGCTGTTTTGCGCTGTGACAATTTTCATTTGTGTGAGTTTATTTCGAAAATTATTCAGTATTATTTCTGCGGTAATTATAGGACGTCATTTCCGCTCATCTGACAGTGGCAAACTCCACAAAACTAGTGGCAATAAACGATCTCTGCGGCTGCGGAAAAGTCTGTATTATTATCGAAAATCTGAATCAAAAGCAAATTACTAAAGACCATTACAGACTTTCCACAGCCTCAGATCATTTATCGCCATATGTTTTGTGGAGTTTTGTTAAAGTCGCCGCTCTTAACCCGTCACCTTGTTCCCTAACCTCATCTCGTAGCCCGTCACCTTGTTCCCTAACCTCCTAACCTCGTCTCCTACCTCCTAACCTCGTCTCCTAGCTCATCACCTTGTCCCCTACCTCCTGACCTCGTCTCTTAGCCCTGTCACCTCGTCTCCTAACCTCGTCTCCTAGCTCATCACCTTGTCCCCTACCTCCTGACCTCGTCTCTTAGCCCTGTCACCTCGTCTCCTAACCTCCTAACCTTGTCTCCTAGCCCTTCACCTTGTCTCCTAACCTCGTCTACTACCTCCTAACCTCGTCTCCTACCTCCTAACTTCGTCTCCTAGCTCATCACCTTATCCTCTACCTCCTGACCTTGTCTCTTAGCCCTGTCACCTCGTCTCCTATCCTCCTAACCTTGTCTCCTAGCCCATCACCTTGTCTCCTAACCTCATCTCCTAGCCCATCACCTTGTTCCCTAACCTCCAAACCTCATCTCCTACCTCCTAATCTCGTCTCCTAGCTCATCACCTTGTCCCTTACCTCCTGCCCTTGTCTCTTAGCCCTGTCACCTCATCTCCTACCTCCTAACCTCGTCTCCTAGCCTATCACCTTGTCTCCTAACCTCATCTCCTAGCCCGTCACCTTTTCCCCTAACCCCCTAATCTCCTAACCTTGTCTCCTACCTCCTAACCTGATCTCCTACCTCTTAACCTCGTCTCTTAGCCTGTCACCTTGTCTCCTAACTTCATCTCTTAGCCCATCACCTTGTCTCCTAACCTCGTCTCCTGGCCCATCACCTCGCCTCCTACCTCCTAACCTCGTCTCCTGGCCCATCACCTCGCCTCCTACCTCCTAACCTTGTCTCCTGACCTCTGCCTCCGCACATACTCGATGCTTTTAACTGTTTTTGCACTAAAAGTTTGCCCGTTTACACTAAAAATCACCAAATAACGAACTAGAAGCAATAGACAAGGCAATTTAAACACGACAGAGTTTAATAGCAAAAAAAAGTTTAATATTAGTTCCACTTTAATTAAAAAAAACTAAACTCGGGATGAATCAATACAAGGAAAGTAACTCTGATGATAATTTTCTCCTGACTGCTCAGAACTACATGCCTCTTTTGTCTCCTCCCACCACTGTTCCTGATGTTGTTTTGGGCTCTTAAGCACCAGACTGTAAGCCGGTTTGACAAATGACAGCTGGGTGGGCTACGGCTCATATCTATTTTTTCCGTATTAATTCCCCTGGTGAAAGGAAAATGGCTTTCATAATCATAGCGTTATATTTTTGCCCGCGTTGTCAGCTGCAGCTCTCGGCACAGTCCTCCGCATTACAAAGATGGATGCACTTCTTTAGACGGGGTGCGCTGGATTTGTCATTAATTACTCCTCGGTCTCATTGTTGGTGTGTTTGTCCACCGGCTGCAGACAGATTTGAGATGAGACAAATAACTGACCCCCATGCACTCCCCCTGCCCGCACGAGCGCAAAGATAAAATACAGCGGAGTGGCCATATTTTCCATCTGGGTTCAACATCAAACGTGAACCCGGCGTTTTATTTACCTGCGCACAGACGAGCCTTGATGGAGAAACGCATTATACGGTTCGAAAGCGGAGAGAGTCTGTTCAAAGTTCTTTATGGAAAAGTTTGAGAATATATTTAAGTATGAGCGACTCGTGAACTTTCGTCTAATTATATCGTGAATGCATTCGTCTTATATATAACGCTTTTCCAGACAAAGTCGCGTTTATTCACCCCATACTAGTGTTCTCATGACGTTTCATTTCGATTTCGATAGTAAGAAATTCACTACTTAAATACTCAATACTGATTACGATACCACAGTGAAGGTTGGCTGGAGGGAGTGTGTGTGAAGAGGGAAGTCAGGGAGTCCTGGATAAAAAAAAGAAGAAGAAAACGGATAGATGGATGGTAGGGCGGTCCAGAAAATAAGCAAAAATTAAGTTTAATTTTTGCTGATTTGAACCCTGCATTAGCGATACCACATATCTAAAACTTAAAATAGTAAATCCGGTAAAATTCCGAGTTGATTTAGAGGTTGCACAAGACACATGAAGTTTCTAGAAGTTGCCGTCTCGTCTTGCTATTTTGTCATTGCACGCTGGTCATTTGTTATTATATGTATTTCCCTTTATTTACATCCAATAACATTGTTTTTGGCTGTTTGATGCATCCCATGAAGCTGGTTTGTGATTTTTTTGTTAACCCTATAACGCCAAACGTATCATATTTGATACATGCCCTCCACATGAGCAGTGTGACATTTTTTCCCCTGAAAAACCTGATGTATACAATCAGATACATGCAGTGCACAAATAATCCAACAGTGGGTGTGATTCACTGATTAGAGGGTGCTCCAGTGACAATACAAGATTGCCATAAATAATAATATATGGAAAATGATATTTGAATTTTTTTTGTTTGTTTGTTTAGAGGGACCAATAAAGGCTCCAAGTTCAAAGAATTGGAATTTTCTGCCAATTATTTAATGGTGTGGGCTTTACAGGGTTAACTAGTTATAAAACAATTTAGTCCTTAACGTACAGATGCATGCGTTTTGTGCAGATATTTTGTTTTCTGTGCATTGTTATATTGAGGTAAATGAATAAATTCTGTCATTGTCGCCTGGTATGTGGAAGGATAATGCGGATTCCAAGAAAGCAGAGAGGGTCCAGTCACTGAAGGATATTAATGACAAAGCTGAAAGAGCAGTAAAGCTGATTCAAGACTTTAACGCAATCCTCACGAAAAATGAAGATGTGAAACAATTTCCCCTTCAGGTTGTACAGGGTCATGGAAAAATGTGCCTGATTGGAAGAAGGGGACGGCGGTAGAATTCAGGAAGAGTTTTTCTGAAAGTGACACTGATGGTTGATGTGTTTTGTGTTGTTATATTTGACAGAGATATGGCACATTTATGTTTTGTGGTGGGGAGTGTGTTTATTGGTGTAGCCTGGTGCTTGTGACTGGGATAATATTCTAAGTTAAAGAAATTAAAATGAACAGAGACAAACTGAATCTCTATGCCTTTACCTTTTTTTTATTTAAATACATTTACTTACTATTTAGTAATTTTGCATTAAACATGTGCACAGCTCGCAGGCTAAATAAAGGACAGAACGAGTGATCTTTGACTGCTTTCTGCAACCTCTAAATATTGTTTGATTAAAGGCCGTCACACACCACAGGAGAATTTGCCCGATTTTGGCTACGATTTCTTCTCCCCGAGTTCAGGAGGCGTGACCCGACTTTTTGTCTCCGTGTGCGATTTTGAAGCCGCTGCTCCTCATGTGCGGAGTCAGTGTCAGATCAGAACCACCGTTAACGCGACGGTAACAGACGATAAAACAGAGTCAGGAGCAGAGGAGCGACGGACACAGAGACGCAACAAACAAACTCAGGATATGGCGAAAATAAAGACTTTATTACTCACCTAATGTAAAGTGGAACATTTAAGGTGCAGCGTCTGATCCACGTTATCCATAGAAACTGTCCTCCGCAAATAATGACCCCCAGTCCACAAAACTGCACTGTTAATCCAATTTGCGGTGTTTTTTGAAAGTAAAAAGACAGTGTTTCCTCGTGTGTTTGTTTACGCAGACATCGTGCGGCGAAGCTGCATATTAGCGATACTGACTCTACTTCCTGTGGATTTTATTGCCCGTCTTTAATGCTTTTAAAAATCATGCATCTGTAGTACTGCACCACATTTCACAAATAACAGTAACTCAGTTTTGACTTGTATCTAAACTAGAAGTGCAGAGCTCTGATCGTTGAACACTTAAGATTCTCAATGCGAGTGGTTTTACTGTAGGCAGGAAACAGCTGATCACACTCACAGTCCTGTGGTCCTGTGGTCCGCAGACAGATCCTGCTGCAGTGTTTGAGATTAGAGATTTTTAGTCTCATAAGATTCTCCTCGTGTCTGTGGTGTTTGCGCTTTTTGTCGCACTTTTAAAAATTATTTAAGACTGAAAAATCCTGTAGTGTGTGGCGGCCTTTAGGTGAATTTTTTATGTAAACAATAAATCAATTCTCATTTCCTAATGCTAGTTTCAAATCTAGAGAAAAGAATTTTTTTTTTGGCCCCCCGACTGGATGGATGGATGGATACTTGATATGAATATCGAGTTTCTATATTAGTTTTAGGATCAGTATCAGTAAATCAGTATATGATTTCCAGTACTTTTGACGACCCTACTCCATTGTACTTTGTGGCCACAGCTGCCCTGAGGTAGAATCCTGGAAACAAAGCTGCAAATCTGCACCACAGGCTCTTCAAACCTCTACCAACCAGGACACAACAGCAGGTGCTATGGCCATACAAACAGATTCTGGTGACAGGAACAGTTTGGGAGACAGTTTGCTTGGACCGTGTTGACCTGAGTGTATATGAAGCATTTTTTTTTACTCCAAAATATAGCTATTTATAGATTCTTATGTCCTTGTCCGTTGGCCACATTTTTATACAGCACTTTTCCACCTTCAAGGCATTCAGAAGTGCTTTTACAACAAGGAAGCACTCACCCATTCACAAACACATTTATACTCCAGTGTACACAGGCTCTGGGGGCGGGGGTGAGTTAAGGACACGACAACAGCAGCGTTCATCTGTGGGAGCTGGAATCGCTCCGTCAGCCTGTGAGTCAGTGGATCGGACCGCTCCGCTCAACCCATGATGTTTGTGTCGAGATTGGGATTCGAACAGCCAACCTTGGGATCAGTGCACAAACCAACTAACTGAGCCTTGATTTTGTGGTTGTGTAGTTGCCTCAAGGAACTAAGAAAGTGCTGAGGTTCGAAGTTTGTGGAGTGACGCATTTTTGTACGACCTAAAAAAGATGTTTGGACGGATACCGAGGCTGAAAAAAAAGCTCATATTTTAGTCTATTTTTGGCTAAAACGTTACACGATGGGGCTTTAATGTCTTCTTAACAAACACCTTGATGACGCTGGACTCGTTTGTGTTTTGCAGAGGTGAGCTCCCTGTCCGCGGGTAAACTCCTGGCCTCCGGGGGCAGTCTCCTGGACGATGAGCACTGGCACTACGTGAGGCTGGAGCGAGTGAAGAACCGTCTGAACGTGACGGTGGACAGCTCCACTCAGACCGTGCACCTGCCGCCCGAACTCAGCTACTGGGACATCCACCAGGTAACACACACTGACATACACCAGGTAACACACACTGAGACATACACCAGGTAACACACACTGACATACACCAGGTAACACACACTGACATACACCAGGTAACACACACTGAGATGTACACCAGGTAACACACACTGAGACGTACACCAGGTAACACACACTGAGACATACACCAGGTAACACACACTGACATACACCAGGTAACACACACTGAGACATACACCAGGTAACACACACTGAGACATACACCAGGTAACACACACTGAGACATACACCAGGTAACACACACTGAGACATACACCAGGTAACACACACTGACATACACCTGGTAACACACACTGAGACATCCACCAGGTAACACACACTGAGACATACACCAGGTAACACACACTGACATACACCTGGTAACACACACTGAGACATCCACCAGGTAACACACACTGAGACATACACCAGGTAACACACACTGAGACATACACCAGGTAACACACACTGACATACACCAGGTAACACACACTGAGACATACACCAGGTAACACACACTGAGACATACACCAGGTAACACACACTGAGACATACACCAGGTAACACACACTGAGACGTACACCAGGTAACACACACTGAGACGTACACCAGGTAACACACACTGAGACGTACACCAGGTAACACACACTGAGACGTACACCAGGTAACACACACTGACATACACCAGGTAACACACACTGAGACATACACCAGGTAACACACACTGAGACGTACACCAGGTAACACACACTGAGACATACACCAGGTAACACACACTGAGACATACACCAGGTAACACACACTGAGACATACACCAGGTAACACACACTGAGACATACACCAGGTAACACACACTGAGACATGGGTGTAAAGGTGCACCAGATAAGAAGGACAGAAAATACATGAAAATACTGCATTTCATTTGTAAATTTTTAATCTAGGTTACGCATGAGTTTACAAGAAATAGTGACCATCTACATTAGTTTAAGGTGCTTTGTGTAACTTTTCTAGTTTCACAGAATGGCATTTAGGGTAGGTACCATAGACTGTACGTAAATGGACATATCTAACCCCTAACGGGTTAGATATGTCCATATAACTGTATAGATATGTCCGCCGCATTCCAAACATGGGTCTACTATATAATAAGAGCTGGATAAGACTCGCCCTTCCCCCTCCGTGACCGCAGATTGATTTGTGGCCGAGCGAAGTATTGCAGCCTGCAGCCCAGACAGAATTCTCCCATGCATGTTTTTTGTGAAATCAAACTGCCCGTGTTCAGCCGACAGGGCTTCAACAGCTTTCATAAAGGTTGTATTTTCTGTATTTTTACAATATGAACTTGTGTTTACATCGTCAAAGCACCTAAAAGTTTGCTAGTCTCGCCCTGCTCTGAGCCCTGCTAGCTCCGCTCTAGCAGCTTGTGCTTTGATCAGGTCAAATCTGAAGTAAAAATCTTTTTTGTGGTCATGCGCCATTGAGCACAGGCCACTGAAAACAATACGCCGCCATCTTGGATTCGTCTTCCAGATTTTATTACAGTTCTATGGTTCCAAACAGGAAGTTCGCACACGGCTCTTCCGGCTCCTTCTGACGCTGGCTTCCATTGACTTCCATTGGAATATCGTGGCCAGTCTCTCTAACTGCTGTTGTGAGCACATGATCCTGATACATGATCCTGGTTTTTTTATTTCTCTTTTTTGTCTGTCAAAAAAATCCTACTCATAATGTAGAGCCTGGCTCCAAATTCGCTCCTATAACCGTCAGCATCACAAACTGCTTTTGAGTGACACCGAACGCACGTTGCACTCACTTAGTCCACTTGTTTGTACAGTTTATGGCAGGTACACACTTCTACTGTTTTGGTCCACTTTGTAGTCCTGATTTAGACTTAGTTTGGTACCAATTATTATTATTCTTTATGCACATTTCTCAGTCCACTTCCCTAGAGTTTAGCAAAGGAGCGAATATCATGAAACCAGACAATAATTATCATAGTAAATGTATGATGTAACAATAACCGAAATATCGTGATTTTGTATCGTCAAAGGTCTCACAATAATACTGTGACCATCACAATATATCGAATCCCAAGTCTCTTTGCTTAAATGAACAGTTCTGATGCAGAAATAGCTAAACAAAATTAAAAAAAAAAAACAGAAGAAACTACATAGACCATGATCCTTTTCTCCGTTTCAGTGCAGACGACATGAAGAAATAACTGTTCTTAAGTCTGAAGGCATTTTTAGAGGAAAAAGTAGCATATTCATTCCAGCGTCTGTTGAATCCAACACAAACACCTCATTCTGATTCTCGAGGCACTGATGAACCTGAACCAAATCTGATTAAAGGAGGAAAAAACACTTCTGTGTTCATTATTATTATTATTCCACCAAATATTGATTTCTGAACAATTCCTGAGTTAAAACATCAGTATTGTGTTGTTTTAAAATGAATATGATCTTGTTTTCTTTGCATTATTTGAGGTCTGAAAACATTTAATATTTTTTGTTATTTTGACCATTTGTCATTTTCTGCAAAAAATGCTCTATTTTTTTATTTGGAATTTGGGAGAAATGTTGTCAGACGTTTACAGAATGAAATAAAAATTTTACTCAAAAACAAAAACAAACCTATAAGTAGTAAAATCAGATAAACTGATCATTTTGCAGTGGTCTCAGTGATGTTTATGGTGAAAATATCGTACAGAGAGATTTGGATTTCGTTCCATCCCTAATGATAATAAATGTTGCACCAAATGACTGGTCAAAGCATTTTATAACGTCAGTCTTGTTATTGTGTAGAATATCGTAATATCATGAGCCTCCCCAGCATATCGTGAGCTTTCCCACGATATCGCAATAAATATCATACCGTGAGACTTGGATATCGTCCCTATAAGGAAATAAATAAGAATATGTTGAGTATGAGCGGTTAGATTCGCCTTTACTGTCCCAGGACGACCTCAGCTTAAGAATTTTAGCTCAGACAAAAGTGAGAAAAAGAAAAGTCAAAGGAAACATGATGGATTTGTGGATCAGCGCGTTCTTGTTTTGCTCAGAGGCGGCTCTTGGGGTTCAAGAGGGAAGAGGAAGCTGCAGTTTGGCCTTTGGTCTCTTGGGGCAGCAAAGTCAGTGTAGTGTGTCTTGTTTAAAACTTATTGTACAAATATTCTCGTGCCTCGGTAAGAAAAGGGCTGTCCAAAAGTTTATCCAGACCTCACTGTTCAGTACCACTGGCATAGGGAATGTTCTTTCACAACAGGGATTTAACCAGGACTTAACCAGGACTTAACTAGGACTCAAACAGGACTTAACCAGGACTTAACTGGGGCTCATACAGGACTTAACCAGGACTTAACTAGGACTCAAACAGGACTTAACCAGGACTTAACTAGGACTCAAACAGGACTTAACCAGGACTTAACCAGGACTGAAACAGGACTTATCCAGCACTTAAGCAGGACTTAACTAGGACTCAAACAGGACTTAAACAGGGCTCAAACAGGATGCAAACAGGACTTAACTAGGGCTCAAACAGGACTTAACCGGGACTTAACCAGGACTTAAACAGGACTCAAAAAAGGACTTAACCATGATTTAACCAGGTCTTAAACAGGACTTTACTAGGATTCAATAGGATTTAACCCGGACATAAACAGGATTTAACTAGGACTCAAACAGGACAGGACCGTGACTTAACCAGGACATAAACAGGACTCAGACAGGACTTAACCGGGACTCAAACAGGACTTAACCGGGACTCAAACAGGACTTAACCAGGACTTAACCAGGACTGAAACAGGACTTATCCAGGACTTAAACAGGACTCAAACAGGACTTATCCAGCACTTAAGCAGGACTTAACTAGGACTCAAACAGGACTTAAACAGGGCTCAAACAGGACTTAACCGGGACTTAACCAGGACTTAAACAGGACTCAAACAG
Organism: Odontamblyopus rebecca; assembly: GCA_030686955.1. Classification (NCBI taxonomy): domain Eukaryota; kingdom Metazoa; phylum Chordata; class Actinopteri; order Gobiiformes; family Gobiidae; genus Odontamblyopus; species Odontamblyopus rebecca. The sequence goes on along the minus strand of CM060660.1, from coordinate 38,430,121 downwards.
GACTCAACCATGATTTAACCAGGACTTTACTAGGATTCAATAGGATTTAACCCGGACATAAACAGGATTTAACTAGGACTCAAACAGGACAGGACCGTGACTTAACCAGGACATAAACAGGACTCAGACAGGACTTAAACAGGACTCAAACAGGACTCAAACAGGACTTAACTGGGACTTAACCAAGACTTAAACAGGACTCAAACAGGACTCAACCATGATTTAACCAGGTCTTAACCAGGACTTAAACAAGGGTTGAACACGACTTAATCAATATTTAACCAGGACCTTAAACAGAACTTGGACTAAATCAAGATCTCATCAAAAACATCAGATATCATTATGTCAGTTAATCCATTTTCTTTGGATTTTTTAAAAAGTAAATAATGTACTTGAAAGACAATGAACTTTAAAATAACTTCTGATCATCAACATTTTTCATCTTTCTTTTTTTTTCTGCGCCATGTTTGCAGTTTTTTTTTCCTTCATAATTCTCCTTGTCAGAACCTGCACTGATGTGAACAATCAAAGAAATCAGATTAACCACATCAGATCTACCTGTTTATGACTTTTCAGTAATCTGATAACTCCAGATTTTTTTCCCCTTATTATTGTAGATAACGTTTCAGCAAAAAGCCTTCGTCAGATCATCTTTCTTGCTTTGCTCCTTGCATTTGCGCCTCTGTGAGAACTTTGGTGTGTGTTTTCTGTTTCGTTTGTACATGTGAACATTGTGCTGCGCTGTAAAAAAACAGTCTTTGGTTTATTTCCAGCTTCATTACAGTATTTGAACTTGTATTATTTTTCATTTGTAGCTGAGCGTGGGTTCGGCGCAGGCTCCCTGGCTCCAGAGACCCGTCCTGTCCAACAGAAACCTGAGCGGCTGTTTGGAGAATCTGATCTACAACAACCTGAACCTGATCGAGCTCGCCAAGAAGAACAACCACCAGGTCTCCGCGCTCGTGAGTACAGCTGCACGTCTTACACCAGTGCACACATACTGCGTGAGCATTACAAAGCATTTTATCCTCCGGGAACCAGGAAGTATTACTGTTATCCTGCTCGTGAGTACAGGTGCACATCTGGACAGGTTTAATGGGGCTATGCTTGAGTTTTTCCCACATATTTGAGCTAAATGTGTCTGACCCCAGTACAGGTAAACTGTATAAGCAGATCTCTATCAAAATAAAACCACTGGATGCTGTTGCGTCTAATTATAAAGCGTTTTATTGTCCAAGAACCAGGAAGTAGCACTGTCAGCCTGCGCGTGAGTGCAGCTACACATAAGTCTGCTGTGTACTGTCTGCATCTAATTATAACATGTTTTATTGTCTGATAATAAAGGAGTAGCAGTGTTTGCATGCTAGTTGTTATTACATAAAGACAAAACTGTACTCTGGCCTTTAAAAGTTGTGAAAAGCGCTTATAAACTCCATCCGTCTTCTTCCGCTTATCCGGGGCCGGGTCGCGGGGGCAGGAGTCTAAGCAGGAACTCCAAAATTCCTTCACCCCAGACACTTCCTCCAGCTCCTCTGGGGGTGGGACCCTGAGGCGTTCCCAGGCCCAGAGACAGAGTCCCTCCAGTGTGGCCTGGGCCTTCCCCGGGGGCCTCCTTCCAGGGGGACATGTCCGGGACCAGCCAGGGAGGCGTCCAGGAGGCATCCAGAACAGATGGCCGAGCCCCCTCAGCTGCTTCTTTCGACGTGGAGGAGCAGCGGCTCTACTCTGAGCTCCTCTCGTGTGACTAATCTCTTCAATCTAAAGGTGCTTTCAGGCCGACAGAGGCCGTGCTGGTTCCTGTACCTAATCTCGAACCGACTGACGTTTTCACGCTGAAAATCAGAGAGTTCGGGAACCGAAAAGTTGGTTCCCAACGAGAATCAGGTAAAACCTGTTTTTTCCAAGCAAAGACGACGTGAGCAGGTTCGTAAAACAAACAAACAAAGAAAACGTGTGGAATATGCATCCATGGGAATATGGCGAAAAGTGTCAAGAAGATTGTGCAGTGCTCTGTGGAGGAGACCAAATATTGACTATATGGACTTCAACTGAATTTCAACAGAAGCTATAGACAGCAGCACAAGATTGTTATTTCCCATGCTCTGCTTTCATATGGCCATGTTTTTATTTAGTAGCAAAGTCACAGCCTCTTTCAATGATGCGTCCTGGGTTCCCAGTGAAACTGGTGTGGGCTTCAGTGAGCGCCCGGCCACGAAGGAAACTCATTTAGACCTTGTCCTTTCCGTCATTCCCCAGAGGTCATGGCCGTAGGTTCTAAACATATCGAGGTGAATAATTAGGATGCTCTGAATGTCAGGACCACTGAAAACTTCTGCATGTTCAGTTTTTCCCATTTTTAAGACAGTAGCTACAGCACCTTTAAGAAAACAAGGCATTCTATTGGTATTCTAATGGAGTTTTTGAAGCCCTTACAAATTCAGTACAGACCCCAGGTTCAGGCCATTTCAGCTCTTAAACTGTCTTCACAACAAAACATCATTTAGCATCAGTGACAGGAGTCCTGCTGCTGATTTTAGATTTCACAATGCTTCCCAAGAGCGCAGCCGTCTGAGGAGAGTTTTCGAGAGGAGATGTTTTCCATATTTCAGACACTTGTGAGACAAATTAGTGGCTTTGGTTGGTCATCACAGGTTTTCTTTTCCAATTTAGGCATCAAATCAACGAAAACAGAATATATATTTAAAAGTTCATGTCTCGGCTAACCTCTAGTAGGTACCTGTTATTGTATGCCTGAAAGCATTTCCAGGTTGATTTATTTTTGAATTTGGCTGTCTCTAACCTAAAGGCCATTTCCCATTCACGTCCACAGCCCATATTGTAAGAAAATGTCAGAACATATTAAATAGAAAAGTTGTTTGGCCTTCAAATGAGCCAGTTCTGTGGTTGTCGTCCCTCCCGCACTGCTCTGAGCCTGTTTTTGACATTGGAAAGTATATAGTAAATCATATGGGGGGATAATAGGACTCAGAATAGACTGTGTGAATGCAGGCGTGTGATCATCTGTGGAGGAGGCAGATTCAAGGCAATTTCATGCTTTTGGATCAATACAGAGGAGTAGCCACAACAAAGAGCTGCTAAAAATACGGTTCTACTACGACTCCCCCTCCCCGGCCCTGACCCGCCCGTTTACAGTTACAGAATCAGCGCTGTGGAAATCCGTAGGCGAAGGATCGGACGAGCGAGATCGTGCGCTGACCTTGGGGAGAATTAAAGAATCACACATTTGAGTTAGAAATGCATTTAAAGTGATTTTAAAAGGCGCTGTACCTGATTTTTACTCTCTTCAAATGTGAAAAACAGAGATGGTTCATTTGAAACAGTTTGCAGTGGTCCAGACTTGTTCCTCTTTCTTCCATCTTCATGATTCATTACGTAACAATAACTGAAATCTGGTGATATCGTATCGTCAAAGGTCTCACAATAATATCGTGGAGCATCACAATATATCGAATCCCAAGTCTTTTTGCTTAAATGAACAGTTCTGATGCAGAAATAGCTAAAAAAAACAGAGGGAACTACATAGACCATGATCCTTTGCTCCGTTTCAGTGCCGACGACATGAAGAAATAACTGTTCTAAGCACTTTTACATCTTCATTCTTTGGATTAAGTCTTGTGAAGGCGTTTTTAGAGGAAAAAGCAGAATATTCATAAAATATTGCAATACATATCGTACAGTGAGATGTTTATGGTGAAAATATCGTACAGAGAGATTTGGATTTTGTCACATCCCTAATGACAATAAATGTTGCACCAAATGACTGGGCAAAGCGTTTTATAATGTCAGGCTTGTTATTATGTAGAATATCGTAATATCGTGAGCTTTCCTACGATATTGCAATACATATCGTACCATGAGGTTCATACCGTGACGATATTGTATTGTGAAACTTGGATATTGTTACAGCCCTATTCATTACTATAAATGTGTACGTACTTTTCCCAACTCTTTTGGAGTTTATATACATTTTACACAGTGAGCTTATGATTTGATATGATTCAATACAATATATTTCAAATATAGTTTAGCAATTTAGTAAATGCAGTTCAGTAAAAAACAAAGGCTAAATGATGGCTGTGATACTAAGTGTTTGTTAAACCACTTCTTGTGCAAAATTCATATCAAACACTCCTTTTAATCATCAAAACAGTGAAAATGTCAAATGTGTCGCACAAATGAGTTTCTTTCCTCTAAACAAGCAACAAAACTGTAGCGCTGTAACAAAATAATCTAGTAAAATATGCCCAAAAAAATACTCTTAGCGATATCGATACAGCAGCTCACGATATTGACACTGTATCATCACATTAAACTATACGATATGTTGATATTGCAGTATTTTTGCTCACCCCTAATGCTGACAGAGTTACTTCCTGGTTCGCAGCACAGTGGTTTTATTTTGAATTACCGTAAATTCCGGACTACAGCGCGCACCCTATTAAGAGCCGCATGCTCAGATTTATGAAGAAAAATCAATTTTGTAATTATATGAGCCGCACCATATTATAAACCGCTGGCCAAAGACTAGGCGGGGGGTTCGCTTCTGCGTCCCCGCCGCCTGGAGCGCCTCCGGGACGGGCCGCGGACGCGGTCCCCCGCTGAACTCTGGGGACGGACTCGCTCACTGGTGACACTTGGGACACACACGCGCCACAGGCACTTACACACCTTCACACACTTGGGACACACACACGCGACATGCACATACACACCTTGGCGCTCTGGGAATAAACCACGGTAGCGATCGCTTTAGCCTTCAGTCTGATTTGTACAGTGGAAACACCGCGGCCGCTCTTTGCGTGTTAACCCAGTCCTCCAGAAAGTTTTTAAGCTCAGGCCATCTGCTATGGTTACCTCTGAAAGCTTTGGTTGTCTTTTGACACTGGCTCAGTTCTTCTTGCTGGAGCCTCCACCTTCGCACTATCTACTCGTTTATGCCAATTTTACGGGCAGCAGCTCGATTTCCTTCTTTAACTGCCAGAGTGATCGCTTTTAGTTTAAAAGCTGCATCATATGCTTTTTGTCTGGTATTCTCCATGTTGATGAGGGTTAGCAGAAAGACTGAAATAAGGAAGTTGTGATTAATCATACAATTTCATTGGACCTCAGTGAACTACGTATTCATTTTATTGGTCCATGTTTTTCCCGCGATGAAAAAAAAAAATAAAAAAGCCGCTTCATCTTACACGCCGCAGTGTTGAAAGTGTAGAAAAAAGTAGCGGCTTGTGATCCGGAATTTACGGTAAATATTCTGTGTATATGTTTTTATTCCAGTACTAGTGTTATCTACTGTCCTAGTTTAATCCAGCCTATGTGCAGCTTTGTGGTAAAAAATAGCTGAGTATGTGCTGGTGGCCACTGCTATTTCAAGTACTACATGACATCACACATGACTGTCCTGATTACAGCCGGGGGTTTCTGATCACAAACGCACTGGCTGTAAACGGTTTGCAGGGTTAACTTTGCCAGAGTTATTCCTCACTTACCTTTTGCGTTCAGGGTGTTCTAATTATTCACCGTGATGAGTTTATAAAAGCTTTTCCATAACTTTCAGATGCGAGAGTGGAGTTTTCCCAACAACTAGCATGCAAACAGTGCACCAGCATTATTCCGGTTTGCAGATGGCGCACTGCACGATGTTATATAACCTTACCCCACCTAAATTAAAGCCACAGTATGTAATGTTTTCGTGAAAAATAGATTGAAATAAACTCATGTTTTAGTTTTTTGTGTTTCTTTTTTGGATGTTTTCATTGCACTGGAAAAAATGCAGAAAAACATGTGCCCTTACTGTGCGTGTGGCTCGCATCTCCACAAACCTGACTCATACTTTGGCCTCCTTCTGCTTGTTTCCATGGAAATGCTGTTGTTTTGGCTATAATCTTCCACAGCATGATACAAAATCTCCATGGAAAATGTTCTCTCTATATTCGTAACAAGTGAAAAACCCTGCGAAGTGCAGTTATTTCTCAAATTCATGGCAAATTACGCATCTTGGTGTGTGTAATTGCACATCCATTTATTGCTGTTTTTATGTGAAAGGTTTATTTCAGTCCAAATGTACAAATACAAATGTAATAAACACCAGGGAAATGCAGAAGTGCTGTGGCCCTGGACCTGACAGGAGCTGTTTCCATGACTGGCACCAGTAAAGTAATGGAGCGATTACACTTTTTTTATTTTTTAGTTAACTTACAGTCTTGATATTTTTGCACTTTTGTAGCTAAGCCCCTAAAAACATTTTTTATGCCCAAAAATTAATGTATACGTGTTTGCTGTGTGTTTTTTTTATATAAAAGAGAGTGAATTGTATTTTCTGTTTGTTTTTTTTGTTTGTTTTTTTCATTTGTGTTTCTGGTCCTGTAGCTTTTATTACAGCCTCATGACACAACTACAGCAGCAGATTGTGAAATAACGTACTGAAAAAAAGGATGTATAATACTTCATTAGGGGGTAAAAGGGGCAGTTTTAATAGTTAAAATTAAGGGAAAAAAATCCAGATGAGGACAAATATACTTTATAACTTTCTTTTTCCATGGAATCATTCAGGTGACAGTCATACTGCCATACGGTATCTTTAACTGCGATGACCTGCAGTCAGCCATAACCCAAATGAGAACAGAATAGTTTAAAGTGGAACTAAACACTAAATTAACTTAGGGTCCAGCTTCATGTTATAGGCGACATTTTGAGGACTTTTTACACACATCACAATAGTTATACATTTTTTTTATGTCGTTTTTAAAGCTTGGAACCATATCCCGTATATCTGAGTGGACTAAGTGAGTGACGTCTCCACAGCCTCAGCGTCGCTCACATGAGGCTCCTGTTGCCACAGTTACAGGAGCGAATCTGGAGCCAGGTCCATATTTGGAAATCCGACCGCGAGTATCATAGCAACACAAGAGCCAATCATGAGTGAGGAGGTTAAATGTGGCGCCCTCCTCAGAGCGGTGATACTCTGCACCTGCACAGACCACTGGATTTCTGTGATTCTTGAGAATAATAAGGAAACTTTTAGCTTTTATCATCAAACTTTAAATAGTAAGTTTAAGTCATTGATTTATTCTGTATGTTCTGTTATGTACCAACAACAATAGAGTCGCAATTTAATGAAATTCACTTTAATTTAGGCTAGTTAAGTTCTGCTAGTTAAGATTCTAGTAACGTTAGCTATTGTTTGATTTATTTTTTCATTTTATTTCAAAAATAGTCAGTCTGGGCAGGAAAGTGGGAAGGGAAATTACTTAGCCGCGAAACACGCTAGCTGTCAGTCAAAACCTGTTGCTAGTGCTAGTTGGCAGTGACCTCAGGGAATGAAGGCTCGTTATTTATGTTCATATCTTGATTTAGTAACAAGATAGCGAAATAAAAATAAAAAAAAATTCAGGATCCTGTGTCGTGGGTTCATACGGACATTTTAAGACCAAAATGACGAGGCCACAGCAGCAGGTCCAGAGAGAGGAGCCAGAAGATCCCAATGAGAAGGAGCCGGAAGAGCTTCCTGGAGCACTTCCTGTTTGGCACGCGGCGGCTAACGCTTTAGCTCTGTCCACTCATATATATACGGTCTACGCTTGGAATAACTTTTGCTCCTAATCGTGCGAACAGTTTTAGTACGAACTAGTCACATTTGCGTCTGTTGCTAAAAACGGTCTAAAACTGAGTGTGTGCTGCCTCTAGTGGCCACTGCACTTTCGAGTACTACGTGACATCACAAAAGACTGCGCTGATTACACCTGGCTGCAGGGGCGGAGTCTGAAGTGTGGGTCCCTGTTATTAGACCAATCACGCAGCTCCGTATTCCCCCAGACCACGCCCCTCACTCCTCTGTGTGAAATGTGGTTGTGGGCGGAGTTTAGGTCTTTAAAACTCGGAGTATGGAGCGAATGAGGCCTGAAATGTTGCTTATAAAAAGTGTGTATTTTTATGTCTCCGTCTTTAATGTGCGGTTTGTTCTGACGGTCGTAATAACGGGTCAGAACCCGAATCACCGTCATCGGTTCATTTGGATGTTCGTTATCATCAGTGTCACGGCCCACGACAAAGGAGGAGAGGAGGAGGGAGAAAGGGGAGGATGGAAGAGGAGGATAAGAGAGGGGGAGAGAGGAGGAAAGGAGAGGAAAAGGAGGATGGGAGAGGAGGCTAGAAGAGTGCGAGAGGGAAGAGGAAGAAAGGAGAAGAAAAGGAGGATGGAGAGGATAGGAGAGGGGGAGGAGGAAGGAGAGAGGAGGGGGAGAGAGGAGGGGAAAAGCAGAATGGGAGAGGAGGATAGGAGAAGGGGAGGAAGGAGGAGAGGAGGGGGAGAGAGGAGGAGGAAGAAAGGAGAGAGGGGGAGAGAGGAGGAGGAAGGGAGGATGGAAGAGGAGGATAAGAGAGAGAGAGGAGAGAGGAGGAGAGAGAGGAGGAGGAAAGGAGAGGATAAGGAGGATGGGAGAGGAAGGGGCAGAGAGGAGGAGGAAAGGAGAAGAAATGGAGGATGGAAGAGGAGGATAAGAGAGGAGGGGCAGGAGGGGAGGGAGAGAGGGAGGAGGAGGAAAGGAGGATGGAAGAGGATGATAGGAAAGGAGTGGGAGAGAGGAGGGGGAGAGAGGAGGATGGAAGAGGAGGAGGAGGGGGAGAGGGATTAAACAGTGAGGTAGAGCGCAGTGACAAGTAGATTAGACGAAAGGGGAAGAGGAGGAGGAGAGAAAATGAAGGGAATAGAGGAGTTATTAAAAGAAGAGAGGGAGAGAGGGAAGGATGAGATAGAGGAGAGACAAAAAGAAGAGTGGGAGGAGGAAGAGATGGGGACGGAGGACAGGGGAGGACGTGCTAATATAATTTCTTTTTGGTTCAGCAACATTTTTAGCTCACGATTTTGTGATTACTGCAGGCGAACGGGAGTTTCGAGTTAGACTTTTTTTGCCTGAGGATAATTTCATTTCCCTGAGTTCAGATGAAACAAAAAACGGATAGAAAAAAAGATGACATTATTAAATACACACTGAGCTGTAAATGTGGGACAAAGTTTTAGTTAAAAACCTCCAAACGTGATCCTTACTTTATATAGATGTTAATAAGAAACGGGCGAAAGCAGCTTCTTCCTATGCGAAGCAACGGGCAAATTTGACACGTTCACTGCAGAAATGCCCCTCCTGAAAACTAGAAATAGTGAAACTTACTCATCTTAAAATATGAAAATATATCCAGGCCTTCAGAAATTTCAAAATAAGATAAAATCACTTATTCTAAGCAATAATCTAAGTTTTAACTGATCTAAAATAAAGCATAAAACACTAATGCTAAGAGTAAATTAAGCTGAAAATCTTAAAACTAGAATATAAAGCTTGTTATTGACTGTTTTATTCTTGATTTATGTTCGTGAATCTTAATGGATTAATCTTAATCTTAATGAATCTTTCCTTATTTTAAGACTAATCATCACTGGGTAACTTACTGACACAAATTGCATCGCTCTCCTAAAACTTTTAAAACAAACAGAAGGTTCAGAGTTTAGTGTTGGGCGGTATCCAGATTTTGATACCGTTAAATCTTCTCAGCATTTTACCGGGGTGTACGGCGTTACCATGACTTATTATGAATCATTTTGTAGCTGCACCTAAACCATTCAGTCAGCTCCAGCAGGACGTATGTGCGGCTCTGACTCTGTTTCTCAATGGGAAAGTTGATCAAACTCGACTGGGAGCGTTTGGCCTCTTGTATCTACAGCAGAACAGGCTTAGATTCACCATATTTACAGGCTGAACACGGTAAACGCCAGGATTTCAAAAGGTAAATTTCAATTCAGAAGTGGCTCTGCAGCCTCGTCTTAGACCAATGGAGCCATAAGATGCTAAAGCTCCGCCCCCTCCGCCTCCTGCTCTGTTTGGGCTCAGCCCGTTGGTCCGACAGCCCAACAGTCCCAAAATGAACCAGTGAGTAGATCCCGTTAGTCCGACCGTACACAGGAGAGATGCAGGGGCGACTTGTAACGTGCCGAGGATAAACTGTTTGTACATTCGGAGTGTGGCTGGAATTCTCGTCGGTTTTGAGAGCCACAAACACCAGAACAACAAAATGTAAGCCGTGTCATTAGCGGCGTATAAATATCTACACGCCACAAGTGCCGAGTCGATCGCCTGGACTGAACCAGGACTGGACAGAACCAGGACGTAGCATTACATTGAAAATCCAACCACACATTCATTTGTGTTCAGCAAACAAATGTAGGTATCAATAAATTATAATATTATATTAGGTCCTTATGTGCTGCAGATTTTTTAAATGACGGTAATTAAACTGATATCGTTGCTTAAACCTAACAGAGATACTGGACATTTTCAGTCCAAGACGTCTTAAACTCCATCTTAACACTTGTTTTGCTTGTTTTGTGCATTCTAACTAGTTTATAGATATGAAAACTACATAAGGGGAAAAAAAGAAGAAATAATCTCTTGAAATAATCTTAAAAATCTTACATATGTAGTCTTTTAGTTTATATCCCTGAAAACAAGATAAATAAGATTTTTTTGTCTAGGTTTAAGAGAATAAATCTGGGTTAGTTTATAAAATGTAACAGTTGTAACCCCACAGGCCGGTGTTTTCTTCTGCCTGCTCCAGTTACTCCTGTTCATCCAAAAACCAACTCAAACCACCTTGGACCTGCCCGATAGAGATTTAGTGAAGCGAGGTTAGGCCTGGTCAGTACTTGGATGGGAGTCTGATGTGGATACCAGGGCAGACCTTTGCTGTGTCCTTAGGCATTTCACTCACTTTGCCATGTCTCCCACACATAAAATTATAGTTACAAGCAAAATAGACTGAAAAAAAAAATGTAGCCGAGTTAAGATGACTTGAATTAAGGAAGTTTTATCATGATTTGAGTAAATTTCACTTGAGGGTCATTCCAGCTCAATTCACCCCCAAAAATATTGCAATTTGAATCCTCACGTTGTCCAATTGCAAAAAAAAAAAAATTGGTGTATGAGTAAGTCATAACCAAAAAAGCCAAAATGTCAAATTTTAGCATGATCGGAGGAATGGCGGCTGAGATATCATAATTTCATTTTTTCACTTTTTTTTTGCGGAAATGGGCGCGGCTGCAGAATTTCAAATTGCATTTACTCGCCAGCTACGCGTCCGATGTCAAAACCCAAGGTATCTCTGGAAAGGGGACATCATAAGGAATCAATTTATGCATGTTTTGCATTTGAGTACTTTTGAGATGAATGACCTTTTGACTGATATTTTGACCTTGAAATTGACAATAAGGGACACGCCCGTCCTCAATGACACCAATAAAAAAAAATGTAGCCCTGTATTTTTACTACAACATCCAGATTTGGATTCCTTACAGTGTCCCCTTTCCAGAGACACCTTGGTTTTTGATATCGAACCAGTAGTTGGTGAGTAAATGCAATTAGAAATTCTGCGGCCACGCCCATTTTTGCAAAAAAAATAAATAAAAAAAATGAAAGGAAATTATGATATCTCTGCAACCGATTCTCCGATGATTTGAGATTTTGGCTTTTTTGGCTACGACTTACCCATACACCGAATGTATTTGCAATTGGACAATGTGAGGATTCAAATTGCAATTTATTTTGTGGTTTTTAATTGAGGTGGAATTACCCTCAAGTGAAATTTACTCATGATTTACTTATGATCAGACTTTTTTTTTCTTTATTCTGCGACCACACATAAATGTGAAAACATGGAATTACGATATATCAGAAACCGTTGGTCCAGTCAAACTAAAATTTATACCAAGTTGCATCAAAATTTGACAAAGTCGGCTTTAACTCACTGGGTGAACTGAGACGGACGGACCCTTCTCCAGTAAAATGATCTGCCCACAAGATTTTTTACTTAAAATATGAGAATACATCTTGCTTAAAATAAGAAACGAAATCAAATGTTGCTTGAATTAAGAAAAAAACTTTTATTCCACTGGCAGATTTACTAAAATGTTCTCAATTTAAGTCATTTTAACTTACCTGGATATTGTTTTTTTTCTTGTGTAGTTTTAGCCAACAGTTTTTTAGTTAGTCACTCTCACCTTTTTGCACACTGACAAGATGTCCCCATTTACCCGGGACAGTCCCAGTTTTGAGCCCTGTGTCCCCTGTCTCAGCAGATTTATACAAAACCGGTGATTTGTCCCAGTTTTATACAAGAAATGTCCCTGGCATCCCTGTTTTGGACCAATCTGATGCCTGCCGACAGTAAAGAGAGGCGTACATTGCGGTTTGTTTAACTAAACTACAGAAAGGAGGATAGGAGGGTTCTTGAAAATGAGCATAAGGCAAAAAATACACCAACAGAAGTCCCTCAGATTATGACTAACCCACGTGTGAGTCGAGAATGGACAGTGTTACGCGCTCTTTTCACATTTTTATTTACACAAAACCATCAAACCTCGGGTGTGTCCCAGTTTTGAAATGTGAGAATCTGGTCACCCTATCTTTTTGTTGAAAATCAAACTCCTAAACAGGACCGTGAACACTCGAACTGATCACAGGCTTCAGAAAATGTGCTGTTTAAATCCATTTTGTATTTTTTCTTGAGTTTCAGACGTTCTTAAAACATTATTGTCTGTCTTTGCTAATGTGTGCATTGTGTCGCTTTTGACAGGATGTGGCAGAAGGAAACACAACACACCTGTTTTATCCTCCCTTCACTGGCTCCCATCAAATTTCGTATTGATTTAAAAATTTTAGTTTTAACTTTTAGAGCTTTAGATGGACAGACCCCGCAGTACATTGCGGATTTGTTGTGCTTCTCCTCCCGGGCCGTGGCCTCCGATCTTCTGGCCAGAGTCTTTTAAAGGTCCCAAAAACTGGCTCTAAAACCCGGGGAGACGTGTCCTTTCAGGCAGCAGCTCCAGACTCTGAATGCCCTGCCCCTGTCCCTCCGTGTGGCTTAAGACACTGTTATTTAAACAAGCTTTTGGTTAACTGGGCTTTATTTTGATCTAAACCAGGACTAAACTAAGATTAAACCAGGACTACATCAGGTCTAAACCAGGACTAAACCAGGACTGTCACAATTTTTGACTCATCTGAATTCAGCAGAACAGAAAAGAGGAGCATAAATTGTCATTTCTTTTGCCAAAATACAGAAATCTGTGTTTGCGAATGACCATAAAGCAGAAAAACTGAACAGCGACAGAAATCCCTCAGATTATGACTGACACGAGGATGCACAATGTTACTCGCTCTTTTCACAATTTTATTTATGCCAACCATCCGAACCCTGGTGAGTCCCGGTTTAGAATTTTGAAAATCTGGTCACCGTCCTATTACATATTCAGAAAAAAAAACTTGGGTCTACTGTCAAATGATGGGAAAGAAAGTCCAAATGTCACTACAAAGTTTTTCGAAGACACTTTCTCTACACAAACACAACTTCGCACATCAAAATGACCAAAAGAGGATTCTTCCTGTTTACAGTGTGTGCCCACGTTTCTGCTGTGACGTAAATCCAACCGACTCTGCGCTGAACTATCCCGAGTTTGTGCTTCTGAACCCCCATTTGTTTGGCCGTTCATTGCACTTTCTCGAGGTGGAGATCGGTTTTCAAACACACTCAGCACGATGTCACCGCAAAGTGCCAATAACAACAAAAATCTGCATTCTATCACCATTTATTTTAACTATCCTTTGTATTTGTATTAAATATTATTGCCTGATTGATACTTTGCCGTAACGTCGTGCTGTGGATGCTCTACATGGCGGAATTTAGCACAATGCAAAACAAGCTTGGCCAAAATTTAAGATATAAACACTTAAATCTATCAGAAAATTACTTAAAAGTAGTGACATGATCTGCCCATGCAGCAAGATCATTTTACTTGGCTTATTATCTTGAAATAAACGACCTCTAGGCTAGAATGAAGCCGTCTCAGAACTAGTAAGTCGATAATACATCTGAAAACAAGATGAAGAACCTGATATAAGTTTTACAATCTTGGCCAGATCAGAGAAATGTGCAGTGCAGACGCAGCCAAAATGTTTTCAGATTGCCTTAAAACATATAATGGATTTAAACAACTAAATTTCAGGAGACTTCAGCGTTCATGATCCTGTTTAGGAGTTTGCTGTTTGATTTTCAACAAAAAAGTGAGAGTGACGAACTGAAAAACTGCTCGTGGCTGTAATTTTATTCGAGAGGGACTTGTTTAGCAGCACGAATCAGCTCATCGGTTGTAGTTCCGTCTATAAGTCAGTTCTTTCTGGTCACATTGTGTTGAAACAAAGACTCAGACAGAGCAGAGCCTCCAGTTAGCATCACTGCACCCCCGGGGAGCGTTATTGACACTCAGCTGCAGAGTATCGAGTGTTGCGATGCCGTTTGAAACCCAGTAATGGAATAAATGTAGCTTCAGTCGAATGCATTATTATGATGATTATAGCTGGTGAAACGGCTCCCTCGGCTCTGCACTGTCGCCCGGACTCTTTACTCATCCTCCAGCGGCCACAGTCGAGAAAGATGCAAATTAAGAGGACAGGTTTTCCTCTGGGCCGTATAAAATCTACACATTTAAATACGCTGTAATGACACGGCCGGGGAGCGCACTTTTAAAGGTGCATTGTGTCACTTTTCCGGTGGAGGGTCCAAATGCTTTTCTTCATGGAGATTAAAGGGGAACTCCGGCACGTTTGAAGCTTAAAGTCCGTTGCTAGAGGTGGTCGAATTCTGTCAGAAGCCAAAAAACGGCACAATTGTCAGTGCGAGAGTTTAACCAAACAAGCCGATAAAACAGAGTCAGGGGCAGAGGAGCGACGGACACAGAGACACAACAAACACCCTTTATACCTCAACTCTTGTAAAGTGGTAAATTTAAACTGCAGCATCTCATCCACATTATCCATAGAAATTTTCCTCCACAAATAATGACTCCAGTTTGAGGCGTTCTTTAAAAGTAAAAAACAGTGTTTCCTCGTGTGTGTTTGTTTACACCCACACTGCAGAATAGTGATCGAGACTCTACTTCCTGTGGACTTTATCGCCTCTTTTTTTTGCTTTAAAAATCCTGTATCTGAAGTATTGCAGCACATTTCACATATAATAATCACACAGTTTTCACTTGTGTCTAAACTGGAAGTGCAGAGTCTGATCTTTGAACACTTCAGAGTCTCAGAGCGACTGGTTTTACTGTAGACAGGAAACAGCCGACACTTTATATCCTGTGGTCCGCAGACAGACAGTCTTTGCGATCGGAGATTTTTAGTCTCATAAGATTCTCTCTGTGGTTTGCGCTTTTTGTCTTGTCTTTTAAAAAAATCTTTTAAGACCAAAAAATCCTGTAGTGTGTGGCGGACGTAAGGCCCTAAATGAAGCATTTTTTATGTCCAAAAAGTTGTTTATACATGTTTGCTTTGTGTTTTGCATGAAAGAGTGTCAATTTTATTTTCCATTTTCTTTTTGTCATTTGTATTTTACAGCAATATGACACAATTACAGCGGCAGATTGTGAAATAACAGGTTGTATTGAAAAAAAAGGATGTATAATGCTTATTTAGGGGGTTAAAGGCAGAGTTTTAATAGCAAAAGTAAGAAATAAAAAGTCAAATGTACTGAAATTGCCCTTATATCTAGAAGAGTTAATGTCACACTGTGGAACATTCCAGGCGGAGCATTGACATATCCATAGAAACAAGCAGGTGATGGACGCCCAGACAAAAAGTTACGCAGCGCACCTTTAATCCTTCGCGTTTCCACAAGAGCCGCTTAAAAACGTATTAAAAATCCTGCGCCGTGTTCAGGGACATTCGCTCCTAAAATGGATCTGTCATCATCTTCTAAACGCAATATAACTTTCCTTTCCAAGTACCTCATCAACCCCAAATGTCCGACCACCTCTTTAACTTTGAGCGCTTTCCGTGGGATTAAACCCTGGCTGACCTCGGGGTGCCGGCGCTCCCGCGGGTGTCGCCGTCTCTCCTCGTCTCCCCCGTCATCAGTATGGTAATGCATTTTTACAGGTGTCCTTTTGGTACTAGACCTCCCTGACACCTCTGAGTCAGCCCGTAGGCTGATCCATATTCATGCCCCATCCGCTCCGAGAAAGGGATACACGGGAAGAAATGACTTGGATTAAAAGTTGAAGGATGATTTTTTATTTTTTTTATTTTTTATCTGCCTCAGTTTTTAAAAGCTCCCGCACCAAGAAAATATATAATTGTCACTTTTTGGTGCTCGCGATTGTGATTCGATTTCCAGTTTATGACTTAACCCTCGAAGACCTACGTTATCGTATACGATACAGAGGAATATGTTTTCTATAACCGCGCAGAACTTTCTAACGGTAAAAGACAGAAACGTCCTTTTCCCCTCTGAAAGTGCAGACATAGAGGTTTCCGTACATTTCTGCGGCTTTATCCTACGTCACACTCACGCTGTGTGATGACGTGAGCAAAACGAGTGTCCAACAGGAACTTTGTTTTCCCCAAACTCATGCGCTCCGTCCATTTTGATCGAGCCAAACTTTGCCAAAGAGTGAAGTGAGTCAAGATGGTCGACTCCTCTGACTGTGTGTGTTTATAACGAGTGAAAAAGTCGCTCTAAGTGGAGTTAATTCTCACACACATGGAAAATGACACATCTTGGTGTGTGTAATTGTGCATCTCTTTCTATTTTTATTTAAAGGTTTATTTCAGTCCAAATGAACAAATCCAAATGTAATTTCCACCAGGGAAATGCAGAAGTGCTGTGGCTCTGGCCCTGGACCTGACAGGAGCTGTTTCAGGACTGGACCAGGAAAGTCATGGAGCCATTGCACTTTATTTTTGTTTTTAGGGAGATTTTTAATTTACTTCCAGAATTAGGGGTGGGCGATATCTCGATATTTAAAATATATCGAGATAATTTTGAAACTCGATATGAATTCTGACATATCGATATATCGCTATAATGCTTACGTTTACTTCTGGTTTCGCCGCTTCGCTTGTTTTGCCTTCTCTGTGCCGCGCTCGCCTCCGCCTCCTCGCGTTTGTCCCCGCGGAGCCCGGAGCTGGCCTCGGACTAAACCAGGACTAGGACTAAACCAGGACTAAACGCGGCCGCAGAGCCCGGGGCTCGGTCGCGGACTAAACCAAGACTGGGACCAGGGCTCTCCAGTGCGTCCATTTCACTCGCATTTGCGAGTAAATATTTCGTTGTGCGAACGGGAAAAACAAACAGCATCTGTGCGAGTGCTTCTGCAGCCATAATAAGGAGCTGCACACAGACGCAACGTGACGAGTTAAACTTTCTAAATGCACCTGCCCAGCGCGAGCACAACCGAACTGTGCCCGGGCACGACACCTCCGACCGCGCACGACTCCAGCATACGAGCTCCGCGTGTGGCTGATATCACTCATACGAACAAACTCCGCTTCAAAACACACCCACGCCCCCTTAAACGAGGAGCGCCCCGCAGCAGGACCCACACCTGTCCCACCACTCATTAGACACCCCCACACCGCTGGACCTTCTCTAAAGCGAGCGCATTTGGACTCGGTCTTGTCACGGACTCAAGGTCTGAATACTGAGTGCGGTCATATTTGTCACAATGTGCGTTTGGTTTGGTAAATGTGCAGAGACTAAACATCACTTTAAAACAAGAGAATGTTACTCCAGTTAGGAATGTCAAAATACAGGTTTAAAAATCCTAGCCACTTTTTTCACTTTGAAGTAGTTTTCTTTAAAGTACCAGTGGAAGTTCTCTTAAAGAAGAGGTTTTTAAACTGTAGGTGAGGGTCCAAAGGGGCACAGAATGTTTAAGTGCAGTACTAAATGAATATTAATCAGATAAAATTTGTTTATTGTTTTTGCAGTAGTTTGGGAGGGGTTATTTTTCCTGTAAAGATATCGAGATATATATCGTATATCGAGATATAGCAAAAATATATCGAGATATATTTTTTGGTCCATATCGCCCAGCCCTACTTACAGACTTGAGATTTTACATTTTTGTAGCTAAGGCCCTAAATTAAGCATGTTTTATGTCCAAAAAGTTGTTTATACATGTTTGCTGTGTGTTTTGTATAAAAATGTGAATTTTATTTTCTGTTATTTTTATTTTTTTTTCATCTCTATTTCTGGTCCTGTAGCTTTTATCACAGCCTCATGACACAACTACAGCAGCAGATTGTGAAATAACAGGTTGGACTAAACAAAAGGAGGTAGAACACTTCATTAGGGGGTAAAAGGGGCAGTTTTAAAAGCAAAATTAAGAAAAAAATCCAGGCGAGGAGAAAAGTACTAAAATTTCCCTCAGGTCTTCAGGGGTTAATAACAAGAAACTGTTCAAATTTCAAAAGACAAAATGACAAAAAGACTGAAATATGAACTGACAAACGACTACAAGAATCTCATTTCAGAACACGCTTGTACAGATCTAAACCACATTGTGATTTTGTTTAATCTTGGAGCCCGAAACTTTATTAACCGTTTAAACGTCGGGTGCAGGTGAATATTTAGATAAACAGCCGCCGGTTCCAAATAAACGCTGAGTCTAAAACAAATCACGGAAGAAGACGCGACCGCTGACGCTGCACGTTTTTCTTCTTCGCCTGTTTTGTTTTTACGTAGCCTATCGTGCTTTCTTTCAGTCAAAAACATAAACAGCCTAAAATGTAAACTTTCTGTGGTGAAATAGCAGAGGAAAACTCCGGAGAACATTACCTCAGTTTGGCAATTTGGAGGAAGCAGCAATGTCATCGTAGCTGCCGTGGTGTTAGAGGAAAATTGTGGCAAAAGGGCGAGAAAATGCAAGAATTGTGCCGACAAGGTGGGCAAAGTAGTCGCCAGGCCATTGTCTAACGTCCACTTTGAGGTGTGCTGTAAAAACTGTCATTTATAATCATACGCCGCGGTGTCACCGGTGATCCCTGTGGTTTTAAAAAGCTTTGTTTGGAGCGAGCAGTGACGGTTTAACAACAATGGCATTGATTATTCACTTAGATAAAGAGAAGATATTGATGTATAATGCACTGCACTTCTCAGTCGCCTTCCTGTCTCGGTCAAAGGTCTCAGTCTGCACTTCTGAGATGGTCAAAATCCAACAGTTTCATGTTAAAACTGAGCTCAGAAAAACAAAAAGTTTCAAGAAGCTGCTCAGGGTGTGAGCCACTTAGCCACAGGAGCAGCTACATGATGATACAGTGTGTCTGGACAACTGCCATATACGACTAACCACATTGTTATTATTAAAAACATCTGCATTATTATTATTGGTCGATTGTTACTTTGTCGTCACATCAGGCTGGGGGTGTTCTACATGTGCAGTACTGTGCAAAAGTTTTAGGCAGGTGTGGAAAAAATGCTGTAAACAAAGAATGCTTTCAAAAATATAAATAATGATTGTTTGTTTTTATCAATTTACAAAATGCAGAGTGAGCGAACAAAAGAAAAAGCCAAAGTCATTAAGAACTATAAGGAAAAAGCAAAAATGTGGCTGTTTGCTGCAGGCTTTCCAATCAGTGACAGCAAGCAGAGGGCACTCTGGGAAAAATGGGGCAAACCTTTAAACACAAACGAAATCCAGGCACCCCAAAAAAGTAAAGAGGAAAAGTACCGTTAAAAGGCCAAAGCCAACATGTTTCGACCATACCTGGTGTTCATCAGGGCTTAGGCCATCGAAAAAAGGCTTTTAATTTGTTGTGAGTCCTCCCGGCTTGGAAAATAAAGTCCCGCGGTCACTTCCGTTGTGGCTTTTTTTGGTGTGTTGTGGCTTTTTTTTGGTGTGTTGTGGCTTTTTTTGGTCTGTTGTGGCTTTTTTTTTTGGTCTGTTGTGGCTTTTTTGGTGTGTTGTGGCTTTTTTTTGGTGTGTTGTGGCTTTTTTTGGTGTGTTGTGGCTTTTTTGGTGTGTTGTGGCTTTTTTGGTGTGTTGTGGCTTTTTTGGTGTGTTGTGGCTTTTTTTGGTGTGTTGTGGCTTTTTTTTGGTCTGTTGTGGCTTTTTTTTGGTGTGTTGTGGCTTTTTTTGGTCTGTTGTGGCTTTTTTGGTGTGTTGTGGCTTTTTTTTGGTGTGTTGTGGCTTTTTTTTGGTGTGTTGTGGCTTTTTTTGGTGTGTTGTGGCTTTTTTGTTGTGTTGTGGCTTTTTTTTGGTGTGTTGTGGCTTTTTTTGGTCTGTTGTGGCTTTTTTTTTGGTGTGTTGTGGCTTTTTGTTGTGTTGTGGTGTTTGCATTCGCTGTTGTGAGCTCCTTCGGCTTCCGTAGTTTACAATGACACATTTGGAAATAATGAATATCTTTGTACGTGATAAATATGTAAAGAAAAAAAGACTGAACTATGCATAGATTTCTGAATTCATTATAACTCATTTCTTCTTCTCCTTCTTCAGGGCAACGTCACCTTCTCGTGCTCCGAGCCGACCTCCGTTGCCGTGACCTTCAGCGACCCGCTCAGCTTCCTGTCGCTGCCGTTGCCAGGGGCGGGGGCGGGGCCGGTTGCCGTGGAGATGCAGATGCGGACGTGGAACAGGGCGGGGCTCCTGGCGACCTTTGCCCTGCCGGAGCTCGGGGGCGCCGTGTGGCTGTACGTGAGCGAGGCCCGGCTGAAGCTTCTGGTGCAGAGGCAGCAGAGGAGCCTGGTGGAGCTGAGCGCAGGTGGGGCTCAGCAACATGTCAGAAACAATGTGTACGCTGCTTTATTGCGAAAAAGTGACGCTTCTGAGCTTTAAATCCGAGTTAAAACACCGTTACCTCCGCAGAAACAGACCTGGAGTTGTTTTGTTTCATTCGTTTTTCATTCACACACTGCAAATTTCTCTGATCTGGCCAAGATTCATCTTGTTTCCAGATTTATTATCTACTTATTAGCTCTGAGACTGCTTCATTCTAGTCTAAAGGTAGTTTATTTTAAGATAAATTGTCAAGTCAAATGATCTGTCCATGCACCAAGATAATTTCACCACTTTTAAATAAATTTCTGATAGATGAAAGTGTTTGTGGGTCAGTGACATATAAGGATTTTCAACAGGCAAATTTTAAAATATAAAAAAATATGAGTTTCTCGTGAACTTCAAGGTTCATCATTGCATTTGTCAGTTCAGTCTCCACTGTTACTGTGTCCCACTCCATGTTCCACTTTACCCTCCCCCCTCAGCCCTCTCCTCTTCTGCTCCTGTGCTTAGGCTCTGGCCTGAGTGACGGACAGTGGCACTCGGTGGTCCTGACCCTGCGTTTGGACTCTGTCGGTGTGAACGTGGATCAGAACACAGGAGCTACCGCCGCCCTCCCAGCCCCTCTGCCCCTACACACCAACACGCAGCTCTACTTCGGAGGTAAGGGGCGAAACTCAGTAATAATATCGACTTTTTGGTATAAAGTTACAGCCTGTCTAATGTCACTGTTGAATCCAGCGTTAGTCACTTTCTGTATTTGAGTCATTTCAGAACACTTACAGACAACCTTTCGACAAAAATGCACTTCATTTGCATTTCTTTCGTGGCTGAAAAATTAAATTAGGTTTATACAGGAGGACTTTTAAAGGAGGCATTTTCAGTGCTTTTAACCCCTCGATAATTGTTCCTCTTCTCATTTACACTCTCGAAGTTGCATTTAGAGTGAGTCATGCAAGTTTGAGTAATCTTTATTCTCCTGTATTCAAAACTCAGCGGCTCGACTTTTAATTTGAACCCGGAAACACGAGAGCATCGCCCCTATTTTAGCCTCTCTCCATTGGCTCCAAGTGTGTTTTAGAGTCAATTTTAAAATTCTTTTATTTACTTTTAAGTGTTTGCACAGCCGAGCGCCTTCTGACCTCGCTGACCTGATCCACACTTACACCCGCACTCTCAGCTCAGCTCTCTCTGTACCAGGGCTCTACAGTGCCATTTCACTTGCATTTGCAAGTAAGTATTTTGCCGTGCGAACGAGGAAAACAAAACAGTCGCACCAGTGCGAGTGCTTCTGCAGCCACAATAAGGAGCTGCGCACAGACATAACAACACCTCCGACTGCGCACAACCCCAGCATACGAGCTCCACGTGTGCAGCGATATCACTCATACGAACAAACTCCACTTAAAAACACCCCACGCCCCCTTAAACGAGGAGCGGCACCGCAGCAGGACCCACACCTGTCCCACCACTCAGTAAACACCCCCACGTCACTGGACTTCCTCCTCCAACAAAGCGAGAGCTTTGTCTTGGTCTTGTCTCAGACTTGAGCACATTTGGACTCGGTCTCGTCACAGACTCGGGGTCTGAATACTGAGTGCATCATATTTCATTACGGCCGCTAAACTTGTACCGGTGTGCGGGACCTGTGCGCTGGAGCCCGCGGCACTGCCAGTGCGTGGCTCGTCCACAGCGCCACCCTCAGCCTGCATCACAGGGCAGGTTAAACATCCCACCTGTCCATCCTCCTCACGCCAAATACGCCAATATTAATTTTATGTCCGTGTCCACACAGAGCAGAGCTACAGCACAGAGCAGGTGATATGTGGGCTGAAGTTTTCCAAATAAATCTGTTTGTCACAATGTGCGTTTTGTTTGGTAAATGTGCAGAGGCTAAAAACCACTGTAAAACCAGTAAGAGAATGTAACTCCAGTTATGAATTTGAAAATACAGGTTTAAAAATCCTGCACACTTTTTACACTTTGAAACAGTTTTGTGTAAAGTACCAGTGACAGAAGAGGTTCTCAAACTGTGGGTGAAGGTCCAAAAAGGGCCACAGAGTGTTTCAGTGCAGTACAGTCTGTTTGGCTTATTTTAAGTCTAAATATTAATCAGATAAAATGAAGATATATTTATAAAAACATTGCGATCATGCAGGAAAAGGTCAGTCATAATTCTTTTGTTTTTTTGTATTAAATTTATTCAGGGTTGGTGTTGGTGTGCGTAAGTTCTGCACTGTATTAATCGTTCACACGAAAACCTACTTGTGCCCTCTTTTTTTTTTCTGTGCTCCTAACTACTTAGGGGCACATGTGCTCCTGAAAAAAAAAGTTAGTGTAGAGCCCTGCTCTGTACGATATTTTCACCATATACATCTCTGAAGAAAAATAACCACTGCTAAATTATCACTTTTTCAGATTTTTCTGCTTAGAGGTTTCTGTTTGAGTAAAATTATAATTTTTGTTTAATTCTATCAATTATTGACAACATTTCTCCCAAATTCCAAATATAAATATTGTCATTTAGAGCATTTATTTGCAGAAAATGACAAATGGTCAAAGTAACAAAAATGTGAAATATTTTCAGACCTCAAATAATGCGAAGAAAACAAGATCGTATTAATTTTAAAACAACACAATACTCATGTTTTAACTTAGGAAGAAATCAGAAATAATTTTCTCCTTTTCCTCCTTAAATCACATTTGGTTCAGGTGATCTCCTCATCAGTGCCTCATGAAGCAGAATGAGGTGTGTTTGTGTTTTCTTCCAGAGCTGTATACGTACGATATTTATTGCAATATTTTGTGGAGGCACAAAACTGTGAATCTGCTCCTTTTTCCTCTAAAAATGCCTCACAGACTTAATCCAAAGAATGAAGATGTAAAAGTGCTTAGAACAGTTATTTCTTCATGTCGTCTGCACTGAAATGGAGCAAAGGATCATGGTCTATGTAGTTCCCTCTGGTTTTTTTTAGCTATTTCTGCATCAGAACTGTTCATTTAAGCAAAGAGACTTGGGATTCGATATATCGTGATGCTCCACGATGTTACTGTGAGACCTTTGACGATACGATATCACCATATTTTGCTTATTGTTACATCTCTAGTGTATTGTTTTGTATCGTGCTTTTGTATATTTATGGAGAATTGTTGTGTGGGAGCAAATCTTAAAGCTAACTGTAAGCAGGGTGTGAATTAGGGTCGGGGAGAGATCGCTAAATGACTCAGACATGTCTTCAGGCACATTTTTTATGACAAATTAATGTTATGACAGAAAGCTAAAACAAAATCGATTTTCAATTATCGCTCTTCTTTAAACAATCCATTTAGATTTTCTGTCCACTACAAACTTAATCTTAAGAAAGTAAAATCTGGAAAACGTTTTTATTTTTACTGTAGATGCTGTAAAAAAAAACAAAATAAAAAAAACAATTTTACCATTTGACACCCAATACAGTTCAGTTCAAGTTCGTATCAATAATTGAATAATATTTCATAAAAACCTTCAGAATCTGAGAAAGAGTAAAAAAAATCGTCGTCACAAAGGTAAAAGTGTGAGCGAAGTGAAGAGTCGACAGGCTCAGATCTGAAGAGGCTCCGGAGGCTCAGAGCTCCTCACCTGAAGCTGTCAGAGATGTCTCCAAACAAAGCTCCTCCTGTCAGGGTTTAAAAATGAACCTGGAGCCATGGAAGGGACTGATGGGGATTTCATGTAGAGTTTACTGAATATTCATAATAATAATAATAAGCAATTTCTGTAGTGCTTTTATGGACTCTCAAAAGTGCTTTACATAGGCACATATTCACAGAGCACTTTCCCACTTCCAAAGCACTCAAAACCGCTTTACATCAAGGAATTACTCACCCATTCACGCACATTCACACTCCAGGCGGGCGAAGAGTCTTTGCCAAGGACACACAGACTAGGGTTGGGCGGTAATGCAGTAATACGGTCTCCCGAGGTATCAGAAAGTATCAGCGGTATCAGTTTCATTACGTCATTTTAAAAAGATAAGATAAGATATCCTTTATTTGTCCCACAATGGGGAAATTTCAGTGTTGCAACGCACAGTAAAGAGAACAGCAAGAAACAGTAGCAGCAATAGAGTACAGTTAAGTTAAAAATAGACAAACACTATAGGGATCTAAAGACAATATATACACAATATATACAATAAATTGCAATCAAAAAAGCTATATATACAATAAATTACTATCTTACATTATTGCACAGGGTCCCAGTATTGCACAGGCAGCAGAGTTAGCAGTGTTCATTGTAAAGTCTGACAGCAGCAGGAAGGAAAGACCTGCGGAACCTCTCCTTCACACAGCGAGGGTGGATCAGTCTGTCACTGAAGCTGCTCTCCAGAGCAGACAGGGCCCTGAAGAGGGTGAGACTCCAGGTCCAGCATAGAAGTGAATCTGGCCAGGACCCTTCTGTCCCCCACCTCCTGCACCGAATCCAAGGCACAGCCCAGGACAGAGCTGGACTTCCTGATGACTTTGTCCAGTCTCCTCTTGTCCCTCTCTGTGATGCTGCTGCTCCAGCAGACCACACCGTACAGGATGGCTGATGCCACCACAGAGTCGTAGAAGGTCCTCAGGAGGGGCCCTTTCACTCCAAAGGACCTGAGTCTCCTCAGGAGGTAGAGCCTGCTCTGGCCCTTCCTGTACAGTGCATCTGTGTGGTGAGTCCAGTCCAGTTTGTTGTTCAGATGAACACCCAGGTACTTGTATGAGTCCACTCTCTCAATGTCCCTTCCTGGATGTTCACTGGTGGGGGGCAGTGGAGCGACGTCTGCGGAAGTCCACCACCATCTCCTTGGTCTTATGCAGCGCATAAGGACCTAATATAATCTGATCAGATCTGATCTAATCAGATCATTAAATGGAGGGAGATACGCACTGGTGAAGTTTGGTTTGATCAGAACTTGTGCCTCATCTTCAAATATAAAGCTGCTCTTCTGTTTCTGAAGGGTTTAGGTGCAGCTACAAAATAATTCTTAGTCACAGTAACACCGTACACCCCGGTAAAACGCTGAGAAGGTTTAGTGGTATCAAAATGCGGATAACTCTGCCCAACTATAACAAAGGAATTGCAGTGCCAACGCCGTGGATCAGAGGATAAATGCCTACACTTAACTTTTGTTCAATCTGCACTGCAAATTTCTCTGATCTGGCCAAGATTTAAAACTTCTATCAGGTTATTCATCTTCTTTTCAGATTTATTATCGGCTTACTCGTTCTGAGGCTGCTTCATTCTTGTCTAGAGGTCGTTTATTTTAAGATAACTTGTCAAGTAAAATGATCTTGCTGCAAGGGCAGATCATTTCACTCCTTTTGTGTCATTTTCTGATAGATTGAAGTGTTTATATCTTAAGTTTTAGCTTTTTGGGGGAATCCCTTCATGTTTTCCTGCACCATTTCCTACAGTGTTGCTTCTTATTTGTTTGTGAAGCGCCTCTGAGTGTCCAAAAGGCGCTATATAAATCCGAAGTATGATTATAATTTATTATTTTACCAGCTGAGCTACTGTCACGCGTTTTCCCCTCGACTCCACAGCCGGTAATGGTGAACTGCTGCACCAACAGCTGCTCTCGTAAATGGAGCTCAACACTCTCGGCCACTTCAAAGTTCACTCTGGTTTGGGGAATTAAATTTCACATTTATTTTTCCCATAGACCTTTGAAAAAAAAAGTAAGAAATGAAGTGTTCAAAGGCATCGCGGCGGCTAAGCAGCTGCGCGGTGACTAATTTCAATAACGTTTTATGTCTGAAAAGCGCAAGCAGGATTTGGTGAAATGTTTTAATCACTTGGCAGTTTATAAAGTTTCCGAAACAGATACGGACGCCACAGCTGATCAGCCGTGAACTCAAAGCTGTTTTTTTTTGAGATTCAGGACAAAACAGGTGAAAATGACATGTTTCAAAAGTATTCTACATTTACCAGAGTATTTTTGTGGAGCGAAGTCTGAGCTGTGCTGAAATGCAAAGGAACAGGTCCTGAATAAACACTGTCCAGACACAACTGAATTTTTCTTTTGTTATGGATTAGTGCTGTCATAAAATCTCTCTCTTTTTTATCGCAGAATTAATGCTCTTTGTGACCTGGTTAACTCATTTTTTCATAATCTGTGGCCACTGCTCGTAGTAACGTTATAAAAACTACAGGATCCGGCTCTAAACAGGAAGGAAACAATTTATATGAAACTGAGAAATCCCGGCCGGAGGAGGTGGTCCGCCCACAGGTCCGAACGCAGGCCACAGAACTCCAGGCAGCCACCTCCGACCACGGCGAGGCCCAAAACTCTCAGCACGAGTCCGTCCTGGTACAGCGAGCGTTTCACTCACTGGAGATTCCTGCAGCAGCAGCACATTACTTCACCCCACAGTGGGAACTTCAGGCCATGTACACACGCAGCCGGGTATTTTTAAAACCGAACATTTCCCACCCTCCGTTTATAAAAATTGTTTTATCCACACCACCTCGTCTTCGAAAAAAACACCTTCCACACATAACCGAACATCTGCGTTTTCAACCACATTCATACACATTCCAAACCTGTAGATGGCGTTATTTCCATTGAGCCCTCACTTCGCCGTCACTTCCGCCTAAACTTAAACAACAGAAAACATTTTGGAGTATAAACTTAATATTGATTGGGTCTCAAGAAATGACTCTGATCCATATTCTGCTTTGGCTTTGGCTTTGGCTTTTGCAGTCGCCTAAACAAATGTCGCACGTTTGACGTCAGGGCAGATTCATATTTTTTGGCGCAGACAGTGACGTTTTAAAACACAAAACCCCAGTTATCTCTGTCCACACAAACAGGCATAAACGGAGTTTTCAAAAATCTTCACTTTGGCCGGAGTTTTCCCTGAATACTCGTTTTTGATGCGTGTTCGTGTGGATGACAGGTCAAAACGCAGCAAAACATCTTCGGTTTATCAGATACCGGATACGTGTGGACAAGGCCTCAGTCACAGGCTTTGACCCTTATGAAGACGGAAGAGAGGCACAAAAACTCCAAATACGTCAGATTCATTTGCACGTTAATCACAATTTAACTCTGACATTCATGAGATTAACCCTGATTAAATGTTCAAATCGACTGACAGCACGATTATGGATCAGACCTGGGGACAACTGAGGGAAAACACAGACTTCAGATTAAAACCTTTTTTTTTTAATCCCATATTTCCCGATGTCTTTCAGTTAATATAAGGTAACTTTATTTAAATAGCCTGTCCCCCACATGTCCCCAAAGACGCTTTACAGAGCATCATTAACAGAGAATTCACTCATTCACTCCATACCCGGTGGTGGTGCTTCTGCTGTCACAACTGCCCTGGGGCACACTGACGAAAGTGAGACCGCCAAGCCAAACGGCACCAACGGTCCCTCCGACCAACACCATTATTATCACTCCCGCACACACCACTTTCACACCTACAGTTACCGTCACCTCCGTCAGACACACAAAAACAGACGCGTGGCCAAACCTGAAATCCCGTCAGATCTCAGGAGCTCAGCGGGGCCCGGTTAGTACCTGGATGGGAATTCCAGGTCCCACAGGGGGGCGCCAGTCGCAAAAACTGCCGTCGCGTCCTTAGGCAAGACACTTCACCCGCATTGCCCAGTATGAAAGTGGAGTGTGTGAGTGGTGGAGGTGCCCGAGGGGCCGATGGTGCAGGTTGGAGCCTCGTTTCCATCAGTCTGCCCCAGTTGTAGTAGTTTACACCACCGAGTGTGGAGTGAATGAGCGGTGAACTGTAAAGCACTTTGGGCGTCTTGAAAGGCGCTGTATAAATGTGATGATTGATTAATTAATTAAAAATAAACGTAAACAAACAATAATAATCGTCGTGCTGTCCATACAAGATAACGAGGCTCACTGGAGTCATTTTTCACTCGCTCAAACCTGGACGTAGGGAAAATCTCGACCTGGAATGACTGAAGAAATATTCACCCCACGCCACTCGTACTAAGGCAACGTGAGTGAAGTGTGTTGCCCAAGGGTCCAGTTACACTGCAAAAAAGCTTGGCCAAAGACATAAACACTTCCTGTAAATCTATCAGAAAATGACTTAATGACTTAGTGAAATGATCTGTCCACGCAGCAAGATTATTTTACTCGACAAGTTCTCTTAAAATAAACGACCTCTGGACTGGAATGAAGCAGCCTCAGAACGAGTAAGTGGATAATAAATCTGAGAACAAGTTTTAAAAGTCTTGGCCACATCGGAGAGGTTCGCAGCGTTCCTCGTTCCGCCGCTCGAATTGATCTACGAACATTTGGGCTGTTGAGCGAACATAAAGGAATAAACGAACAAACGAGGACGTAAAAAAAGCGAGCTCATCTGCATAACAATAACGCGTAAACAGCCGGAGCACTGCGGAGCGAGCGCGTTCTCGCCGGTTTCGCCGCACGTTCCAGGAAGTGTCGGTTAATTACGGCGTTGGCAGTTCGGCACGAGCTCCGTCTCAGCAGAATCTCCCCCCGAGACGCCGGGAGTGGAGCGGGAACGAGCTCCGTCGTCTCTGCCGCAACCGGAGCCCAGAAACTCCTCTGTACCCCTCCGCCGCCAACGCCTCCTCATCCCTCGCTCCATCCCTCTCTCCTCTTCATCTCTCTCACCTCTCCATCCCTCTCACCTCTCCATCCCTATCTCCATCAGAGCCTCCCGTCGTCATCCCGTTCCCCTCTCCCTTTCTCTCTATCTATCAGAAACACTCCTCTCCATCTCTCTCTCCATCAGAGCCTCTTCTCTTCATCCCTCTCTCCTCTCTATCCCTATCTCCTCTTCATCTCTCTCTCCATCAGAGCCTCCCATCTTCATCCCTTTCCCCTCTCCCTTTCTCTCTATCAGAAACACTCCTCCATCTCTCTCTCCGTCAGAGCCTCCTCTCTTCAACCCTCTCTCCATCAGAACATCGTCGTCCCTCTCTCCTCTCATCCCTCTCTTTCCATCAGAAACACTCCTCTCCATCTCTCTCGTCATCCCTCTCTCCTCTCTATCCCTCTCTCCTCTTCATCTCTCTCTCCATCAGAGCCTCCCCTCATCATCCCTCTCTCCTCTCCATCCCTCTCTCCTCTCCATCCCTCTCTCCTCTCCATCCCTCTCTCCATCAGAGCCTCTTCTCTTCATCCCTCTCTCCATCAGAACCTCGTCATCCCTCTCTCCTCTCATCCCTCTCTTACCATCAGAAACACTGCTCTCATCCTTCTCTTCATCCCTCTCTCCTCTCTATCCCTCTCTCCTCTCCATCTCTCTCTCCATCAGAGCCTCTTCTCTTCATCCCTCTCTCCTCTCTATCCCTATCTCCTCTTCATCTCTCTCTCCATCAGAGCCTCCCATCGTCATCCCTTTCCCCTCTCCCTTTCTCTCTATCAGAAACACTCCTCCATCTCTCTCTCCGTCAGAGCCTCCTCTCTTCAACCCTCTCTCCATCAGAACATCGTCGTCCCTCTCTCCTCTCGTCCCTCTCTTTCCATCAGAAACACTCCTCTCCATCCCTCTCACCTCTCCATCCCTCTCTCCTCTCCATCTCTCTCTCCGTCAGAGCCTCCGCTCCTCATCCCTTTCTCCTCTCCCTTTCTCTCTATCAGAAACACTCCTCTCCATCTCTCTCTCCATCAGAGCCTCTTCTCTTCATCCCTCTCACCTCTCCATCCCTCTCTCCTCTTCATCTCTCTCTCCATCAGAGCCTCCCCTCGTCATCCCTTTCTCCTCTCCCTTTCTTTCCATCAGAAACACTGCTCTCCATCCCTCTCTTCATCCATCTCTCCTCTCCATTCCTCTCTTCTCTTCATCCCTCTGTTTCCATCAGAAACACTCCTCTCCATTCCTCTCTTCTCTTCATCCCTCTGTTTCCATCAGAAACACTCCTCTCCATCCCTCTCTCCTCTCCGTCAGAGCCTCCCCTCGAAATCCCTCTCTCCTCTCATCCCTTTCTCTCCATCAGAAACACTCCTCTCCATCCCTCTCACCTCTCCATCCTTCTCTCTTCTTCATCCATGTCTTCTCTCTCTCTCAGAACCTCTCTATCCCTCTTTCCTCTTCATCCCTCTCTCCTTTCCATCCCTCTCTCCTCTCATCCCTCTCTCTTCTTCATCCCTTTCTCCTCTCCCTTTCTCCCCATCAGAAACACTCCTCTCCATCCCTCTCTCCTCTCCATCAGAGCCTCCCCTCATCATCCCCCTCTCCGCTCCATCCCCCCTTCATCTTTCTCTCCTCATCCCTTTCTCCTCTCCCTATCTCTTTCTGTCACAACCTCTCCTCTCCCTCCCTCTCTCTATCAGAAACACTCCTCTCCATCCCTCTCTCCATCAGAAACACTCCTGTCCATCTCTCTCTCCGTCAGAGCCTCTTCTCTTCAACCCTCTCTCCATCAGAACCTCGTCGTCCCTCTCTCCTCTCATCCCTCTCTTTCCATCAGAAACACTGCTCTCCATCCCTCTCTCCACTCCATCCCTCTCTTCTCTTCATCCCTCTATTTCCATCAGACACTCCTTTCATTCCTGTCTTCTCTCCATCCCTCTCTCCTCTCCATCCTTCTCTCCTCTTCATCTCTCTCCTCACCAGAACCTCTCCTCTTCATCATTCTCTTTCCATCAGAAACACTCCTCTCCATCTCTCTCTCCTCTTCATCTTTCTCTCCTCTCTCTCTACATCAGAACCTCTCTTCTCCATCCCTCTCTCCGTCAGAGCCTCCCCTCTTCATCCCTCCGTCTCCTCTCCATCCCTCTTTCCTCTCCATCCCTCTCTTCTCTTCATCCTTCTCTCCTCTCCATCCCTCTTTCCTCTCCGTCCCTCTCTTCTCTTCACCCTTCTATCCTCTCCATCCCTCTCTCTGCTCCATCCCTCTCTTTCCATCACAAACACTCCTCCATTCCTTTCGTCATCCCTCTCCACTGCATCCCCCTCTCCACTCATCCCTCTCTCCTCTCCCCTCTATTTCTGTCAGAAACACTCCTCCCTATCCTTCTCTCCTCTCCGTCAGAGCCTTCCCTCGTCATCCCTCTCTCTGCTTCATCCCTCTCTCCTCTGCACACCTCTCTCTGTCAGGGTTTCCCCTCTTCATCCCTCTCTCCTCATCCCTTTCTCCTCTCCCTATCTCTTTCTGCCAGAACCTCTCCTCTCACTCTCTCTCTCCATCAGAAGCTCTCCTCTATCACTGTCATCATCAGAAACTCTCTTCTCCATCCCTCTCTCCTCTTCATCCCTTTCTCCTCTTCATCCCTCTCTCCATCACAGCCTCTCTTCTACATCTCTCGTTCCGTCAAAAACACTCCTCTCCATCCCTCTCTCCACTTCATCCCTCTCTCCTCCTACATCCTTCCGTCAGAAACACTCCTCTCTATCCCTCTCTCCTCTTCATCCTTATTTCCTCCCCACCGTCTCCATCCCAACACCATTACCTCTTCATCCTTCTCTCGTCTTTCTCCCTCTCCCTCTGTCCATCAGAACCTCTCCTCTCCATCCGTCTCTCTCCTCTTCATCCCTTACTCTTTTTCCATCCCCTTCTCCATCAGAATCTCTCCTCTTCCTCCTTCCCTCCCTCCCTCCCTCTATCTCTCCTCTTTCCATCCCTCTATCTGTTAGAGCCTCCCCTCTTCATCCCTCGCTCTCTCCTCTCCATCCATCACAGCCTCTCCTCTTTCGGCTGGTCCTGCCTGTGTGGTGATAGTAGTGGCGGAGAGAGGGATGAAGAGGAGAGGCTGTGACAGAGGAACGGAAAGAGGAGAAGGATGGGGAGGAGAAGCTGTGACGGAGAGAGGGATGAAGAGGAGAGAGGGATGGAGGAAAACGGGAGAGTCAGCATCACAGAGCAGCAGGAAAACAGCCCTATGGTGCAACAAACTGTCTATTAGAGTTACAATAGAGGGCAATTAAAACCTCCCCGCGAGCACAAGCAGAGAGGCCGTGTGCAGAGGAGCAGAGGGGCCGTGTGCAGAGGAGCAGAGGAGCCGTGTGCAGAGGAGCAGAGGGGCCGTGTGCAGAGGAGCAGAGGAGCCGTGTGCAGAGGAGCAGAGGAGCAGTGTGCAGAGGAGCAGAGGGGCCGTGTGCAGAGGAGCAGAGGAGCCGTGTGCAGAGGAGCAGAGGGGCCGTGTGCAGAGGAGCAGAGGGGCCGTGTGCAGAGGAGCAGAGGAGCAGTGTGCAGAGGGGCCGTGTGCAGAGGAGCAGATGAGCCGTGTGCAGAGGAGCAGAGGAGCCGTGTGCAGAGGGGCAGAGGGGCAGTGTGCAGAGGAGCAGAGGAGCCTTGTGCAGAGGAGCAGAGGAGCAGTGTGCAGAGGAGCAGTGTGCAGAGGGGCAGTGTGCAGAGGGGCAGTGTGCAGAGGGGCAGTGTGCAGAGGGGCAGAGGAGCAGAGCCACAACATTCTCAACACCTGTGTGTGTGTGTGTGTGTGTGTGTGTGTGTGTGTGTGTGCGTGTGTGTGTGTGTATATGTGTGTGTGTGTGTGTGTGTGTGTGTGTGTGTGTGTGTGTGTGTGTGTGTGTGTGTGTGTGTGTGTGTGCGTGTGTGTGTGTATATGTGTGTGTGTGTGTGTGTGTGTGTATGTGTGTACCGCTGACTCAAATAGTGTAAGCATTTTAAAGCAGCACCATGGGGTGTTTCTGATGGGCTGCAGAATACAAACCTGACTCACTCTTAACCAGGTCTAAACCAGGTCTAAACCAGGTCTAACCCAGGACTAAAACAGGTCTAAAACAGGTCTAAAACAGGTCTAAACCAGGTCTAAACCAGGTCTAAACCAGGTCTAACCCAGGACTAAAACAGGTCTAAAACAGGTCTAAAACAGGTCTAAACCAGGTCTAAACCAGGTCTAAAACGGCAAAAAAGGGTGGGGACCACTGCTCTTTACAACCTTAAACAAAAATATAAAGTCGTACGATCTTTGTTACAAATCTAATGCACATCTGAGTCATGAAAAGAGGAACATTTCGATGATTCAGAGGAAAATCCAGTCCTCTGTCATATTTTTCCCCCTTTTTTATTCCTTGAAAGACGCCATTTTCCATATATCCCTGTCTATCACGGCCATCTGAAAACGTGGACATTCCCCAGTGTCCAGACTCACATCTCTGCGAAGTATTGGCGAGTGTGTCCTGTAAATAAAATAAAAACATTCAGTTCAGTTAAATGCGTTTGAGAGAAAAGTCTTCCGCCTCCACAAAAGCGCAAAACACTTCCCTCTGTGTGTTTTCAAATCATCAAAATAATCTGTGTTTTCGCTCAGATGGGCTGAAGTACATCTGCTGGTGTCACTGTGTTTATTTTGGATTATTTAAGAGCTTCACTTTTGTCTTATGACTTTAAATGAACAAAATGTAAAATGATCATCTGCGTTTGATGGTTGAATACAAAACACTATAACCCAGGTCTAAACCAGGACTAAACCAGGACTAAACCAGGACTAAACCAGGTCTAAACCAGGTCTAAACCAGGTCTAAACCAGGACTAAACCAGGTCTCACCCAGGTCTAAACCAGGTCTAACCCAGGTCTAAACCAGGTCTAAACCAGGTCTAACCCAGGTCTAACCAGGTCTAAAACCAGGTCTGAACCAGGTTTAAACCAGGACTAAACCAGGTCTAAACCAGGTCTAAACCAGGTTCTAACCCAGGTCTAATCCAGGTCTAAACCAGGTCTAACCCAGGACTAAACCAGGACTAAACCAGGGCTAACCCAGGTCTAAACCAGGGCTAACCCAGGTCTAACCCAGGTCTAACCCAGGTCTAAACCAGGACTAAACCAGGTCCAACCCAGGTCTAACACAGGTCTATGGAACCAGGTCTAAACCAGGTCTAAACCAGGACTAAACCAGGACTAAACCAGGTCCTAAACCAGGTCTAAACCAGGACTAAACCAGGGACTAACCCAGGTCTAACTCCAGGTCTAACCCAGGTCTAACCCAGGTCTAAACCCAGGTCTAAACCAGGGACTAAACCAGGTCTAACCCAGGTCTAACCGCAGGTCTAAACCAGGTCTAACCCAGGTCTAAACCAGGTCTAACCCAGGTCTAAACCAGGACTCCTAAACCAGGACTAAACCAGAGACTTCTAACCCAGGTCTAACCCAGGTCTAAACCAGGTCTAACCCAGGTCTAAACCAGGTCTAACCCAGGTCTAAAACCAGTGACTAAACCAGGACTAAACCAGGACTAACCCAGGTCTAAACCAGGTCTAAATCCAGGACTAACCCAGGACTAAACCAGGTCTAAACTAGGTCTAAACCAGGACTAAACCAGGTTCAAACCAGGTCTAAACCAGGTCTAAACCAGGACTAAACCAGGTCTAACCCAGGACTAAACCAGACTAAACCAGGTCTAAACCAGGACTAAACCAGGTTCTAAACCAGGTCTAAACCAGGTCTAAACCAGGTCTAAACCAGGACTAAACCAGGTCTAAACCAGGTCTAAACCAGGAATCTAACTCCAGGTACAACTCCAGGTGTCTAAACCAGGTCTAAAACCAGGACTAAACCAGGTCTAAACCAGGGGCTAACCCAGGTTCAAACCAGGGCTAACCCAGGTCTAACCCAGGTCTCAACCCAGGTCTAAACCAGGACTAAACCAGGACTAAACCAGGGTTCTAACACAGGTCTAAACCAGGTCTAAACCAGGTCTAAACCAGGACTAAACCAGGACTAAACCAGGTCTAAACCAGGTCTAAAAACCAGGACTAAACCAGGACTAACCTTGGAGTCTAACTCCAGGTCTAACCCAGGTCTAACCCAGGTCTAACCCAGGTCTAAAACCAGGACTAAACCAGGTCTAACTTCAGGCTCCAACCCAGGTCTAAACCAGGTCTAACCCAGGTCTAAACCAAGCAGGTCTAACCCAGGTCTAAACCAGGACTAAACCAGGACTAAACCAGGACTAACCTAGAGGTCTAAACCAGGTCTAACCCAGGTCTAACCCAGGTCTAACCCAGGTCTAACCCAGGTCTAAACCAGGACTAAACCAGGTCTAAACCAGGACTAACTCCAGGTCTAACTCAGGTCCTAACTCCCAGGTCTAACTCCAGGTCTAACCCAGGTCTAACCCAGGTTCAAACCAGGTCTAAACCAGGTCTAAACCAGGTCTCCAACTCCAGGTCTAACCCATCCAGGTCTAACCCAGCAGGACTAAACCAGAGGTCTAACCCAGGTCTAAACCAGGTCTAAACCAGGTCTAACCCAGGTCTAACTCCAGGACTAAACCAGGTCTAAACCAGGACTAACCCAGGCCCAACCCAGGTCCATTCAACTCCAGGTCTAACTCAGGTCAACCCAGGTCTAACCCAGGTCTAAACCAGGTCTAAACCAGGTCTGGAAACTAGGTGGTCTAACGCAGGTCTAACCCAGGTCTAAACCAGGACTAAACCAGGTCTAAAACTAGTGTCTAAACCAGGTCTAAACCAGGACTAAACCAGGACTAAACCAGACTAAACCAGGTCTAAACCGGGACTAAACCAGGAGTCTAACCCAGGTCTAACCCAGGTCTGGTCCAGGTCTAAACCAGGCCTAAACCAGGTCTAAACCAGGTCTAACCCAGGTCTAAACCACTAACTCCAGGTCTAACCCAGCTTCCAACCGGTCTTAACCAGGGATCAACTCAGGTCTAACCAGGCTCAACTCCTGGTCTAAACCAGGACTAAACCAGGTCTAAACCAGGTCTAACCCAGGTCTAACCCAGGTCTAAGCCAGGTCTAACTTGTATTCAAACCAGGTCTAAACCAGGACTAAACCAGGTAACTCCAGGTCTAACCCAGGTCTAAACCAGACTAAACCAGGGTCTAAACCAGGCTCAAAACCAGTCTAAACTAGGTTACAAACCAGGTCTAAACCAGACTAAAACCAGGTCTAACCCAGGTCTAACCCAGGTCTAAACCAGGACTGGGAAACCAGGTCTAAACCAGGTCTAAACCAGGTCTAAACTAGGTCTAACCCAGGACTAAACCAGGACTAAACCAGGTCCAACCCGGGTCTAAACCAGGACTAAACCAGGTCTAACCCAGGTCTAACCCAGGTTCAACCCACCCAACCCAGGTCTAAACCAGGCCTAAACCAGGTCTAACCCAGGTCTAAACCAGGTCTAACCCAGGTCTAAACCAGGTCTAAACCAGGTTCTTAACTCCAGGACTAAACCAGGTCTAAACCAGGACTAAACCAGGTCTAAACCAGGACTAAACCAGGTCTAAACCAGGAGTAAACCAGGTCTAAACCAGGACTAAACCAGGTCTAAAACTAAACCAGGTCTAACCCAGGTCTAAACCAGGTCTAAACCAGGACTAAACCAGGTCTAAAACTAAACCAGGTCTAAACCAGGTCTAAACCAGGTTTAAACCAGGTCTAAACCAGGACTAAACCAGGTCTAAACCAGGTTTAAACCAGGTCTAAACCAGGTCTACACCAGGTCTAAACCAGGTCTCTAAACCAGGTCTAAACCAGGACTAACCTGAGGTTCCAGGTCTAAAACTGCAGGTCTAACCAGGTCTAAACCAGGTCTAAACCAGGTCTAAACCAGGACTAAACCAGGTCTAAACCAGGTCTAAACCAGGTCTAAACCAGGTCTAAACCAGGTCTAAACCAGGTCTAAACCAGGTCTAACCCAGGTCTAAACCAGGTCTAAACCAGGTCTAACCCAGGTCTAAACCAGGTCTAACCCAGGTCTAAACCAGGTCTAAACCAGGTCTAACCCAGGACTAAACCAGGTCTAACCCAGGTCTAAACCAGGTCTAACCCAGGTCTAAACCAGGTCTAAACCAGGTCTAAACCAGGTCTAAACCAGGTCTAACCCAGGTCTAACCCAGGTCTAACCCAGGTCTAACCCAGGTCTAAACCAGGTCTAAACCAGGTCTAAACCAGGTCTAAACCAGGTCTAACCCAGGTCTAACCCAGGTCTAAATCAGGTCTAAACCAGGACTAACCCAGGTCTAAGGTCTAACCAGGTCTAACCAGGTCAGGTCTAAAGTCTAACCCAGGTCTAACCAGGTCTAAACCAGGTCTAACGTCAGGTCTAACCCAGGTCTAACAGGTCTAACCCAGGTCTAAACCAGGTCTAAACCAGGTCTAAACCAGGTCTAAACCAGGTCTAACCCAGGTCTAAACCAGGTCTAACCCAGGTCTAACCCAGGTCTAACCCAGGTCTAACCCAGGTCTAACCCAGGTCTAACCCAGGTCTAACCCAGGTCTAACCCAGGTCTAACCCAGGTAAAATGCTGATCTGCGTATGCCGTAGTTTAACACTAAACCGTCCCTGTAGTTGTGCGGCTCGTTCTAACCCAGCCCGTGAGGTGGTTTCCTTCAGTCCCTGTCTGTGCTCACCGCTCCACAGCAGATGCCAGAGTTGGACCTGTCAAACTGCAGGCAGGTTCCTGAGGCTCCCGTTGGCTCAGAGCTGCTCATTGTGCAGAAACACAGACGTGAGACTGCGGCGCCGGTGCTGAAGCCGTGGACATGAGGCCCATTCACACTGAGCTCTTTTAGGCTTTTATCACAAGAAAAGAACCTCCTCACTGTGAGAAGAGCTCGGCCCCAGCTCGAAGTCTTTACCGTGGCCAGATTGATCCTGGCCAGACCCTGTAGCCATACTAAGGTTATTTATCGCATTTATTTTAAGTTTAAAGCGCCTTTATTTCACTATTTTCTGATCTATGTCACGTTTCCTCATCACAAACAGACCTGGAGTTGTGTTTTGTTTCATTCACACACGTTTCACACACAAACCTGCAGATTTAGGATCTCTTAGGTTCTTCTCTCACACTTAAAACACTCCGTTCCACTTTGTGATGTCATGTGGTAATACAGGAAGTGCTCCACTGTGTTTTTAAACTCCACACACCTTCACTAGAATCATTCAGATCGTTTCAGCCCTGGAACTGCTGATCTCTACTGAACAAAAGGTAAAAGGAGCTGTTAAAACCTCGTGACATCACAAGGTGGAACAGAACATTTTGAGCTTTGGAGATGTAGACAGAATAATAATGGATTAAAACATGTGAATGAAACAAAACACAAGTCCAGGTTTGTTTTTGATGTGGTAACATTATAAGTTTAGCCTTTATTTTATGTATTTTTTAACTTGCAGTTTATTCACTGCTTTTTTCCTCCGTATAAGTCACAGTATATAAATTTTTTTTACACATAAAATTAATATCAATGTAAATGTTACATTAGAAGAAAGAAAATAAAAAAAAATTAAAATAATATTGAAAAAGAAAAAATACACATATATACGTACATATACACACACATATACATAGACCTATGTGTGTACATAGGTATATAAACATACATACACAGATACACACATATGGGTCAATGACGTATAAGGATTTTCAACAGGCAAATTTTAAAATATAAAAAAAAATGTGTTTCTATTGAACTTTATCAATTATTTCCAGTGTCAGGAGCAAAAATCTGTGTTTAACATTTATATGAAGCATTTTTAGTGTAAAATGTCATGTGGTGCGATCGAGAATAACCTTAAAATAGTTTTTATTTTTTTCTAAAACATGGTTGGGATATTAATCTAAGTTCTGAGTAATATGAAGTGTATAGAAACAAACTGTTGCATTTCTTTAGATTTTTAATGCATATTGATATTTTCTTTTGCTCCAATATGACAGTCGCCTGCTTGTGTTTAATGAACAAACTACTGCCCTGGAAAATGAAGAAAAATGAAGAAAAATGCCTAAAGAACCATTCACCCAAGTCGACTTTGTCTGTTATTAAACTCCAGCCACAGAATTCCTGCTGTTATTAGTGGCACCACATGATGCACGGTCGCACCACATGACATTTTAACACTTTAAGGATGAAAAACATGCAGAATAACTCAGGATTTATGAAAAAAAAAAAAGATTTAATTCGATGGAGGTCAGAGGTGCTTCAGAAATGTGCTGAATTTTTATGAAATTTGAACCTTTTTAACTGAGGAAAAACATCCAAATAGATAAAATAAAAATGAATAACTAAGAGGCGACGGTCTGGTTACACTTTCATACAGTACATTTTGTCCAAGAATGCAAGTTTTCAGATTTTCAGTGCTTTGCTTTTGGGTTTCTCTTTTTTTTTTTTTTAACAGACAACCACAGAAATCCTTTATGTTTTGAAGCCTTTATTGTTCTTTTAGGTAAAATTCATTCTCTGCATTTGATTCATTTTTTTCATGTCGCTGAGCATCATCCACCATCACATCTCCACATCTGGAGCTGGTCTTGGTCTTTACCTGAGCCGGTGGACTTTAGTTCTTGTTTCGGACTGATGGGGAAACCAGAGTGTCCAGAAGAACCCGCTTTGACAAGGGGAGAACATGCAAACTCCACACAGCACAGCCTTGGCAGCCTGGGGATCGAACCCAGGACCGTCTTTGTGAGTCGCGTGAGCTTCTGTCCATGTTTACGTCTCACTGTGTCGTTTCTGTGCAGGTTGCCCGTCGGAGGAGAGCGCCCCCGAGTGTTCAAACCCCTCCGGTGCGTTCCAGGGCTGCATGCGTCTGCTCTCAGTGAACGGCCAGCCCATCGACCTCATCAAGGTGCAGCAAAGGACTCTGGGAAATTACAGCCACCTGCAGATCGACATGTGCGGGATCATTGACCGGTGAGTCGGACCAAATCATTTTTTACTTACTCCAACACAACTAAAGGGCAAAGAGACTGCAAAAGTGAGAGTGAAAATAATCGTATTTGGGGAAACCACTAATTAAAAGTACTCGTAACCTGTCTGACCTCGCGGCGTTAGGATTCTTTCGCTCAACGGTCGGCGGGGACTTTTTTTTATTTAACCATTCGCTGCTGTTTGGTGGTGACGCTCAGTGGGGTCAGAGTAAAACCTGCACAACAGCAAATCCCATAGGAAGAAGAGCGATAACGTTTCCCCTCGATACAATTCGCTAAACATTCTCTTTGTTCCGGCTTTAACAAACAAAAATGTACGTTTTTTGCCGGGTTCCTGCAAACCGCCGACTGTTTTCTGATTCCTGAACTTGTCGATGGGGGAAAGGAAATTGAGCGGAGGCACCAACCTGGTCAATTACATTAAATTACACTAAAATGAAGTCACAGTGTTGGGAACCATTGACTAGGGATGGAGGAATAACGGAAATATCGTGATATTGTGTAATCAAAATAATCTCTCACGGGAATATCAGGTATCGAATTGCAAGGTTTTTCACTTTAAAGTAATTAAAAAAACAAGGAACTGCACAGGCCGTGATCCTTTACTTCATTTACTGCACAGAATAACTGTTATTCATCACTTGTAAATCTGACTTTTTTGGAGTATGACGGTAACGATTCACACGGAAAACTGATCAAGGTATTTAAAAGGAAAAATTTGCACACACACAATTCTGTTAACCTCTAAAATATCGCAGTAATTGTTGTACCGCGAGATGCACATTGTGATAATATCATATCGAGACTTTTGGATATCGTTACATCCGACCACTGACTTGTGCACTGTAAAAATACAATAATAATAATAATAATAATAATAATAATAATAATAATAATAATAATAATAATAATAATAATACATTTTATTTATTAGGCGACTTTCTGGACACTCAAGGTGTTACAACAACATAAACAAATAAAATACGATTAAAGCCGACAGTTAAAGTGGGACAATATTTAACTGACTGATTGTATTTAGTGTTGTATTTATTGTATTTTATTAGTATTTAGTATTTATTGTTTTTTCCCAATAACAAAACAAACAGAACATCTTGTCCAAGCCTCACTTAAAGATGCATTGTGTAACTTTGATGCAATAAGATATTAACGCTTTGCCTGGAATGTTTCACTGTGTGGCTTTAAACCTTTCTATCTTCACCAAACCAGGCCAAGTTACGGGTCAGATCTGTGGAGAGGCGACTCCGCTCACAGTCAGAATATGTGTTTCTATGAGTATTTTTGAGCTATAAAACCACCTGTAATTGAATAAATGTAAGGTAGAGCTGTTTAATGTCACACTGTGGAACATTCCAGGCGGAGCAGTGACGTATCCATAGCAACAAGCAGGTGACAGACCTCCCAACCAAAAACCAGACTGAGTTACAGGTCAGATCTGTGGAGAGGCGACCCCGCTCACAGTCAGAATACCTGTTTTTATGAATATTTTTGAGCTATAAAACCACCTGTAATTGAAGTTTAATGTCACACTGTGGAACATTCCAGGCAGAGCAACGACATCTCCATGGAAACGAGCACCTTTTAAGACCTGGATTTGGATTCCCCACTGCTCTGGACCGGTTCGAGGACGGGTCAAATGCAGAGGGCGCATTTGCCTTGGAGAATGTAACGCGCACCCCCCCTCCAAGCGAAGCGTCAGCGTCTCCGTGACGATGAGCCGACGGCGGGCCCTCCACCGGGAAAATCACAAACTGTAGCTTTAACACCGTGACACAGTTTTAAACGTGAACGTCGCGCGCGGGAAAATCCGAGAGAAAAGCCGACGAGGACGAAAGTACGCGGGATCATTCGGACCCTCTTCATACACTCGAAGCCCGTTGTCATGGAGACACGTTTTACATATTCAGGAGCCGTTTTTCCCCTTCCCCACAGCTCAGAGTCCATATTTGATGATAGCGTTTGACCCTTGACAGAGTCTCCTTTAATGCGCTGGCGTCTGTCTTTCTCCGCTTTAATGTCACAGCTCCACATGGGCCGATACCGCTGACCGCACAGGCCCGGACGCCGCAAATTACACCCGTATATTTGAAACGGCGACGTCGCTCTGAGTCTGCGGCGTCTGCTTTATTTACCCTTTACTGGTCAGGAGTAAAGTACAGACTATTTCACACATGCAGAGTTTCCCTCAGCGATTTAGAGTCGCTCCTAGTCCTGGTTTAGTCCTGATTTAGTCCTGGTTTAGTACTAGTTTAGTCCTGGTTTAGTCCTGTTTTAGACCTGCTTTAGTCCTGGTTTAGTCCTGATGTAGTCCTGGTTTAGTCCTGGTTTAGTCCTGGTGTAGTCCTGGTGTAGTCCTGGTTCAGTCCTGGTGTAGTCCTTGTTCAGTCTTGGTTCAGTCCTGGTTTAGTCCTGGTGTAGTCATGGTTTAGTCCTGGTTTAGTCCTGGTATTGTCCTGGTTTAGTCCCAGTACAGTCCTGCTTTAGTCCTGTTTTAGACCTGGTTTAGTCCTGGTTCAGTCCTGGTTCAGTTCTGGTTTAGTC
Organism: Odontamblyopus rebecca; assembly: GCA_030686955.1. Classification (NCBI taxonomy): domain Eukaryota; kingdom Metazoa; phylum Chordata; class Actinopteri; order Gobiiformes; family Gobiidae; genus Odontamblyopus; species Odontamblyopus rebecca. The sequence goes on along the minus strand of CM060660.1, from coordinate 38,387,348 downwards.
CTGGTGTAGTCATGGTTTAGTCCTGATGTAGTCCTGGCTTAGTCCTGGTTTAGTCCTGGTTTAGCCCTGGTTTATTCCTGGTTTAGTCCTGATTTAGTCCTGATTTAGTCCTGTTTTAGACCTAGTTTAGTCCTGATTTAGACCTGTTTTAGTCCTGGTTTAGTCCTGGTTCAGTCCTGTTTTAGTCCTGGTTTAGCCCTGGTTTAGTCCTGGTTTAATCCTGATGTAGTCCTGATTTAGTCCTGTTTTAGACCTAGTTTAGTCCTGGTTTAGACCTGGTTTAGTCCTGGGTTAGTTTTGGTTTAGACCTGGGTTAGTTCTGGTTTAGACCTGGTTTAGTTCTGGTTTAGACCTAGGTTAGTTCTGGTTTAGACCTGTTTTAGTCCTTATTTAGTCCTGTTTTATCCCTGATTTAGTCCTGGTTTAGTCCTGGTTCAGTCCTGGTTTAGTCCTGGTTTAGTCCTGGTTTAGTCCTGGTTCAGTCCTGGTTTAGTCCTGGTTTAGTCCTGGTTTAGACCTGTTTTAGCCCTGGTTTAGTCCTGGTTTAGTCCTGGTTCAGTCCTGACTTGTGGTGTAAATCTTTATTTAAAAAGACGTTCACTGTTTTTGCTCTAATTTATTTATAATTCTGTATTTTTACAGAAGTGAATATTTTGGTGCTGCTGAGCCGTCGTGATTGACCCTATTTTAAAGTCTGACATATTTTGTAGAGAAGAAAAGTTTAAATTTAAAGTTAAAGTTCAGACACAGATGCTCTTTTAGTTCTTCACTGTGGCCTCTGTACAGCGGGTTTTTAGTGAAGAAATACGACGATATTTGGAATAAATGACCTGAGTTTCATTCTTACTTTAGAGTTTTGGAGTTTAGTGTTTGAATAATTTAAGTTTAAGTTGATATTTGCAAATGTTTATCTGCACTGAAACTTCATACTTCATGTGTAGACCTGGTTTAGTTCTGGTTTAGACCTGGTTTAGTTCTGGTTTACACCTGGTTTAGACCTGGGTTAGTCTAGGTTTAGACCTGGTTTAGTTTTGGTTTAGACCTAGGTTAGTTCTGGTTTAGACCTGGTTTAGTCCTGGTGTGGTTCTAGTTTAGACCTGGTTTATTTCTGGTTCAGTCCTGTTCTAGTCTTGTTTTAGTCCTGTTTTAGTCCTGTTTTAGTCCTATTTTAGTCCTGTTTTAGTCCTGTTCTAGTCCTGTTCTAGTCCTGTTCTAGTCCTGTTTTAGTCCTGTTTTAGTCCTGTTTTAGTCCTGTTCTAGTCCTGTTCTAGTTCTGGTTTAGTCCTGTTTTAGTCCTGTTCTAGTCCTGTTCTAGTCCTGTTCTAGTTCTGGTTTAGTCCTGTTTTAGTCCTGTTCTAGTCCTGTTCTAGTCTTGTTCTAGTCCTGGTTTAGTCCTGTTCTAGTCCTGTTTTAGTCCTGTTTTAGTCCTGTTTTAGTCCTGTTCTAGTCCTGTTTTAGTCCTGTTCTAGTCCTGTTCTAGTCCTGGTTTAGTCCTGGTTTAGTCCTGTTCTAGTCCTGTTTTAGTCCTGTTTTAGTCCTGTTTTAGTCCTGTTCTAGTCCTGTTCTAGTCCTGGTTTAGTCCTGTTTTAGTCCTGTTCTAGTCCTGTTTTAGTCCTGTTCTAGTCCTGTTCTAGTCCTGTTTTAGTCCTGTTCTAGTCCTGTTTTAGTCCTGTTCTAGTCCTGTTTTAGTCCTGTTCTAGTCCTGTTTTAGTCCTGTTCTAGTCCTGTTCTAGTCCTGTTTTAGTCCTGTTTTAGTCCTGTTCTAGTCCTGTTCTAGTCCTGTTCTAGTCCTGTTCTAGTCCTGTTCTAGTCCTGTTCTAGTCCTGTTCTAGTCCTGTTCTAGTCCTGTTTTAGTCCTGTTCTAGTCCTGTTCTAGTCCTGTTTTAGTTCTGGTTTAGTCCTGTTCTAGTCCTGTTCTAGTCCTGTTCTAGTCCTGTTCTAGTCCTGTTTTAGTCCTGTTCTAGTCCTGTTTTAGTCCTGTTCTAGTCCTGTTTTAGTCCTGTTTTAGTCCTGTTTTAGTCCTGTTCTAGTCCTGTTCTAGTCCTGGTTTAGTCCTGGTTTAGTCCTGTTCTAGTCCTGTTTTAGTCCTGTTTTAGTCCTATTCTAGTCCTGTTCTAGTCCTGTTCTAGTTCTGGTTTAGTCCTGTTTTAGTCCTGTTCTAGTCCTGTTCTAGTCCTGTTCTAGTCCTGTTTTAGTCCTGTTCTAGTCCTGTTTTAGTCCTGTTCTAGTCCTGTTTTAGTCCTGTTTTAGTCCTGTTTTAGTCCTGTTCTAGTCCTGTTCTAGTCCTGTTTTAGTCCTGTTCTAGTCCTGTTTTAGTCCTGTTTTAGTCCTGTTCTAGTCCTGTTCTAGTCCTGTTCTAGTTCTGGTTTAGTCCTGTTCTAGTCCTGTTATAGTCCTGTTCTAGTCCTGTTCTAGTCCTGTTCTAGTCCTGTTCTAGTCCTGTTTTTGTCCTGGTTTAGTCCTGTTTTAGAAAAATCGCAATTCACAGTGCAGCATTAAACCTTTCTATCTCCATGGAGACCAAACCAGACCACGTTACAGGTCAGATCTGTGGAGAGGCGACCCCGCTCACTGTCAGAACGCCTGTTTTTCTAGGTAATTTTGAGCTATAAAACCACCTGTAACTGAATAAATGTAAAATAGAGCTGTTTAATGTCCATAGAAACAGAAACAGTCGGCGGACCCTCAATCAAAAAGTTACATAGTTCACCTTTAATATTAGAAATTAAAGATGATTCAGAAGAGATTTAGCTGCTGCTGAGTTTCATCTGCAGTCTTTGGGCAGGTGAACACATTAAAAATACACATTTTACCACAATTGCATCATAAAACTAACTTTGTTCATCATTAACAATTAAAAATACAATAAAAGTCACTATTAAAGTCCTGCTTTTGCTTTATTCAGAATTAATAAAACTGTTGTCACACACACAGAGCAGCTTTGTTTCTTTTACATTGTTTAAAGATGAATAAAATTCAAATAAATCCATTAAGTATTTAACAGAGGCAATAAAGAGTTCAAGAGAAAATCAGAAGAAGGAAAGACTCTATTCTGTTCTTAAATTTGCGCTAAGGAACTGGGAGTCGGCAAAATGTTCCACAATATGGAATTAAATGTATTAATTCAATCTTGCGGTTCCTCTCTCTGTAACGGCTGCTGTGGCCTTGTCATTTTGGTCTTAAAATGTTCGAATGAACCCGCTCTACATGGTCCTGATTTTATTCATTTTTTGCTATTTTGTCCGTCCAAAAAAATCCTCTTCATCACATAGAGCCTGGTTCCAGATTTGCTCCTGTAACCATGAGCACCGGGAGCTTCATTTGAGCGGAGCTGAACATTTTATTTCTATAACTTGCCTTTCAAGATGACATGTCGGTTTTGGCTGGTGTGATTTATACTCCAGAGCAACTTATAGTCCGAAAAACTGTGTATATATATATTTTAAAATCATGAGAACAGGGAATGCAACTAATGAATTTTTGTGAAATATATTATTTTAAAAATCGGATCCATTTTGTATCTATTTGAGAATTGTGCAATGAAGTATCACGAGATATATCGCTGAATCGATTTTTTCTTACACCCTAATGTCCCAATAAGTACAGGGAGACTGAGAGATTATTATTGAGCATATTTATCTTTGCATTGTTCATCTTTGTATTGTTCATCTTTGTATTGTTCATCTTTGTATTGTTCATCTTGGTATTGGTCATCTTTGTATTGGTCATCTTTGTATTGGTCATCTTTGTATTGTTCATCTTTGCATTGGTCATCTTTGCATTGGTCATCTTTGTATTGTTCATCTTTGTATTGTTCATCTTTGCATTGTTCATCTTTGCATTGGTCATCTTTGTATTGGTCATCTTTGTATTGTTCATCTTTGCATTGTTCATCTTTGCATTGGTCATCTTTGTATTGTTCATCTTTGCATTGGTCATCTTTGCATTGGTCATCTTTGTATTGTTCATCTTTGTATTGTTCATCTTTGCATTGTTCATCTTTGCATTGGTCATCTTTGCATTGGTCATCTTTGCATTGGTCATCTTTGCATTGGTCATCTTTGTATTGTTCATCTTTGTATTGTTCATCTTTGCATTGGTCATCTTTGCATTGGTCATCTTTGTATTGTTCATCTTTGTATTGTTCATCTTTGCATTGTTCATCTTTGTATTGTTCATCTTTGTATTGTTCATCTTTGTATTGTTCATCTTTGTATTATTCATCTTTGTATTGTTCATCTTTGTATTGTTCATCTTGGTATTGGTCATCTTTGTATTGGTCATCTTTGTATTATTCATCTTTGTATTGTTCATCTTTGTATTGGTCATCTTTGTATTGGTCATCTTTGCATTGGTCATCTTTGTATTGGTCATCTTTGTATTGGTCATCTTTGTATTGGTCATCTTTGTATTGGTCATCTTTGTATTGTTCATCTTTGTATTGGTCATCTTTATATTGGTCATCTTTGTATTGTTCATGTTTGTATTCATCTTTGTATTGTTCATCTTTGTATTGTTCATCTTTGTATTGTTCATCTTTGTATTGTTCATCTTTGTATTGTTCATCTTTGTATTGGTCATCTTTGTATTGGTCATCTTTGTATTGGTCATCTTTGTATTGGTCATCTTTATATTGTTCATCTTTGTATTGGTCATCTTTGTATTGGTCATCTTTGCATTGGTCATCTTTATATTGGTCATCTTTGTATTATTCATCTTTGTATTGTTCATCTTTGTATTGGTCATCTTTGTATTGGTCATCTTTGCATTGGTCATCTTTGTATTGGTCATCTTTGCATTGGTCATCTTTGCATTGATCATCTTTGCATTGGTCATCTTTGCATTGGTCATCTTTGTATTGGTCATCTTTGTATTGTTCATCTTTGGATTGGTCATCTTTATATTGGTCATCTTTGTATTGTTCATCTTTGCATTGGTCATCTTTGTATTGTTCATCTTTGCATTGGTCATCTTTGTATTGGTCATCTTTGCATTGGTCATCTTTGCATTGGTCATCTTTGCATTGGTCATCTTTGTATTGGTCATCTTTGCATTGTTCATCTTTGCATTGGTCATCTTTGTATTGGTCATCTTTGTATTGTTCATCTTTGTATTGGTCATCTTTGTATTGTTCATCTTGGTATTGGTCATCTTTGTATTGTTCATCTTTGGATTGGTCATCTTTGTATTGTTCATCTTTGTATTGTTATTGTCCCTTTACTGTCATCCCATTGGCTAAATTTTTGGTACAGATGTTCAATGTACAGATGTGTCAATAGGAACAAGGCAAAATGCGATCTGGCAAAATTTAGAAAATTTTGTACTTTTACCAACATATTGTGAACTACCCTAAGGTTGGCGATGCGGCCGTTGTGCCCTTGGGCAAGACACTTCACCCACCTCACCCCCTTCCCAGTGATGTGCGGTAGTTTCATTATTACTGATTGTGTTGTGTTGTTTTTGACAAATATAACATTTTCAAACCTTTCAAACCAATAAAAGGTAAACATGGCAGAGGATTTATTGAAAATCACCAATCACACTGAGAACGCGTTATCTTACATCTATTTTATTGAAACTTCTGAGACAAACTGAGTCATTGCAAAGCCAATCCATCACCGTGTTATGTAATAAAACTATAGCTAGCTTCAGGTTTGGTTTAATTCTTTGTTTACGATGAAACCAGAGACGCTGCGGCAGACAAATCCTTGCTGAGGGCCCCTGATCCGCCTTTGAAATATGAACGTTATATTTTAATCTCCGCTTCACCTGAACACGGGCCCTAAAAGGCACAGCGCAGGGCCACAACGAAGGGGATTAATTAACACTGAGAGGCATTCATTTCATCTCTGTCCTCTTAAAGTGATTATCCTGCCCAGAATGGAAACCAGGCTCTCCCCAAGTCCTCGAAATATACAGGACGAGTACCGCCAACAGACACTAGAACGACAGCGGGGAGGTTTTCTGGGTTCAACTGAGCATTTTGAAGTGTTATTTATGTTCTGATAGAGCGGAAGGTATTTTGGAGTCAGAATGTAGGTTTATTTTATGCTGGGAAAAGCGTCGAATCACATATTACATAAAAATTCTACATTGCTTATTATTAATTTCTAAGGGCTTTGCTGTTGGTGTTATAGTCCAATAACTTGGGATGGTTCATATATACACCAGTATACCAAGAATGAGTCCGCTTAACACTCTTATATTACACCAAAATTATTCTTGTGAGATTTAAAACTTGCTTTATTATTAGTCTGTCTACACCTCCAAAGCTCAAAATGCTCTGTTCCACCCTGTGATGTCATGTATTTGTAGTTTTCAAGTTAACGTCTACACTTTACCTTTCGTTCAGCAGAGATGAAGATCTGAAATCCTGTGATGAGCTCTGACGCCGCCTTTTACTCATTAAATAAGGGTCAGAGGTAAATTTTGAGCTCAATATTTTTCACGATATTTATTCCCACGATAAAGGAGGTCTCAAATACCCCCAAAATGACATGAACTCATTTTTGACCAAACACGATCTTGCAGAATGGTATAGTAAGCGTTTAAAGAGGTTTTACTTGTCCGTATTCGTCAGAATGTGGCAGTGAGCTCCTCGGCACAGAGCACTACTGTATAATAAGGGTACTTTTAAATAACATTATGCCTAATCACAGTGATTTTAGCAGAAATTAAACGGCCCCAATTATTCTAAAGTGAGAAAATCTGATGAAAACCCTGCGTAATAATGACACATACTGTATGAAATCGCTGGAGGTAAGAGTCACACAAGTTTCCCTGAGTGCGTGATGTTAACTGAAGGCTCAGCTCTGTCTGTGGCTTTATTAGATTATTTATTATTTATTACTTTACTCTGTCCACTGCAAAAAAACAATATCTAGCCAAGTTAAAATGACTTGGACTAAGAAAGATTTACCGTCATTTGAGTAAAATGACCTGCCAGTGCAATAAGATTTTTGCACATAAAGTATGAAAATACATCTTGCTGCACTTAAACAACAACTTTTTGTTTTTTACAAGTTTAAAGTTTTGAAAACTCAAGCACAAAAACAAAACAAAATGGATTAAACAACACATTTTCTGTTTATGTGTTTCATTTTCAACCACAAAAGTGAGAATGACTCAGTGAAAAACTAAAGACTGGTGACTAATGCTACGTGAGAGCGACAAATCCTCTCACTCGTTGAACACTTCCAGCCAAGTCTGACTTTTATTGTCAATAATAATAATAATATAGCTCAAAAATACAGAAAAAACAGGTGTTCTGACTGTGAGCGGGGTCGCCTCCCCACAGATCTGACCTGTAACTTGGTCTGGTTTGGTCTCCATGAAGATAGAAAGGTTTAATGCCGTACTGTGGAACATTCCAGACAAAAGAATAACATCTCCATGGAGAAACATTTGACGGACCCTCCACTAGAAACTAGAAGATGCACTGTGTAACTTTTCTAATGGAGAGTCCGTCAACTGCTCGTAATTGCTTTGCCTGTAATTTTTCACAGTATGGCATTAAATGTACAGTAGTATCTCCATGGAGACAACCACTAAGGCTAATTCACAGGTCAGATATGTGGAGCGGCAAGCCCGGTCACAGTCCATGTTACTCAAGGTTGTTCTGAGTTTTTAAAATTGAGTACTTAAAATATGAAAATGCATCTGGCTACACTTAAAATAAGAAAAACAACAACTTTTTGGACTTAAAATAAGAAATGAAATCAAATGTTGCTTGAATTAAGAAAAAAAGCACTTATTCCACTGGCAGATAATTTCACTCGTCAAGTTGAATCGACTCAAATAAAGTAAAATGTTCTTAATTTAAGTCATTTTAACTTCCCTCGATGTAGTTTTGTTTTTCCACTGTGCTTTATTTTAACACAATCTGACAATAAAAGTCAGACTTGGCTGGAAGTGTTCAACGAGTGAGAGGATTTGTCGCTCTCACGTAGCATTAGTCACCAGTCTTTAGTTTCTCACTGAGTCATTCTCACTTTTGTGGTTGGAAATGAAACACATAAACTGAAAATGTGTTGTTTAATCCATTTTTCAGAAAAACTTAAAACTTTTTTATAGCATTTTCACTGGAGCAAAACAATATCTAGGTAAGTTATGTTAAGTATAAATGGTTTTTTTTTCTTAATTCAAGCAACGTTTGATTTTGTGTCTTATGTTAAGTGAAAAAAGTTGTTGTTTTCCTTATTTTAAGTGTAGCCAGATGTATTTTCATATTTTTCGTACAAATGTATTATTCCACTGGCGGATAAATGTACTCAAATCATGGTAATCCAAATAATCTTGACTACATTTTGTTTTTTGCAGTGTTCTAATGTGTGCATTGTGTCTCCATGGTAACGCCTAAACATTCGACCATTAGACATGCATGTCCACTACTCAGAATAAAGTGCTCACATCGTTTTGGGGGGATAAAGTAGGTGAATTGGTGAATATAGTTGATCGTTTGATGCCCATTGCTTGCTACATTCACTGCCTTTGTGCTCTTGGGCAAAACCCGTCACCACCCACGTCTGTACAAATGCACCGTCGTCTGAGTCCGAGCGGATTGTGCAGCCTGTACGTTCACATTTACTGCACAAATGTCCTTTTAGAGCCGTAATAAAAGCCGTAATAAAGACGGAAGTCTCTCGACCCCCCTCTTCCCAGCCCGGGCTTTTCACTACCACATTTTTTAGCCTTTGCGATCGTCCGAGAGCTGTCAGGAGGCTGTAATTCTGACCTCTTTGCCTCTGTCAGCTCCTTGACAAGTTAATAATACGTGTTGTCAAAGTCTGCGCACACGCCCGCTGCCCACACCCACGGAGAAGAAAACCCGGGGTCACCGAGAGGTCGGGGCCACGTTCAGATGTCAACACGAGCCGTCCTCTCCACCAATACGACCCACTGTTTCTTACCCACACCAAAAAGAGGAAGAAAAAACTCCTAAAATATCAGGCTTCTTGCTGTTCTGTGAGATTGAGTTACAACTTTGACTGAAATGTTCCTCTGTATGGCATTAAAAAGCATCGATCTTGCATAAAAGTCAATTATTGTTGATGTTTTTATTGCTCAAAAAGACTCAGAACAACCTTGAGTAACATGGACTGTGACCGGGTTTGCCGCTCCACATATCTGACCTGTGAATTAGCCTTAGTGGTTGTCTCCTTGGAGATACTACTGTACATTTAATGCCATACTGTGAAAAATTACAGGCAAAGCAATAACGAGCAGGTGACGGACTCTCCATTAGAAAAGTTACACAATGCATCTTCTAGTTTCTAGTGGAGGGTCCGTCAAATGTTTCTCCATGGAGATGTTATTCTTTTGTCTGGAATGTTCCACAGTACGGCATTAAACCTTCCTATCTTCATGGAGACCAAACCAGACCAAGTGACAGGTCAGATCTGTGGGGAGGCGACCCCGCTCACAGTCAGAACGCCTGTTTTTTTCTGTATTTTTGAGCTATAAAACAACCTCTAATTGAATAAATGCAAAGTAGTAGAGCTATTTAGTGTCACACTGTGGAACATTCCCGCCAGAGATACGACGTATCCATAGAAACAAGAAGGTGACGGACGCCCTCCTGAAACACATGCACCTTTAATTTATTTATTTACTTAGAATAATTTGAAGTAAAAATACACAGTTTGCGTTATAACCTCTCCGCTTCCATAAAGATGGTGTTGCTTCGGTAAGAATGTTCCGCAGTGTGGCATTAAAACTTTCTATCTTCATGGAGACCAAACCAGACCAAGTGACAGGTCAGATCTGTGGAGAGGCGACCCCGCTCACAGTCAGAATGCCTGTTTTTCTAGGTAGTTTTCAGCTATGAAATCACCTCTAATTGAATAAACGTAAGACAGAACTGTTTAATGTCACACTGTGGAACATTCAGGGCAGAGCAACGACGTCTCCATAGAAACAAGAAAGTGACAGACACCCCAAACCTGCACCTTTAATTAAGAATAATTTCAAGTAAAGAGACACGTGGAGTCTGCGTTAAACCCTCTCTGCTTCTACAAAGATGTTATTTCTTCAGCAAGAATGTTCCACAGTGCGGCATTAAACCTTTCTATCTTCATGGAGACCAAACCAGACCAAGTGACAGGTCAGATCTGTGGAGAGGCGACCCCGCTCTGTGTTTTTTAACTGTATTATTTAGCAGAAAACGTTACATCGCGCACCTTTGACAAAGTTTTAAGAAGCCCCACGCACAGTCGTTTAAAGAAGGAAGTCTTGCACAAAATAAACTTTCTTGAGCTTTCTCCCGTGTTCTGATGTTATTCCCTCATCGATGTCACCCGTGCACGTTTGAGTAATCACCAAAAAAGAGGAAAAAAAAGGAAAAATATTGGTCCCTTTTGCTAGCGCTGTGCTTTCTGGCTGTATTTAATGTCTTTGTTGAGAATTGGGGGCCCGCCGTACTGTAGACCTATTCATTTTTCACCTGATGTTAGCTCAGGGCGGTTTCTGGAGTGAATGCGATTAGCACTTCAAAAAGTTTAGCCCAAAGTTGGAGATAGGAGGAATAATACGTCGCTGTTAAAACGGAGTCTTGGAGGAACAGAGGAACAGAGAAGGAGCGAACACTGTGCCGAAAGGGGCATGAATGTGAAAATCCAGCTTTTGTTTCGCCGTCACGTTTTAAAGGTGCACCAGGGAACTTTTTGCCTTAGGGTTCTGGCATCTGCCAGTATCCATGGAGATGTTGCGCTTATTCAGTTCAATTGTAGTCGCTGTTCTGTAAGAAACACTAAAGATGTAAGAATTTCTTGTTGGACGGGAGATAAATGATTAGGAAACACATTCTGATTCTGACAGAAACATGATTTCTTACTTTGAACGTGCCTCTCCACAGATCTGATCTATGGGGCTTGTAAGTCACTACATCATTTTATTTCCAAGTTGTGCCAAATTTGGCCCGATGGATCTACATGTAAAAATGCCGCAGTGTTGTGTACCCCGCTGTTTAAACAGATCAGAAACCAACACAGACACGAGGAGAAACTGTCATTCTTAAGTTTTCCTGTTGACGTAAATCTGCTGTCGCTTTTCTTCCAAATCGCCACATTACACGTTCTCCCATCGTTTTTTATGTGCACAACAGAGAGAAATATCTAAACACTCAAAACACTGGATTAATTTAGAAATTACTCGCTAACTTATTTCTGGCGACCACGCAGAGACGCAAAATACAAACTTGGGATAGAGTGAAAATAATGAGAAGACTTTACTACTCACCTCTCTTAAAGTGGTACATTTAAAGTGCAGCGTCTCACCCACATTATCCACAGAAATTGTCCTCCGCAAATAATGATCCCAGTCCACAAAACCACGCTGTTAATCCAGTTTGAGTCGTTCTTTAAAAGTAAAAAGGCGAGATAGTTCCACATGTGTGTTTTTTTACATCCACACAGCGCACGGGTCGAGGTGAAGCTGCAATTTAGCGATACTGACTCTACTTCCTGTGGACTTTATCTCCAGTTTTTATGCTTTAAAATCCTGTATCTGAAGTATTGCATCACATTTCACAAATAATAATAACACAGTTTTGACTTGTATCTAAACTAGAAGTGCAGAGCTCTGATCGTTGAACACTTCAGAGTCTCAGAGCGAGTGGTTTTACTGTAGACAGGAAACAGCTGAAGCGCTGATGTGTCCGAGTCACAGAATAAGTTCTAAATAGTTGTCCATACACGTCGGGTTCTCATCAGGTTTTCGTCGGGTTCTCATCAGGTTTTCGTCGGGTTCTCATCAGGTTTTCGTCAGGTTCTCATCAGGTTTTTGTTGGGTTCTCATCAGGTTTTCGTCGGGTTCTCATCAGGTTTTCGTCGGGTTCTCATCAGGTTTTCGTCGGGTTCTCATCAGGTTTTTGTTGGGTTCTCATCAGGTTTTTGTTGGGTTCTCATCAGGTTTTCGTCAGGTTCTCATCAGGTTTTCGTCGGGTTCTCATCAGGTTTTCGTCGGGTTCTCATCAGGGTTTCGTCGGGTTCTCATCAGGTTTTTGTCGGGTTCTCATCAGGTTTTCGTCGGGTTCTCATCAGGTTTTCGTCGGGTTCTCGTCGGGTTTCTACGCTCTAGCTGGAACCTCACTGAAAAAAAGGAGATGATGGTGAAATTGTTCTCTGGTTTTGTCATTTTGAACCTTAAACTGTATTGAACAAATGTTTCGTTGGACCCGGAAGTCGTATGTGACGCCAGACGATACTGTATTGTTGGATACCTTACAGTGGAAAATCTCTAGAAAACCAATAAAATATCCTTGGCTACCTGTAAATCATCTTTTATTGCAAAGAAAATGTGTTGCTTCTCCACAGATCTGGCCTTTAACTTGTCATTTATGTAGTCATGAAGAGAGATTAATGCCATACCGTGGAACATTCTTGGCAAAGCAGTAACATCTTCATGCAAACAAGCAGCTGTCAGACCCTCCTCCACCGGAAAAGTTCCATATTGGCACTTACAGGCAGGTCAGAGCCTCAGAGCGGAGCTATAAACACCGTGTGAGTGTGCCAGGCTCATTAGTGCTCCGGCTCTGCTCCTCTGACTCTGTTACACTCCGAACACTCACCTTTAAATGAGCGACTCCTCAGCGAGACCTGACTGAGAGATGAAGAGGAAATATCCAACCTGTGTTCGCTCAGACTTCTCTATAACATCAGGCGGAGGGAGCGCTCGGTGACCTCATACTGAAGGCGATGGTGGTTTGAAGTCTGATTTTGCTCTGCTCTTGGACAAAGGACCTGGATAACTTTGGTGTACAGTGGTCCCTCGTTTACCGCGGGGGTTACGTTCTAAAAATAACCCGCACTGAAGTAGTCCGCTTTATTTTTTTTTACAATTATTTTATGTTTTAAAGCTTTAAACCCCTCACCACACACTTTATGCACTTTTTTCAGACAGGCACCGCGATCTAAACTGAGGAGTCTTTTTTCCGCTGAAAGCCTTGGGGCCGAGTGAAGAACATCGTTATGGGGAGTTGTTGGCGCTGTTTTTATTTTCTGGTTGAGACGATTCTTATAAACAAACACGCCACCTTCGATTACGCAGAACACAATGCGCAAGTTCTTCCTTAGCCAATCAGAACGCAGAACACAATGCGCAGGTTCTTCCTTAGCCAATCAGAACGCAGAACACAATGCGCGGGTTCTTCCTTAGCCAATCAGAACGCAGAACACAATGCGCGGGTTCTTCCTTAGCCAATCAGAACGCAGAACACAATGCGCGGGTTCTTCCTTAGCCAATCAGAACGCAGAACACAATGCGCGGGTTCTTCCTTAGCCAATCAGAACGCAGAACACAATGCGCAAGTTCTTCCTTAGCCAATCAGAACGCAGAACACAATGCGCGGGTTCTTCCTTAGCCAATCAGAACGCAGAACACAATGCGCAGGTTCTTCCTTAGCCAATCAGAACGCAGAACACAATGCGCGGGTTCTTCCTTAACCAATCAGAACGCAGAACACAATGCGCAGGTTCTTCCTTAGCCAATCAGAACGCAGAACATTCATACGCTGTAAAAAAAATAAATTAAAAAAAGCATGCAAAATTGACAAAATTGCACCAAAAAAAATCCGCGAAACAGCGAGGCCGCGAAAGGTGAACCGCGTTATGTTGAGAGACGACTGTATGTATGACGTGATCCTGACGTGGAGAGGATTCAAAATATGGTACATTACGTTGTACCCGGGGGTTTAAGAAAACAGTGTGATTGATCTAACAGGATCCACACTGCAAACTCCAGGTGTTTGCATTAGAAACACCCGGCTGTAGTCTGGGCAGTCCTGTGTGATGTCACGCAGTACTTGAAATTGCAGTGGCCACTTGATGTTTGGCACTAAAATTGCCAAAAGGAACAGTAGATAATGCTATAAACACACTATATAGACAAAAGTTGCAATAATGTTGATTTAGTTTTTGAGCCATGTTATAATTTTGTTTTATCTCTCAAAAACAGACCTGGAATTGCATTTTGTTTCATTCACACATGTTTGAGTAATCCTTTATTATTCGTTTCTTTACATCTCCAAAGCTGCTCTGTTCCACCTAGTTTTCAGTTTTCAACAGCTCCTTTTACCTTTAGTTCAGCAGAGATGGGCAATTCCAGGTCTGAAATAATCCAAATGATTCTAGTGAAGGTGTGTGGAGTTTATGACATTACAAGGTGGAACTGAGTGTTTTCAGTTTGAGAGAAGAGCTAAATATGCAGGATATGAGTTGAAACAAAACTCCAGGTCTGCTTTTGATGAGGAAACATTATAAGATAGATCTAAAAATAGAGTAATGTGGGCTCTTACGATGACCGTGGTGATGCTAAGAAACAGAGCAGGAGATTTCAGATCAGCGTGCCAGTGCGTAGGACACGACACCTGATAAAATATGTATTAAAGGAAAAACAGGAAGAAAAAACAGAAGCGTAAATGAAAATTCAGACTCGTCACATCAGTCCAGGTAATAGGAAACAGGAACACAGTGATCAATGATGGCGCGACAGAGAACAAAAATGAAAAAGAAGGGGGAAAAAATGAGATGAAGAGGACATAAAATATGTTTAGGCCAATGTTTGCTCTATGGGGGCTGCCTGTTCACAACAAAGATGGCAGATTTTGCTAATAATGCGCCATCAGTGTTCACATATACATGGAAATCTGTTTATAATATGATTTCTGGAGATTTAAGATTAAGATTTAAGATTTAAATAATCTGTAAACTCCAAAATCTGACGTGAGTAAAGGGACTATGATGAGAAACACTCGCATCATCTGTTCACGTGTCATTTTAAATGTAATATATTACACAAAATGGACTCTTGTGAGCTTTAAGTTATGGTATAATGTTGTTACCTCCTCAGAAACAAACCTGGAGTTGTTTTGTTTCATTCGCACATGTTTGAGTAACTTTTATTATCAGTGTCTACATCTCCAAACCTCAAAATGCTCCGTTCCACCTTGTGATGTCATGAAGCGGTAGTTTTCAAGTTAACAGCTCCCTTTATTTGAGTATTGATTGGTAACTGCAAGGCTGAAATGATCCTAATGATTCTAGTGAAGGTGTGTGGAGTTTAAAAACACAGTGGAGCACTTCCTGTATTACCACATGACATCACAAGGGGGGGGAAAGAGCATTTTATGTTTGGGAGAAGAGCTCACCCTAAATCCATTCAGTCCATTTTCTTCCACTTATCCGGGGCCGGTTCGAGGAGGCAGCAGTCTAATCAGGGACTACCAGACCTTCTTCACCCCAGACACTTCCTCCAGCTCCTCCAGGGGGACTCCGGGGCGTTCCCAGGCCACAGAGAGACAGAGGGTCCCTCCAGTGAGTCCTGGGTTTTCCTCGGGGCCTCCTTCTGGTAGGACATGCCTGGAACACCTCCTGTGTGACCCAGCTCCTCACCCTCTCTCTCAAAGGGAGCGCCCGACCACTCTGCGGAGGAAACTCATTTCTCTTGTATCTCCGATCTCCTCCTTTCGGTCGTTCCCCAGAGCTCATGACCATAGGTGAGGGGAGGAACGTGACTGAGGTAAATCGAGAGCTTTGCCTTTCGCCTCAGCTCCTCCTTCACCACTGTCGATCCGATCCGCCTGTCAATCTCACGCTAATCTAATTGGAAAGTGTTGATTGTTGGATGATCAGGTATTATAGAATTAGAATAGAATGGAAAGCCTTTATTGTTATTATGCACAGTATAACGAGATGAGAAGCTGCTCCTTCAAAGTGCTCACAAAAAATAATTAAACTACTCGCTAATACACATAAACTACTCTGCAATAAACCAGCGACACACAGTCAGACACGAAACAGTGAAACAGACTTGGGACTAAAGTGTTTAGCAGTGACGGTGCATCTGGTATTGTCAGTATTTCTGCGCTATAAAACCACTTGTACTTGAATAAATGTACGGTAGAGCTGTTTAAAGTCACACTGTGGAACATTCCAGGCAGGGCTATGACGTAATCCATAGAAACAAGCAGGTCCAAATAATTCCCCTTGTGGATCGATAAAGTTTGCCTAAGTCTAAGTGACCAAAAGGTTACACAATGCACCTTTAGAACAGGCAAAGACCGTGAAAATCAAGCGGCGCCTTTAAAAGTTTGCGTGTAACTTTTCTTCGGGACAGGCCTGGGTGGAGGGAAGCGCCTGGTGGATTTATCTCCCTGTCCACGTTCACAATGAAGACAAAGTGTAGCATAAACAGAAGTGTGCCTGAGCCCCGCTAAAGAAGCAGCTTCGCCATTGTCCATTCACACAAATATCAGGCAGTGCTGTCAACCGTGAGTTTAATAAAGATGCATATGGAGGAAAAGTTCAGGTGGATACTTTTGCTTTCCAGGAATCGTGGTGCTGCTTTAAAAATATGTTTGGCATATGCAAGATCCAGGGTTTTTTTTTGGCTGGAGGAAGAGGCTGTGTTCATATATTCTCAGGGTAATAGCCGCATATGTAACTCTATGGGAGATGAATGATTTTAAAGGATATAAAACATATCTTGTGATGTCATGTGGTAATACAGGAAGTGCTCCACTGTGTTTTTAAACTCCATACACCTTCACAAGAATCATTCGGATAATTTCATCCCTAGAGATATTTAGACGATTTGCAGTTAAACAGCAAATTCTACCAAACTTATGAGTCGACTACACTGCAGCTCTGTGGGGTATTACCTGCTGACACATAACATATTTACTAGTGCTGTCAATCATTTAGAATATTTAATCATGATTAATCACATGAATGTCATAGTTAACTCATGATTAATCGCAAATTCATCACATTTATGTCTCTTGAGTGATCATTTTAATGCTCTTACAACATAGAAAAGTGGATAGGCTTTGTGCAAATGATTTTTTTTATTGCGACTGTGTTTGTCGCTTCAGCGCTGCTGCTCTAAGGGCGAAGACATCATCACACGGCGCTGTTTGTTTACATGTGGTGCAGCAGAGCTAACGCTTTAGTGGAGAAAATAAGTCCAGCGGCAGAAATATCTATTAAATAGTGAGACAGATCTGAGTCCTGCTGCGATACGCTCCTCCGTGAGTTTATGGAGAAAACGACAGTTCGGAGCAGTGAGGAGAGCCGGAAGAGAGAGGCTGCGAAACTTCTGCCTCTGTCACAGGGAATGAAGGTAATATCTGTGATCGAAGGTCAGTGCAGATTCGCTGTTGTGTTTTGGAGCGAATTACAGTACAGAGTAACAGCAGTGCACCTGACAGGGCTTCTCGGTTTTGTACAAATTGTTTTGCTTCCTGTTAACAGCCGGATCCTGTAATTTTTCTAACATTACAGCAGTGGCCACAGCTTATGAAAAAACTAGTTTGCGATAAAAAAAAAAATTAACACTGTTAAAAAAATTGACGGCGTTAAAATCGTTTTGCATTAACTCATTAATAACACAATATTTTTGACAGCACTAATATTTCAATCACCATTTTTCCTTTTATTGTCTTGAAAATGTGAGAATCTTTGAAGACAACAGATTAACAGATTCATATAGAATAATTAATTCTGGATTAAAATAAATCATGTAAACGTGGCAGATCTGTCCCTAAAGAGCTGACTTGGTTGGAACTGCAACAGATGATCTGATTTGTGCTGTTAAACAAGTTTCTCACAGATATAATCACAGTCACAAGCTGCCGTTAGCCGACAGTTACTTCTAAACAGAACCACGAACGCTCGTATTGATCACAGGCTCCTGAAAACTAGTTCTTTAAATCCCTTTTCTATTTTTTCAGACTATCTTAAAGCTTTCTTGTCTGCGTTTACTAAATTGTGCATCGTGTCACCATGGTAACCACCCCCAACACGATGAAAAGGCTCTATTCACGCTGATGATGTTTGGAAAACCTGCGATGACGACGTCCGGTGTAGTTCCCGACACTGGGCTCGACCGACTGTGATCAAACCCAAAACTGAAGTAAATGTGATCTTTGGTAAAATAAAGTCTGCGGACGTATGTGCTGTTCGGAATAATTTGGAATTTGTTGCCCTCGTCTCTCCTAATCGCATGTACCCAGTGCGCTCGGAGTTGGAGAAATTATGAAAACTGAGGTACGGTTGGAACTGTTGATTCGCTGAACATAACGGAACGCTGCGATGACATGGAGATGAAGAAAACTGGGACTTTTTCGTCATTTTTCCCTAGATTTTTTCAGACTTATTACCGTGAACAAAGCCCGCCGGAAGTTGTCATTCGCATGTTTCCAAACGTCTTCCTAGTTTGTGACGTAAGCGTATATAGAGCCTATTGCCTTAACCCTCACAGACCGACGGGAGCGCCTCCAGTTTCCATGCGCAACTTTGCATTACCATATCTCCGGAACTACATGCGCTACAGAAAAAAATCCAACAGTTCCTGAAAGCAGAGAAGTTGCGCTTTCTGCCCATGAAGGGTTATTACGGTACATTTCTGCAGCACCTGCCACAGAGCCTGTCGTATCGAGTGCAGAGTGGTGGAGATTTGGAGAGAGCGCCGCTAGTTTATGAGTGGTTTTTCTGTGGTTTTTCATTTTTTTTGTGTTTTTGTGTTTTTCTTCTCTCTCAACTGTTATTACACATTAATACACATACAGTAATGTTGAACAACTGCCAGATATTGAAAGCTGAACACATCCTGGTAAAACGGGGCCAAATCACTTACTCCTGGGACATTTTTCTAAGTCACAGGAACACAAAAAAATCCAGGTGGGATTTAACGCATGGAAATAATAGGGCTAAACGGGTTAAAATGAACAATTTGCAGTAGCATTTATGTGTATCTCTTCACTGTTTAGAAATAAATAAATAAATAAATAAGCAGGTAACATTAGTGCAAACTTTTAATGAACCATGTAAAGTTGTCAAATGAGTAGGCTGGGCTTAGTGTACAGCGTATTCCCTTTTAAATACACCACACAGGTCGTATAATGCAGCTGAAGTCATTAAACAGGTCTGCGGCATCGATTCCACCGTACGCGCTCCCCCGTTTAATATAGGATCAATTGCCGTCGCGCTCCGGAATCTTAAATGTCATACGTGCCCTTGAGCAACGCGGCGTGTTCAATTTGCGGCCGTACGGTGCGGCGGGAGGGTTCTGGAAGACGCGGCTGTCGTGGGCGTGAGGTGAGAAGGGATTTGGAAAAAAAACGGCTAAGTGAACAAGAGGGAGTGACGTTCAGGAGTTTAGCGACGGTAATGGAGCGACAAACAAACTGATGAGGAAATGGAAGGAGGTCGTGCGCGTTAAAGTTTGCAGTTTGATGAAGAGATGCCAGTGATTCTGTCAGGTACGGAGGGCAGTGATGGGGGGGGCGGAATACTTGTGAATTTAGTGCGTGTTAGCATGCTAGTTGTTGTTAGCGTTACTGTGATGTCAAAAACTTAGCTCTGGCCCCTGAAAGTTGTGAAACATACTTATAAACTCATCGTCGAATAATTAGGAGGCTTGGAATCCATAAGGTAAATGGAATAAATTTGGACCAAACTGTTTATAAAGAACTGGTTTTGTTTTTGAAGGTTTTAAGTCAATTAAAATCAGGCTCAGCTCCTTTAATTACATTTTTTCCCCCTTTACGATGATATTTTATGGGATTTATATAATTATATAATGACACCCTTATGTAATATAATGCTCCCTACAACTGTACCACAACTCACCCTTATGTAACAGATAATACTCCCTACAACTGTACAACAACTCACCCTTATGTAATATAATACTCCCTACAACTGTACAACTCACCCATTATATCATCTTTGCACTGTTTTCTCCTTGCAACCTTTTGTTACTAATAAAATAAAGTCTAGAAATATAAATATTTCTAGATTTTATTTTACTTTTTTACATTTTACATTTATATGATTATGTCGTATTTGCTATTTTTGTTGAATTTATTACATTTATAGTATTGCTCTTTGTTATTATCATATATTGTGATGTGTGAGCTGCTGCGTCCGAGTAATTTCATTGTTTTTTTTGTCCGTCATGTGGAAACGATCGCACTTTTAACAGCTTTTAACGCTTTCTTTAAGAGCTTTTTTTTCCGAATCAGGACCTGAAATGCCGTAAACCAGCACTTTCACTCAGTCGGGCTGTGTCCAGTTAAACACCTGTCGCTGAACGCTGTTGTTTTCCCGACTCTCGCAATGCATCATGGGCTATATTGCCCGCGCTAGAGGCCACTGATGCTCACTAAGTTTCAAGATGCATTGTGGGTGTTACTAGGGGAGAAGGGAAGTAACAAATGGGGGTTCATCCGGGATCAATGTAAGACTAAAAATTGTAATTTATCTTTTTTTTTTTCCAGTGTAGGTAAGTTATTAAAGATTTTTTTTGGCAAACAAGTGCATCTGGAGGACAAAGGCTTTGTTTAATATAGATGATTTTTGGTCCAGCCCACACAATGTAGAAAAGATGATTTAGTCCAAATTGCAGCGTCTCCAAATTTCTCCACCATCTTTCTTTGTTGCTTATCGACACTTTGTTTATAATAAACGCACAGGTTTTAGTTAAACCTTTCAACATCTTGGGTTTTTATTGTTGTGCTGCTTTTCCCCATAGCGAGGGAACGTAACAGTGGGAAATGTTGAGTGGGCTACTTTTACTTTTTCACCAAGTCGATATTCGGACAGCTCTAAAAATGCCCTTACGTATGGAATAGTGCGGACATTCGGACAGAGCCTAAGTCCAGAGCCGGTTCGGACCTCCACGGAAAGTCTGCCCTCCTAACTAGGGGTTCTTATTGCGGTTTAAGGGTCGCGGTTTTCGGTTCTGTTCGGTTCTTGTTTTATTTTATTTATTACAAAAAAAAAACCTCACTGTCAGTACAAACATAAAGGCTCCAGCCCAGTAAAAATCAGTAATATTTGATTTTTTTTTACTCAAAATGATGCACAATCATCAATCAATTGCAGTCTGCGTGGAATGTTTTAGTCCTGGTTTAGTCCTGGTTTACTACTGATTTTAGTTCTGGTTTAGTTCTGTTTTTAGTGCTGGTTTAGGGCTGGTTTAATCCTGGTTTAGTACTGGTTTTAGTTCTGGTTTAGTCCTGGTTTTAGTTTTGGTTTAGGCCTGGTTTAGTACTGGTTTAAGTCCTGTGTTAGTCCTGGTTTTAGTTCTGGTTTACCCCTGGTTTATTCCTGGTTTAGTGCTGGTTTTAGTCCTGGTTTAGTTCTGGTTTTAGTTCTGGTTTAGTTCTGGTTTAGTTCTGGTTTAGTTCTAGTTTAGTCCTGGTTTAGTCCTGGTTTAGTTCTGTTTTAGTCCTGGGTTTAGTTCTGGTTTAGTCCTGGGTTTAGTTCTGGTTTAGTCCTGGGTTTAGTTCTGGTTCAGCCCTGGTTTAGTTCTGGTTTAGTCCTGGTTTTAGTTCTGGTTTTAGTTCTGGTTTAGTTCTGGTTTAGTCCTGGTTTAGTCCTGGTTTAGTCCTGGTTTTAGTTCTGGTTTTAGTTCTGGTTTAGTCCTGGTTTTAGTTCTGGTTTTAGTTCTGGTTTAGTCCTGGTTTTAGTTCTGGTTTAGTACTGGCTTTAGTCTAATATAAATCTGTTGCCGCTGTAACTTACGTCTCCTGGTGTTTTTGTTGTGCTGTGTCCAGGTGCTCTCCCAGTCTGTGCGAACACGGCTCCGTCTGCACTCAGTCCTGGAACAGCTTCCACTGCAACTGCTCCGACAGCGGCTACACCGGCGCCACCTGCCACAGCTGTGAGGAACTGCACCACACATGCTCCACACATGCACCACACATGCACCACACACGCACCGCACATGCACCACACATGCACCACACATGCTCCACACATGCTCCACACACGCTCCACACACGCTCCACACATGCACCACACATGCACCACACACGCACCACACATGCACCACACATGCACCACACACGCTCCACACATGCACCACACATGCACCACACATGCTCCACACATGCTCCACACATGCTCCACACATGCACCACATGCTCCACACACGCACCACACATGCTCCACACATGCACCACACACGCTCCACACACGCTCCACACACGCTCCACACATGCTCCACACATGCTCCACACACGCACCACACACGCTCCACACACGCACCACACATGCACCACACATGCTCCACACACGCACCACACATGCACCACACACGCTCCACACATGCTCCACACATGCTCCACACATGCTCCACACACGCACCACACATGCACCACACATGCACCACACATGCTCCACACATGCACCACACACGCTCCACACATGCTCCACACATGCTCCACACATGCTCCACACATGCACCACACACGCTCCACACATGCACCACACATGCTCCACACATGCACCACACATGCTCCACACATGCACCACACATGCACCACACATGCACCACACACGCTCCACACACGCTCCACACACGCACCACACACGCACCACACATGCACCACACACGCACCACACATGCTCCACACATGCTCCACACATGCACCACACATGCACCACACATGCACCACACATGCTCCACACACGCACCACACATGCACCACACATGCTCCACACACGCTCCACACATGCACCACACACGCTCTATCCGTGGACTAGTACAGTAATGTCCCTTCCAAAGCCTGAAACCAGACAGTCTGATCATGAAAAAGGAGAGGCTTAAAGGTGGACTACCGTAAAATACCAAATAAGTGCCCGGTTTCAATTAACTTTAAACGTTTAAACTCCGGGTGTAGGTGTATATTTTGATAAATAAACGCCGGTTTCAAATAAACGTCGAGTCTAATGTTCGTGCTGGAAGAACGAAGTCGTGCTACATCAACAGGACGCAGGACTGATGCTCACGGCGTCTCTACAGAAACCAAACTTAAAACCATATGGCTCATTTGCATAAACCATAAGCGCTGAAAAAAAACCAACCCCAGCTCTGATTCGGTTAATGAACGTTCTCGCTCTGCTGCTCCACACTCGCTGCGTCTGTCATCTGTTTCAACTCGCTCAAGAAATTTCTGCATGTTGCGGGAGGGTTTTAATGACTTTCTGTAATTGAGTCGCTTCCAAATGTGGGAAACTCCTCGCTCCGTAGATATTTTGTTGTAACATTTCAAATTAACTCGCCTACGTCTGTGTAGAAAGTCTCTTTTCTCTCGTTTTTTATTTTTTTTATTTGAGCATCTTATTTGAGTATCAATAACAACAACAGAGGCATCCACAGAAAATAAAGAGCAAATTAGATGCCCAAAAGGAGCAGGCAGAAGCAAGAAGCTTATAGAAGCCTACCCCGTTAAGTCGCCTAAACTATAGTCATACTGGTTAAAAAAATTTGAGAACCAGATTTTCCCAGTTTTGCTGAAGAATATTTTTGTAAGGACGGAATTAATCGCCCCAAATTGCCGCCTGGTCTCAAATAAACGCCTGGTCTGTTAAGGGATTGAAACAAAGAAATGCCCCGGCTCTTATTTGGTATTTTACGGTATGTAACTTATTGATTTGGAGGTCTGTCACTTGTTTGTTTCTATGGATATGTCATTGCTCTACCTCAAATATTCCAAAGTGTGACATTAAGCAGCTCTACCTTACATTTATTCAATTACAGATGGTTTCATAGCTCAAAAATACCTAGAAAAACGTGCATTCTGACTGTGAACGGGGTCGCCTCTCCACAGATCTGACCGGTAACTCGGTCTGGTTTATACCATACTGTGAAACAATCCACACAAATCGATAGCATCTCTGTAGAGACGAGCATTTGACGGACCCTCCCCAGAGAAGTGACGCTTTAACAAACTCCTGCCATGTTCATCAGCCTTGAATGAGAAATACCCATATAATATAATAATAGAAGCATGTGTAATAATGATAAAGTGGAGTAAGAGAGTGTGACGTTACCCATAGCAACCCCATGAAACCAATCAATCAAATCTGAGCGTGAAACCAAAGATGCTGTTGAAGTTAGACGCCTCTTCCCGTTCGCACCATTGGTTTGGGCGATCTTAAAATCGAGGCTTGTAATAGGCCCAGGATTGGTCTGTTCACAATGTTCACAAGGCCAGAATTGTGACAGCTCTGACGCAGCCGTGACAGAGACGGACGATTATGTCTATTTATCCCTACAGTCTATACAGTAATACTCCTTGTCAGTAAATGTCATGTCAGTGTATAAATGCATATTTTTGTCAACATGAAGTGCATGTTTACACGGGAAAGGAACATTACGTGATTATACAAAAGTGAGGGAAATTTGCGGAGCTAAACAGAGGCTTACTGAAAAGTACTTGTCACAATAATGAAAAAAAAAATCGCATAAAAGTACCGTACTCATAATTGCAAACGCACACATACACACAAGAATACGCCATAGATACAGCACACAGAACAGTGATTAACTACAACCTGTGGGTCGCAAACCTCCTAATACTAGTCCTGTTCTGATACAACTTCTTTGGGATCTGATGCGATACCGATTATTTGCCTTTGTGTGCTCACCGATATGGATACCACTCCGTTACTGCAGTGTGTGAAATATGGGTACTCAATTTTGATCTTCTAAAAGGCTATTTTTAAGGAAAATCTACAAGAATAAATGAGATTTTGAGGACTAAAGAATTAGTGAAATGTACAATAGTCTTGACAATAAGTACTGCTGATTCAAGCACTTTTACTTTATACCGCAGTGTGATAATAAAAACAACAGTGAGGTCCATGAAAAGACGCTTATCCTCGGAGCACATGCCTAATTATGCACAGTGAACAAAGTCCGAGTTAGCGCCGTTATCGCTGTTGTTGCTGCACTCTCCGAAACTTTAGTTGTTTTACCAAGTTGATGACATCAAATAGGTAACACAAGTGTCTTTTCTGTCATTATTAGCATGTTTTAAGTGTGTTCAGAGCCTCCACAGTCTACATTTAACCTGCTCTGGGCATTACCGTCAACAGCGACTTCAACAGTAGCTGCTCGCATCTACGGGCCCACAGTATCGGTATCGGCTAGGGATGTAACAATAACCGAAATCTGGTGATATCGTATCGCCAAAGGTCTCACAATAATATCGTGGAGCATCACAATATATCGAATCACAAGTCTCTTTGCTTAAATGACTAGTTACAATGGAGAAATAATTAAAAAACAGAGGGAACTACATAGACCATGATCCTTTGCTCCGTTTCAGTGCAGACGACATGAAGAAATAACTGTTCTATCTTCACTCTTTGGATTAAAGTTGAACTCCAGCACGTTTGAAGCTATAGTTCGTCGCTAGAATTGGTGGAATTCTGTCTGAAGCCAAAAAACGGCACAGATCAGTGTTTCCTCGGTGGAGATCTCACTGTGGCAGTGAGTCTGTCAAGGCAACAAACTAGTGTAGTGATGGGGGCAAGTTCTGAACTTCCACGTAAAACACCAATTTGCACAGAAGAGGCTTAACACCACTTTAACCCATCTGACAACAGCCACGAGTCTAACAAACAAAACGCTCTGCCTGGTTCACACATTTAGAAATGTTAGAAAACAACTTCATAAGCACCTCACACTTCCCTCTGTTGATTTCCCACTGCACAGGCCAAAGCCCAAAAGACTCGATCACCGATGTCGTTTCTAATCCCATTTATTTACAAGTGAATTATATTTTTTGAAAACACTAAAAAATCCATTGCCAAACCATTTTCTTTCAACAACTTTCACTTTCTCTTCTTCACCGTCAGTAGTCGATTCTCACTTGTTGCTTCTGCTGGAGTCGACAACCGAGTCTTTTAGGCTTTCACATGTGCATTGGGAAATCAACAAAGCTAATGCTAAGGCTGTTTGTGAAGTTGTTTTGTAACGTTTCCAGACACTAATGAGTGAACCAGGCAGAGCGTTTTGTTTGTTAGACTCGTGGCTGTTGTCAGATGGGTTAAAGTGGTGTTAAGCTTCTTCAGTGTGAAGCAAATTGGTGTTTTACGTGGAAGTTCAGAACTTGCCCCCATCATTACACTAGTTTGTTGACAGACTCACTGCCACAGTGAGATCTCCACCGAGGAAACACTGATCAGTGCCATTTTTTGGCTTCTGACAGAATTCGACCACCTCTAGAAACGGACTTTAGCTTCAAACGTGCTGGAGTTCAACTTTAATTCTCTGGGTTAAGTCTTGTGAAGGCAATTTTAGAGAAAAAAGTAGCATATTCACAGTTTTGTGAGCCTCCACAAAATGTTGCAGTACATATCGTACTGTGAGATGTTTATGGTGAAAATATCGTACAGAGATTTGGATAATGACAGTAAATGTTGTACCAAATGACTGGGCAAAGCATTTTAGAATGTCAGTCTTGTTATTATGTACAATATCGTGAGCTTTCCCACGATATCGCAATTAATATCGTACTGTGAGGTTCGTACCGTGACAATATCATACCGCGAGGCTTGGATATCGTTACACCCTTAGTATCGGAACAGCCCTACTTAATCCACAATTCCTCATGTCTTGTAAGGCTTATAGTTGCCGACTTGAGTTTTTTATGTAATATAGCGTCTTCTAGATTTTAATTATGCAAATGATCGGGTTGAGTAATCATGAATTTAACTTGGACGTTTCTTATGAGAACACCAGGTAATCACCGACATCACCGCCTCCCATCGCCACAAATCAGTCTGGAAAATGGACTTTAATTTCCCATTCTCCTTAGTGCGCGCAAATCATAATATTAATAATGTTCTTTTAATGGATCGCACTTGTTTTAATACACTATTTCATCGTGTCTTATTAACACTACGTCCAGGTCCCCGCAGCTCCTTCCCATTGTTTCTAAACTTTAATTAGCAGTGCTCATTCGGGACTGCCTCCGACTGACTGCCGCTGCTTTATTACACGGGCTGAATTGCCTCCATTTCATTTCAAACGTATTAAAAGCCTTCATTTTTGGCTCTGTGACACCTACACGTGACCTGCTATTTCGAGAAGTCTTAATTTTTCGCCTGAATCCATAAGTAATCGAGTATTATCCGCGTGAAATATTGTCGTGCAAATGGGCCGCGGCTCTAATGAAAGTACTGTAAAAGTTGGCTAATTAAACGGATATATGAGGGAGCATTTGCATGAAGAATCGCGGGTGTATTTTAGTGCATTGTAATGAGACTGTGAAATTTCCACCACTAAACTCTAGGTATTTATTGCACTGAGAAAACTGGAGGGTCACAGTGGAATAATCCATTGATTTTAACAGACCTCTAACTCTGGGAGGTTGGGCAAAGCTTTCTGCAGGATTTGAAGTCTTAATTCTCTTTAAGTCTCAATTCTCTTTAAAAATGCATCCCCCAAATATCCAAATTTCATAGTCGAATGGGGCATTTCTGTGTTATGGGAGCGGATTTTTATACCTGAACACATTCACAGCCTGGACACCCTTCACAGTTTTTCTTATACATTTTTGCATATTTCTATTTTTTTTTTCCCCCTTGCAACATACAACATGCACCGACATTAGACAGGAAAGGACAATACACTAACAACAATACGGAACAATACGATACAAATGCAAACAGCGCCGCAGCAGACGGAGTGTAAAATGTGGGTGTAAGAGTATGAGGTTTCAGCATCAGTAAATCTCAATGACTAATTGTGTATAGTATTGAATAGATTTTTAGCAGTGTATTGGCGGGAGCAACTCAACATTGAGAAATCTATCAATCCATCCATCTATCCATCTATCCATCTATCTATCATCTATCTATCTATCTATCTATTTATCTATCTATCTATCTATCTATCTATCCATCCATCTATCTATCATCCATCTATCTATCTATCCATCCATCCATCCATCCATGCATCCATCCATCTATCTATCTATCTATCTATCTATCTATCTATCTATCTATCTATCTATCTATCTATCTATCTATCTATCTATCTATCTATCTATCTATCTATCTATCTATCTATCTATCCATCCATCCATCCATCCATCCATCCATCCATCCATCCATCCATCCATCCATCCATCCATCCATCCATCTATCTATTTATCTATTTATCTATCTATCCATCTATCTATCTATCTATCTATCTATTTGTCTATCATCCATCTATCTATCATCCATCTATCTATCCATCCATCCATCCATCCATGCATCCATCCATCCATCCATCCATCCATCTATCTATCTATCATCCATCTATCTATCATCCATCCATCTATCTATCTATCTATCTATCTATCTATCTATCTATCTATCTATCTATCTATCTATCTATCTATCTATCTATCTATCTATCTATCTATCTATCTATCTATCTATCTATCTATCTATCTATCTATCTATCTATCTATCTATCTACCCATCCATCTGTCTATCATCCATCCATCCATCCATCCATCCATCCATCTATCTATCTATCACCCATCTATCTATCATCTATCTATCTATCTATCCGTCTGTCCATCCATCCATCCATCCATCCATCCATCCACCCACAGTACATTCGTCTGTGGAGCGATAAGTGGGAAGAGGAAGAGGTGGGGGAGCCTGTTAATGAGTTGTTCGTGTTGGAGTTTAAGCCTCGATTTATTCATGTGCCCAAAAGGCCTTATCTTGAACGACAGTGTCATAATCTGTCATAATTAATGTAATAGTTCTAGTTATAATATCTTCAGCATATACACTGTAGAAAAAATATCTTCAGCATATACACTGTAGAAAAAATATCTTCAGCATATACACTGTAGAAAAAATATCTTCAGCATATACACTGTAGAAAAAATATCTTCAGCATATACACTGTAGAAAAAATATCTTCAGCATATACACTGTAGAAAAAAGTGGACTAAGGGAGTGTGACGTCACCCATAGTGTTCGGATCGAGTCTAATGAAGCTCACGAGGTTAGCGGTTTTAATTTCCATTCATCCATATTCTTCCGCTTATCTGGGGCTGGGTCGCGGGGGAAGCAGTATTTGCAGGGACTCCCAGACTTCCTCCACCCCAGACACTTCCCCTAGCTCCTCCGAGGAGACCTTGAGGCATTCCTAGGCCAACCGAGAGACGTTGTCCCTCCAGCCTTTCCTGGGGCCTCCTTCCCCTGGGACATGCCCAGAACACCTCACGAGGGAGGCGTCCAAGAGGCATCAGAACAGATGCCCTCCCTCAGCTGCTCCTCTTGACATGGAGGAGCAGCGTCGCTACTCTGAGCTCCTCCCGTGTGACCGAGCTCCTCCCCCTGTCTCTAAAGGAGCTCCCGGCCACTGTGTGGGGGAAACGCATTTCGACCGCTTGTATCTTGTCCTTTCGGTCACTACCCAGAGCTCATGACCGTGGGGAGTCAAGTTGCATATTAGGAATAGAAATTGATTTATGGACAAAATACTGAAATAAAAACACCAGGATCTTGTAGGGCAGGTTAATACGAATATTTTAAGACCAAAATGACGAGGCCACAGCAGCAGTTACAGAGAGAGGGGCGACAATTTTTTAATGTAACGTGAATTGGAGCCAGAGTCGCTGGAGCTGGAATTGTCCCCGTGGCGGCTTGTGGGTTCGCTCTGTTCATTTATACTACTGCAGTCTTTAGGTGGTTTTCCTTGTTTTCCCCTCATGAATCTGAACCATCCGCAGTAGGTCAAATCCTCCAGCTGAGGCAGTCCTGACCAAGAGCAGCTCAGGACTGTATCCCATTCTGTTCCACGTATTTGAGCAGAATGAGATCTGGGCTGCATCTAATTATGAAGCATTTTACTCTCAGTGAACCAGGAAATGTGCCGTTGGTATTTTAATTGTCGTTAGCTTCACCGTGGCGGCAAAGCTGTGGCCTCTGAAAGTTGCGAACATAAAGTTATGATGGTGGATAATTAAGGTGCTGGGAAAGTGAGGAATGACTTTGGACCACTGCAAACTTTTTAAAATAAGCTCCAGTTCCATTTTGCACATTTTGAACAGCAAAAATTGGGTACAGAATCTTTAATTTGGTCTAGTTTCTGCTTGGTTAACTGAAGACAAATTGTGTTACCAGAAAAATCAACTATTGCATTATTTTGAACTGGTGTCTGTCTTAATTATTGCTTTATGTATATGAAATACTCAAGAAAAAAACTGCTGTTAAAGGTGCATCATGTTGCTTTTCTGGTGGAGTTTCCATCAACTGGTCTCCATGGTGAAGTTTTTTTGTTGTTGTTTTTTGTTTGTTTTTTTACTTTATTTATTCACATTTTCAGTATATATTCAAATATTCTACCACAAAAAAGAGAGAAAGAAAAAAAACCCCCGACATGGACAAGCTTATTGTTGGTGCTAAATAAACATTAAAATACCCTGTAAGCATCACATACAATAAAAAATCAATATAAATTAAATAGTGCTGTCAATTGATTAAAATTATTTAATCACAGTTAAACTCATAAAAGTCATAGTTGACTCGCGATTAATCGCAAATTAATCGCACATTTTTTGTCCCCTTGAATCATCATTTTCATGCTCTTTATCCACATAAAAAAGTGGATAGGCTTTGTGCAGATGTTTTATTATTATAATATTTTTTGCAAACCAGAACAATGGTCAGTGAGACTTTGTGCTCTGCATCAGTGTGAGTGAAGTGTCTCTTCTGTCTTCAGAACAGTCACATAACGGGTGAAATAATGAGCTGTGACCTGAGGTGGTTCATGACTGAGGGACGTCCAGTGATCTGCAGTTAGTTTGTGTTTGTCGCCCAAACTCCTGCTGTACCTCGACCTCACGCTGGGACTTTTGGGCCGTGCTCGGGCTGCGGCTGTAGTGTCGTTGCTCGGCCTGTTTGAGGGTCGGGCGGTGGAGCTGTGGTTTTGGCGGGGAGGGTGGGTCCATCGGCGTGAGGTTCTGCTGCTCCTCCGTGGGTTTGTGGATGTGTGGGTGGCCAGGACCAGTTTTGGCTGTGGGGCTTCAGTCGCTGTCCGCGGTCCTTGTCGCGGATTCCCCGTGTGTTTTGAAGTGGACTTTGTTTCATGTTTTCCTCGTGCGGGGGCATCGGTGCAGATGTGTCGTGCTTTGGTCCACCTCCTCCAACCAGGACGTCTCGTTTCATACAAATTGTTTTCCTTCCTGTTTACAACCAGGTCGTGTAGTTATCACGTAAATTTCCGATAAAAAAATGAACGTCGTTAAAACTGTTTTGAGTTATCATGTTAATAGCGCGATATTTTTGACAGCACTAAAATTAAATGAACAAAAATTAATCAATAAATTTTAATAAACATTCTATGTGACATAACAAAAACATATGTGAATAAAGTAGTTCAATAATAATAATAAAAATGGTCATTGTTTTGCATAGAAAGTTCCACCATATGCCATTAAAGGTGCACTGTGTAACTTTGCTGGAGGAGGGATGTTATTATTTGCCAGGCATGTTTGACACTGGCCACGTTCACATGATGAGAGCTTTAATTATGAAAAAAATAACAAATCTGAATAAAACTTAGAAGTTACGCGGTGCTGCTTTAAAGTTTCAGTAAAGAAGTGAAGTCTGCACAGTTGGCCGCTGCACTGTAGACCCCATTAAAAATCAATGCATATTCAGTTTGCAAAAGACACAAAATGCAACATTAAAATGCAGATTTATGGAAACCTGCTGACAAAATCAAACCCCCAAAATGCAAATGGTCTAATTAAACAAATGTTACAGTGATGTGTGGGGCCGGTGTGTCCGGGGGAAGAGCAGGTATGACTTGAGTTCATCGCAATAATCGAGAATCTCTATAGTTTCAAATGGAGACGAAGGTTTGGTCCGATTTCTGTGGTGGAATTTGCCGTTTAACTGTCAGATTGCAGATTTACTGACCTGGTTTATGGTTCATATCTCTGTAATTACTGCATTTACATATTTTCTATCAGCATAAATAAACAAAAGGTACATTTTCTTTCATAATTGCGTCTGAAAGGGTTGTCACAATACTAAAATTTCAATACTAACTGGTAATAGACTCTGTACTCAGCACTGATTCTGATACCACAATGAGAATAATAATACAAAAACACTTTATTTAGATTGTGATTTTCAGATTTTCAACATTAAATCGCAGTACTTTCTTTCACCAGTCCTTGGGTTGTTTGGTACCCGGCCACACAGAAAGAATAAATGACCTGCATTCTTTCCGTTTTATTTATTATCCGAGTCTGAACAATGTTTTATGTTGAAAAATTCTCTCCGTTACGTCCGTCTGTGACTGACTTTTGACTCGTTCCCAGATGTTTTTCTCGATCACGTGACACATTCACACTAATATTAAACCCACGAGCTGCAAAATGAGTAAAAAACAGACGTCTTTGGAAACGTTTATTGTTATATTCACAAAATACCACAGTTTTTGAGTTCTGAAACAGCCCAAGATCATTCTAAAGGACTCAGGAAAGGTTCATTTCTGTCCTGTGAATGTCAATTTTGTAGTATTGATACCTGCTCAAATGAGTATCCTAGTTTTAGTATCGATGAGTATCTGATTTTCGATACTTTTGACGTTTGAGGAGCCAATCGCAAACAAATAAAAATAAGGATCAACATTTGTGGATCATAAGTTTGGATATTTCTTCCAAAGCAGTAAATCTTCCGCTGATACTTTGGAGTGGCGTCGCGCTGGGGGGAGTCCTACATGTGTCTCTATGTCAGAAGGTTCAGCAGTCGCCATGGTGACACAGTGCACACATTAGCGAACGCTGATGAAGTCGTTTGTAGACAGTCTGGAAAGTCCGAAATGAATTTAAACAAAACGTTTTCAGCGATATTTATTTACTAATGGGGTTGTGCGTAGCCTTGATATGCACGTCACGATTCAATATATCACGATATTATTATGAGTCAGCCGCTCTTATCGCCGGCTCTCTGAAGTGACCTTATTGGGTGCTGTGCTTTTTGTTCTTTCACCCTTTCTCTCTCCACTTTTTTCTCTTCGCTGGTCGATGTGTTTGCTGAGTGGACGGGGGAGGTGGGGTAGTTAGTCCAACAGAAGCTGAGACAGAATCTGAGACAGAATCTGACTGCATCAGTGCACAAGCGGTTTGTTTTCAGCACTTATTGACATGTTTTGAGCGTCTGAGGAGGACTCCAAAGCAGAGACAGAGGCGCAGGTAGTTGTTAAAGAGGTTTGGTGTGGGGATTGCATGGTTTGGTGAAGGGAGCCGGCTGGAGACAGACCCACAGGAAGACACTGGGGGTTAGGCTGGACGACGAGGACGTAGACAAGCAGTGGCGCAGACGAGGAACTGACGAGGAATAAAAGACAAGGACAGGACTAAGTAGTGGGGCTGATTGGACAGTGAGCTGCAGGTGAACCACACTGCAGCTAAAGCTCAGCCCCCAGAGAGGAGCAGACAGAGACGGGAGGGGGAACAGGCAAGACACCAAACCCTAACACTTATACTATATGCAAATGAGCCGTGCAGTTTAAGTTCTGATTCTGTGAAACGTAAACAAATGTGCTAAAGCTGCATTAACCACTTTATTACTCAGTGCATATGTTGAGCAGCGAACCGGAAACGTATGAAGAGCAGTGGTAGAGACGACCATTTATTTTTTACATTTATGTGGAGTGAATAAATCAAAGCATATTTATACAATAAACATATATAAATAAAACATTTTTTTTTACATTAGTAATTTGTTTTGTGCATAATTTTATATTGTTGTTGATCATAAATGAATTAAAGCAACAAAACAACCCGAAGAGCCACTTTGGAGCCCAAAGAACCGGCTCTTTTTAGTGAGCCGAACCAAAAGAGCCGGTTCTCTAAAAAGAGCCAGAATTCCCATCACTACACGATATATCCTGATACTAAAACATAGGACGATATATTGCGATTTTATCAATATTTACTGATATTAGTACAGTCATTGGCGCCTTCACAAGAACAGAACAGAACTGGATGAAATATAATGTATAAAAATGTTTAAATCATCAGAACAGTGAACTAATTAACCAACTAATGCATTTTTGTGCAAAATATTATTTAAAAAATTAATTCAGATGCATTTTGAATCGATTTGAGAACTGTGCAATAAAGTATCACGATATATCACTGATTCGATTTTTTCTACACCCCTATTTACTAGTATTGACTTTTCCATCGCTCTGGGCTGTTCTGCATGTATGTCCACGAGGGAATGTTCAGCAAGTACCACGGTGACAATACAGACATTAGCGTGAGCCAAGTCCATTTGTCTATTGTCGGGAAACTCAAGAAAATCCACAAAAAGGATTTAAATAACAGGTTTTCAGGAGCCTGTGATAAATACGAGTCTTCATACTGATGTTTTGGGGTTTGATTTTAAATTGTGGAGCGCGAGTGCGGCTTCTTCCCCTGAACACTGAGCCGGTCTGCAGTGGTCAGGGAGAAACCCAACCACCCCCAGGCTGCTGTAATCAAAGACTGGACCTCTTCAGATTCTCATTTCGCTAAAAATCTGTTGGCCGCATTGAAATTCCAGCCCAGCCTGGACTCTGCACTGGCCGTCTCTTTTCTCCTAATCACAATTTTGCATGAATAATGGAAAAACGTTCAGAAGGTGCTTCGGTGTGACCATTACTAATATTTTTCTCCAAGATATCCAGTTTTAAAAGGGGCTGTAGCTGTTTTTTACCGTCTTCAAAACGTGAAAAACAGTTTGCAGTGGGTCCAGAGTTGTTCCTAGCATCATAATTCTTCACCCAAATGAGTTTAGAATTGCGTTTCACAACTTGCAGAGGTGAGAGTTTTGCCATGACTGCAACTCTAACAACAACTAGCATGCCAACAGTGCACCACTCTTGCTTTCTGGTTTGTGGCTGATCTTAATAAAGAATTTGAATGAGCCAGATAGTTTTCATGCTGGTCACAAGCCAACGAAACCACAATAAAACCTTTAGAATCTCTTTATAAACACTTAAGATTCGAGATCGGAAACCACCAAAATACCATCACTGTCAGATATTAACATAAAATAATACTTAAAAAAAAAAAATTTAGGCACCTTTTTGGACACCCAAGATCGCATTACAACAGCATAAATAATTAAATATGATTAAAACATACAGTAAAAGCCTACAATTAAAGTGCGACAGTATTTCATTGATTGATTGTGTTTAGTATTGTATTTAGTGTGGTATTTTATTAGTATTTAGCATTTAGAAATGTATTAGACAGTATTTTAATTGATTTATTGTATTTAAAGGGGAATCGCTAGAGGTGGTGGAATTCTGTCAGAAGCCAAAAAACGGCACAGATCAGTGTTTCCTCGGTGGAGATCTCACTGTGGCAGTGAGTCTGTCAAGGCAACAAACTAGTGTAGTGATGGGGGCAAGTTCTGAACTTCCACGTAAAACACCAATTTGCTTCAGACTGAAGAAGCTTAACACCACTTTAACCCATCTGACTCATTAGTGTCTGGAAACGTTAGAAAACAACTTTATAAGCACCTCACACTTCCCTCTGTGGATTTTCCTACTGCGCATGCAAAAGGTCAGAAGACTCGATTGTCGACTCCAGAAGCAACAAGTGAGGATCAACTTCTGATGGTGAAGAACAATAGAAACTGAAGGTTGTTGAAAGAAAATGGCTCGGGAATGTATTTTTTAGTGTTTTAAAAAAATATATAACTCACTCGTGAATAAATGGGATTAGAAACGATTCTATTGTTCTTCACCGTCAGTAGTTGATCCTCACTTGTTGCTTCTGGAGTCGGTGATCGAGTCTTTTGGGCTTTGGCCTGTGCAGTGGGAAATCAGCAGAGGGAAGTGTGAGGTGATTATAAAGTTGTTTTATAACGTTTCCAGACACTAATGAGTGAACCAGGCAGAGCGTTTTGTTTGTTAGACTCGTGGCTGTTGTCAGATGGGTTAAAGTGGAGTTAAGCTTCTTCAGTGTGAAGCAAATTGGTGTTTTACGTGGAAGTTCAGAACTTGCCCCCATCACTACACTAGTTTGTTGCCTTGACAGACTCAGTGCCACAGTGAGATCTCCACCGAGGAAACACTGATCTGTGCCGTTTTTTGGCTTCTGACAGAATTCCACCACCTCTAGAAACGGACTTTAGCTTCAAACGCGCTGAAGTTCCTCTTTAATCATCACATACACACACACACAAAACACACACTCTGTGCTTAATTCTCTGGCTGGTCCTGGAAAATTGCGACTAAGAAATAATAATTCCAAGCCAATGATTTATTTTAAACAGTCAAAGTCCTCAAAACGGCGCATATAACATGAAGGTACCACCCACGAATCAGCACTTAACATTACAGACTGTCCACATGTGATAAGTTCAGGGACAGTGTTAAACTTTGTCATTAAAATCAAACAGTTTTTGCTTTAAGAATAGTAGTGTTTTAAATACCACCCGTGCTCTGGCTGACAGAAAAGAAGGGACAGACTTAACCTTTAAAACATGTCACCCGCTCCCAATCTGACCTTATCCCCTGCACTTACTATACTTATACTGAAAATACTGATTCATTTTCTGTAGTTTTTTTGCCAAATATGTGATTATAATGAGGGGAATAACTTATCTTTGGCTGGGTGTACACATTTTGTCCATTTCTG
This sequence comes from Odontamblyopus rebecca, assembly GCA_030686955.1. NCBI lineage: Eukaryota > Metazoa > Chordata > Actinopteri > Gobiiformes > Gobiidae > Odontamblyopus > Odontamblyopus rebecca. The sequence goes on along the minus strand of CM060660.1, from coordinate 38,350,888 downwards.
ATCGTGGGGAAAATCTGGAGTCGTGTCTTAAAATGGTGGGTGAGAAAAATCAAATTTAAATCCAGCGTGTGACCAAAAACTGATATGAAGCCTGTGTTTGATATTTTAGAGTCTTGGCCCAAAGAGAAACATCCTCCTTTCACTGCGGCTGCAACAATTTTGTGGCCAATAGTAAAAACAAGCCAGGACTAAACCAGGACTGAACCAGGTCTGAACCAGGTCTAAACCAGGACTAAACCAGGACTGAACCAGGTCTAAACCAGGACAAAACCAGGACGTAACCAGGACCTGGTTTAGTCCTGGTTCAGTTCTGGTTCAGTTCTGTTTCAGTCCTGGTTTAGACCAGGTTCAGTTCTGGTTTAGTCCTGGTTTAGTCCTGGTTTAGTGCTGGTTTAGGCCCGGCTTAGTCCTAGTTTAGTTCTGGTTTAGTCCTGGATTAGTCCTGATTTAGACCTGGTTTAGACCTGGTATAGTCCCAGTTTAGTCCTGATTTAGTCCCGGTTTAGTCCCAGTTTAGTCCTAGTTTAGTCCTGGTTTATTTCTGTTTTAGTCCTGGTTCAGTTCTGTTTCAGCTCTCGTTTAGACCTGGTTTAGACCTGGTTTAGTCCCAGTTTAGTCCTGATTTAGTCCCGGTTTAGTCCCAGTTTAGTCCTAGTTTAGTCCTGGTTTATTTCTGTTTTAGTCCTGGTTCAGTTCTGTTTCAGCTCTCGTTTAGACCTGGTTTAGTCCCAGTTTAGTCCTGATTTAGTCCTGGTTTAGTCCTGGTTCAGTTCTGTTTCAGTTCTGGTTTAGATGTGGTTTAGTCCTGGTTTCGACCTGGCTTAGTCCTGGTTTAGTCCCGGTTTAGTTCTGTTTTAGTCCTGGTTCAGTTCTGTTTCAGCTCTCATTTAGACCTGGTTTAGTCCCGGTTTAGTCCCGGTTTAGACCTGGTTTAGTCCTGGTTTTTATGCCCTGTGCAGGTTGTTTTCACCATTACCAGTAGCTCCGGTTTAACATTTAAGTTGAAGGCGATTTTATATTTGTTGTTAATAAGTGGGTGGAGGCCGTACCCCCCTGTTCCTCCCTACACCCCTGGAAAAAACTCTCCATGGAGACCGACCCTTCACCAGAAAAGTTCCACTGAGCACTTTTTAACTCCCGGTTTGTCCCAGTGAGCGCCCCCTCTCTGCACTGACAGACCCGTTTCTCTGAAGTGGAAAATCCAGTGAAAATTGCAGCTTTCATCTTTAGCCAAACACACCTCTTTGTTCCCGCGCTTAGTTTTACTCCAGTTTTATAAATGACTGTGTTTTTTCGAAGTCTCCTTGAAAAATAAAATAACCTCCAAACAGACACCGAGGCCTATCTAACGCAATAAGAAACACTTACTTACTTACAAATATGTGGTTTGAAATCATTTGGGGAAACGGTACAATTCCTGCTATCCGCCTTCCAGTTTAAAGGTGACATTTCGAAGACTTTTCATCGTTCTTTAAGGTGCGTTGTCTAATTTTTCCTGCTTTTTTATACGGAAATGTCGTCGCTCTGCCCGGAATGTCCCACAGTATGATAGTAAACGGCTCTACTTTACATTTATTCCAGTGTAGGTAATTGTTTCGCTCAAAAAGTTTTCACATCTGGCAAGCGACGGCAGATCAGAAATGTCGTTTGAAAAGAGTTCGAGGAAATGTTTGATAATCTTTCCGTTGTGGATGTTTCATTGTGTTTTAATCCGTGTTTGAATCAAATGTATTTAATCCAAAGGCCGCCGCACACGACAGGAGAATTTGCCCGATTTTGGCTGCGATTTCTTCTCCCCCGAGTTGGAGAAGGCCTGACCCGACTTTGTGTCTTTGTGTGCGATTTTCATGTGTGCGGAGTCAGTGTCAGATCGTAACCACCAAACATCGGCAACGCGACGGAAACAGACGTTAAAACAGAGCGTCCGGGGCAGAGGAGCGACAGACGCAGAGACGCAACAAACTCGGGGTAGAGTGAAAATAACGACTTTATTACTCACCTAATGTAAAGTGGAACATTTAAAGTGCAGCGTCTCACCCACATTATCCATAGAAACTGTCCTCTGCAAATAATACCTCCAGTCCACAAAACTGCGCTGTTAATCCAGTTTGAAGCGTCTTTGAAAGTAAAAAAGGTGAAAGTTGTTCCTTGTGTGTGTTTGTTTACATCCACACAGCGCACGGATCGTAAAGCTGCAGATTAGCGATACCGACTCTACTTCCTGTGGACTTTTATCGCCTCTTTTATGCTTTAAAAATCCCGTATCTGAAGTATTGCTCCACATTTCACCAATAATAATCACACAGTTTTGACTTGTGTCTAAACAGGAAGTGCAGAGTCTGATCTTTGAACACTTCAGAGTCTCAGAGCGAGTGGTTTTACTGTAGACAGGAAACAGCTGAGGCCATCACAGCCTCACAGCTTTAGATCCTGTGGTCCACACACAGATCCTGCTGAAGTCTGTGAGATCGGAGATTTTTAGTCTCATAAGTTTCTCCTCGTGTCTGTGGTGTTTGCGCTTTTTGTCGCACGTTTAAAAATCGTTTAAGACCGAAAAATCCTCTAGTGTGTAGCGGCCTTTAGGTGTGTTTACCTCGGCACAAGAAATTCAGCTCTTCACTTTCAGCAAGTACTTAGACAAGTTCTCCTATGACCTTGAGGTCAAGGTCAATAGGGCATTGCAATGTTCAATGTTATTGTATTCATAAGGTGGAGGCTTCATAAGGTGGAGGCTTTAATATTACACCCTTTTTGGGTATTTTTTTGCCTCTTTCCACACTTACTTTTTTATCTAGTGTGTGTTTTTTTTTATTGTTATGTTATATATGTGCTAAATTTAAAAAATATATATAATAATAATTTTTCTAGTGGATTTGTAGTTTCTTTGTCTGAAATGTCCCACAAAATGACATTAAACAGCTCTACTTTACATTTATTCAATTAAAGGTGGTTTTATAGCTCAGAAATACCTAGAAAAACAGGCGTTCTGACTGTGAGCGGCGTCGCCTCTCCACAGATCTGACCTGTAACTTGGTCTGGTTTGGTCTCCTTGAAGATATAAAGATTTAATATCATACTGTGAAACATTAGAGAACAGCATTTGACGAACCCTCCACCAGAAAAGTTACACAATGCACCTTTATTCGATTTTTTTTTTTTTTTTACAGTTCATTGCCATGGCAACAATCCTTTTCCACCATTCTGACCCTGAATTTCAATCTGATTTCAGGTCCAGGCCGCAGAAACTGCTCTTTTAAACATTTGAGTGGTCTTTTAATAATGGACTTTGCCAGCTGTGTTTGCTTTTTTCATTCATTCTATCCTTTATTTAACCAGAACAAAAACAAAAAAACAAAACAAATTATTGAGGTCCTGGCCAAATGGCAGCAGCACAAATAAAAAACACTCAACCCCATTTTCCCAAACACAATATTAGGCCATAATTACCAGGAATGAATAAAAAAACGACGCAAACAGACTTTCAGGAGGACTCAGAAATTGTGTAATGAAAAAAAGCTCTTTATCATCCTATAAAGTAAAGGTCAGTCTGAGGTCGGTGCAAACCTGACGCACAGTCACTGAGGACCCGTCATTTCCACTCATCTGACGATCTCAGGCTGCGGAAAAGTCTGTATTATTATATAAAATATGAATCAAACGCAAATTACTAAAGACTGTTACATACTTTTCCGTAGCCTGAGATCGTTTATCGCCACTAGTTTTGCTAAAGTCGCCGCCGTCACCTGTGCGGAAATGACGTCCTATAATTACCACAGGAATAATTCATAATTTTAGAAATTTTTCACAACTCAAAACAGCACAAACGAAATACAAACGTTTTCTATCATTTTCTTGCTCTGTTTCACATTCTGAGGGGCTGGACGACGTCATCGGCCTAAAATAAAACTGCAAATATCTTAAGAACCAGAATCGCACGAACGAAACTTTTCGCAGCACAAACGAAGCACAAACGATTGACACAATTTTGGGCTGTTTTAGTGCATTTTGAAGCTTCCTGGGGGCTGCCTGACCCCAATTTGACCCCTAAAAGAATCGTTAATTTCTCCAAAACTAAAGCAGCACAAACGAAACTTTTTGCAGCACAAACGAAGCACAAACGATCGACATAGTTTTTTGTGTAGGTTTGCGTTTTATGGGGGCGACTTCACGCAGGTCCCACCCCTCCCTCTCTCCGCCCACCGCAGGAATCCTCTTTCACGCCTTTATCTCCTCCAGACTCGACTATTGCCAAAGCTTCTGTACGGCCTCCCCTCCACCCATCTCCAAAACCTGCGAAACATCCAGAACTCAGCAGACAAGCAGTTTATGATGGTGCAGAGAATGACTGGGATGATGGATCTGGTGGCGATGTAAACCTGAGTGTTGTCGGCGTAACGCTGGAAGTGGAGTCCATGGTGATGAATGATGCGGCCGCTTATTATGCCTTTACACTTTATTCCTTTGTCGTATCATCTTGAAACCAGTTCATATTACTACGCGCTAACACTGGGTTCAATCTTCAATCAATCTGACATTCAGTTTCACTGTTTTGCAGATGATGTACAGATAAACACTTCCAAAAAAACTAAAGTTTGGACACACCGTCTCATTCAATGTTTATTTTTTGATTGCTTTCTACATTTTATATGCATACAGTACAGAAAACATCAAATATATGAAGTTAGGTTCAAAACTAATCAATATTTTAGCCATAATATTCAATATTTGTGTACATATATGAATAATATAAATCTGAAATTGGCCTCTAGAGTGGAAATCTTGAAAACGCTCCACCCTGTCGTCGCCCTGTAAATGGTTGAAAACGGAAAACTGCATTTTCGTGGGCCGTGGCGTAGAGATCACGTCACAAACACGAGTCAGTTCAGGAAAAAACAAACATGGCAGTATATTTTTTAAGTGTCTTATTGGTTTTATAATGACATTTTTCCGTTCAAATGAAAAAGGTGGTGTTATTACGCTTCGCCATGTTGGTTTGAATTGACGCAGAAGCAGAAGGGCAGAATTTCCCACCCAAAACGCTCGTGTAAATGCAGAATAAGAGTGAGAACAAAAACACACTTTTACGCTTTTGCTTCAGACCGTTTCCATGTAAACGTCGCCTCAGTTATTTATAGGGACGGGACGAGAAACAATTTCCACAAGACGAAACGAGATACGATATTGGGTCCACGAGAATGAGACGAGACAAGATCTGAACATCATTTCTACTATGTAAATTTCACGATTCAGTTTCCATTTTTGGCCTCACTATTTTTTATTTATTTGACTTGACTTGACATATTTTTGTTTTCTATCTACTACTGCTTTTTGGAACTGTACGAGATGTAACTCACCAACACATGACTGTTTTTGTCCAATCCAAATGTAAACATCTCACAAGATCATTTTTCTCCAGTGTTCATGATCTTGTGGCAATTTTGTCTCACGAGACCTTGTACTCGGGACGGGCATTCGATTACGTTTTCTTAATCGATCTTCAGAAGGATTAATGATCGATTTTCGATTAATCATTAACATTTTTACATTAAAATGATCATGCATGGTTAATTTGAATAAACTGTGAACGCTAGAAAAAAGCAGCTCTTTCTTTTTGCACTGATGCGGTTAGCGTCATTCGGACTAAAGGACACGACTATGAACACGAATATGAGTGTTCTCTCTGTGACAGAGGATGTTCTGCTGATGGTGAGTGTGTTCTGTGCGTGTGTCGCATTGGAGATACTGCGTAAACATGCACCATGACAAAACCGGGATACTCCAAAAACCTGATCATAACCAGGATACTGTAACATGCAGGTAAACGCACCCATCAAGGGATGTGGTGATCTCCAAGGAGCCGAGACGTGGGACTGTGGGGCTGTAACTCCAGTGTTTGTGCTGTGAGACGCAGCCTCGACTCTTTAACTTCTCAGGTTCTTTTTTAAGATGTAGTCAAGTGTATTTGCCTTATTTACTGGCTGGTGGCTGTTCTGAAGACGGCTCGCAGCAGCAGCCGAAACATGTCAAGGTAAATACACTTGACTACACTGTCTTAAACAAGAACCTAAGAAGTTAAAGTACTAAGAAGACATACTGAATATTTTTAGCGTAGCCTCGTCTCTTTACGTTACGCACAGCAACCTCCATTTGGTTTGTCGATTAAAATGACCAAGAAATTCTTAATGATCAATTATTGATTAGTCGACTAATCATGCCCATCCCTATCTTGTACCATTTAACTTTTTTCCCTTTACTACATATTTAAATTTATCCCACTTCATATATTCGATGTCTCCCATGTGTATTTAAAATTTAGAAATTAAAGTAAACACGTCAAAAGAATGAGATGGCGTGTCCAAACTTTTTGCCTGGTCGCGCACTTTCTGAAAACGGTCTCATCTGTTATTCTACTGAAACGTCTATGGGAAGTCAAAGAGTGGATGTTTCGACACTTTCTTCACTTTAACGAGAGCCAAACGGAGATGGTTGCGTTGGCAGGGCCTGGCCTCTCTGCTTCAAACCGTGCAGTTGGCCTTCTTACGCCCAATCCCTGTTCTTCTGCTAAAAGTCGTGCCGCTTTTATCGACAGTTCTTTTAAACTTGAAACGCCAATCGATTCCGTGGTTAAAACTTCTTTCGGCTAAAGCTTCTCGGTGAAGTGAAATGTTACTTGGCCCCAAACCATTTTGAAAAGGTTCACGTGCACTCTTCACTGCCAATTTGAAATGCCGTAATTCTGTGTATTTTGGTGGAAACACTCCTCACTTCGCTTCTTACAAATGGGCCAAACTGCGGCTGCTTTCTGGAGCCGGTCGATTTCGCCACATCCCTCCTGTATTGGCTCCTCTTCGCCGGCTGCCTGTTGTTTTCCGAATTGATTTCAAATTCTTATCACTGGTTTTGCAATGAATTCACTGCCCGGCACCAGCTTATTATCAGAAACGGTGTCTTTGCACATCTGCAGTTCTATAATTTGGTGATATTTTCAGAAAGGGGTTGGCGCCTGTATGACTCTGCGGGAGATTTACTGTTTTTGAAAGAAAAATCCAAAGTTACGATCGCTATTTGTTTGGCGTTGTCGTATCGTCGTGGCTTAACATAATTTTAACGGGCAACAATCACGTCTTTGGGGGTTGAATAATATCACCGATTTCTGAGGCAGCTGTGAAAAAATGATTCCACTTTTATTTATTTATAGACCGAGAAGACGTTGAACTCTGTGTCAGTTTTTGTTTCATGTGGAAAGGCACAATAGTTACGGAGTTATGAACCATAAACCAGGTCAACAAATCTGTAATCTGACAGTTAAACAGCAAATTCCACTATGAATTCATTTGGCAGCGTAGTTTTTCTTCTGAGCGTGGGTTAAAGATGGAATATGTAATTTTTTTCCCAGTGAGGAATCTACCACCTGCTTGTTTCGCTGGAGTTGTTATTGCTTTACCTGGAATGTTAAAGGGAAAGTTTGGAATTTTGGACATATGGCATCATTTCCTCTTGAGTCAGAGAGTTGGAGACGTGTGGAGACACTTTTTTAAATATTCTGTGTCCATAGAATAATGTTTGAAATAAAACTAACCTTGCGTCGCATGAATCGTCGCATGTTGAGGGACTATTTTCTCATATATCAGTCCGCCGCTGCCGAGCTTCTATCAGGAAGTACAACTCACTGCTGCTGCTCGGGCGTAAATCTTCTTCTGAAGTTATTCTATGGACACAGACATTCACATGGACAGTCTGGAGTTATAATTGAGATGAAGAGGGCGGGTTGGCTGGATTGAGACTCAGGGTGGGGGGTTTAGTCTCAATCTTCACATGGCCCAGCAGGAACGGGACCCCACTCGTAGGCGTCTCATGTCTGGAAGTGAGCAGATCGGGGTTGGGAGGGTGGGGTCGAGTTATTCTGGACAAATAGGCTTCTGGGAAATTGAGGCGTGGTAGAAGTGAGCTGTGATTCTCTGGAGAGGAGGCGAGGGCGGTTGAGGCGTGGTCCTGCTCCTGAACCTAAGTTAATCATATTAACTACATTTTGCCTCGGGTGCACTGTGGAGTGGTTAAGGCTGTTTTTAGTGGCAAGTTTATCTTACCTTCATTCGACAAGTTTTTTCTTGCTAAATAATACCTTGAAAGACGCCTTCATCATGCCGGGGGCTGCTAGAAATGTTACTTATTGCATCTTCAGAGGGCCGATATTACGGCGTTTTCTGATCTACGTTATAATGTTGTTTCCTCATCAAAAAACAGACCTGGAATTGTGTTTTGTTTCATTCACACATGTTTAACGCACAAACCCTGCATATTACTGAGTTCTTGTCTCAAACTGAAAACATTCTGATCCACCTTGTGATGTCGTAATACAGGAAGTGTTCCATTCTGTTTTTAAACTCCATGTGCCTTCACTAGAATTATTTGGATGACTGCAGCCCTGGAATTGCCAATCCGTACTGAACAAACGGTAAAAGGAGCCGTTAACTGGAAAACTACCACGACATTATCATGACATCACAACGTGGAACAGAGCACTTTGAGCTTTGGAGCTGTAGACGGACTAATAATAAAGAGTGTGAATTATTTTCTTGTGTTAAGATTAAGGAATGATTGAAGGAAGCGCATGAGTGCTTTGTTCTGTTTTAACTTGAACATATGGACCTTGTGATAGCTGAAAGGTGCTATTTAAATAGATGTTCTGTCTGTGCAAGGACTTGTGTGCTACCTTACATGGTGGGCTAGAAGCTCAACATATGGGCTCTATACATAGACAACAAGGATAGAGCAGCAGCTACATGCATCAACAGGTGGGGTAATGTCTGAGCCCGGTTATATAAGAGGACTTCTGCAGTGTGCTGGTTCAGAGATGGGGGTTTGGCACCGGCTGATTCGAGGCCTGTCCTACTCAAACCAAGAATAAAGATCTTCCTGTGGACCGCATTATGCCTTCTGAATTTTTGTTCAAGTGCCTCCAAAATCCCAATACCCACAAGAGTTACTCAAACATGAATGAAACAAAACACAAAAACACAACCTCTGGTCTGTTTTGGATGAAGTAACAGCATTATAACATGACTAAACACTCACAAGTCAATTTTGTGTATTATAGGACCTTTATTCACCCGAAAAAACCACCCACATGACCAAAGTTTGTAATAAATAAATGAAATTAGGAAAAGTGCACGTGTTTTTTCTTTTCCCCCAAACCTCTCCTGATGCATTAAACATGAGGCTAACCTGACATTAAACCTGCTGGCTGCTTGAAACTCTCTAATTAGCTCATTATGATTCTGCAATGAGACTGATGTGTGAAAAAACAAGACCTTATCTGGCTCCATTATCAAATATGTTTAATAATTGAAAAAGTTCAGCTCGTGACAGAAATACACAAGGAGCCCTCGTCTGCTGATTGAACCGCCTCACGGCCGCCTCCTGCACATTTTCACTTTTAATTCAATCAAGTTAAGCAGAGTCATGTGCAAAGATCAATGGTTCTGTACTGGATTAGCTGGCGAAGGGTCCTGCCAGGTTGTCTCCATGGAGATATTTCTGCTTTTCCTGGAATGTTCCACAGTGGCCTCGATTACATCTGAATTTTAAATCCGAATGAATTAATTCTGGATTAAAGAGATGGGAATTAAATTATTGTACTTCAAGTTTATATGTAAATAATAATCCCAACTGTTGACAGTGTTGAGAAGGTGACTTTTAAAATGTATTCCCCTCCAGATTACAGATTACATTCCCCAAAATGTAGTTTGTAATGTAATCCATTAATTTACTTAAGGCGAGTAACGTAACCTGATTACTTTGGATTAATGATATTGTCATGATTTTTAAAACTACATGAATGTAGCAACCATCTCCTGCAAATTCTTGTTTGGATTTAGTTCTGTTTTAGTCCTGGTTTAGTCCTGATTTAGTCCTGGTTTAATGTTCGTTTAGTTCTGGTTTTAGATCTGGTTTAGACCTGGTTTAGACCTGGTTTAGACCTGGTTTAGACCTGGTTTAGACCTCCCTTAGTCCTGGTTTTAGTCCAGGTGTTAGTTCTGTCCACGGCATATGGGAGCGGGAAGAGAAATTAAAGAAATGTATAAATTTCACTCTGACGATTCCGCGTTTTCCGTCCATTTTCCGGCCGTTTTCCGGCCGTTTTCCGTCTGTTTTCCGTTTGTTTTCCGTGCTCGCAGAAAATCATTGACCCTAAGGTTTACATGTTTAATCAGCTTTATTTAATTCTGGGGTGGGGCAGGGTTCCGATTGGACCGGGACATGAACATGTTTACGTCGACTGGAAGAAAACACACAGTCAGTTGGCAATCAGCTGCTATCGGCTTTTTTATGTTTGTTTTTGTCATCTCGGTTTGTCGTTCCACCACGGACGCAAACGTGATACGTGCACTATCTCCGCAGTCTTCCCGATGAACAGCAGCTCGAGAATTACATTATCACGTGTTACGTCTGTGAGCTGAGGAGAAGGGAAGAGTGTGGGAGAAGGAGGAAGAAGACAAACTGAGTGTGAGGCCGCCACACTACAGCCCACTCCCACATCCCGCTCACAAATCCAAAGAGACGTGGAGGAAAGTCCCGAGAGACGACTGGAGGAGCCGGATCGTCCTGACTGAGTTCACGGATGTAAAGTGGAGGGAGAAATTCTGTCCGTGTACCCTCCTCCTCCAAACTCTCCCGCTATCTCTTTGAAAAAGTTTGTGTTTTTATGTTTTCTGCCATCCACTCTTTGCATTATTTGCAGTTCTTGTAGCGCATTTATTAAAAAAGCCCAGCACTTGCTCCGGGCCACCATCCTGCAGTCAGAAGGGCAACCCAGTGTGCATGCCTGAATTATTTGTCAGTAGAATAAACATTTACACGATCGAGGAATAATTGAAATCGGATTGAAGAACGGAATAAACCACCCACTTAATTTGGAATTAAGTTTAAATCCGAATAAACTTAAATCAATAAACATTAGGAATTAAGTGTTTATCTGGTCTTTTTTAAATCGGAATTAACTTTCATTCTGAATTAATTTATTTTTAATCGGATTTAAAGGTCTCATGTAAACGGGGCAAGTTCGGTATCAAACTCGTATGTCTCGCATTTACTCAAGCGCTGAATAAAAATACCTCGAAAAAACATTTTACCGTGAGCTGGGCTTGCCTCCCCATAGACCTAAGCTGTGATCTGGACTAGTGATGTTACCTGCTTGTCTCCATGAAGACAGATCGCTTGAATGCAGTACTGTGGAACCTTCCAGACATCGCAGTAACATCTCCATGGAGACAGTGGACCTCTTCAGCCTTTATAATCCAGTCAAGTTCATTTCTTTCTTGTATCTGTGTCCTCCGTCTTTGTCCAGGAAAACTGTGGCTGGACTGAGTTTGGACAGAAAATACGTGTTGAGACTCGACATTCTCTGTAGCGTGATGCTAACTGCAGGCACTGCTCTGTCTGAAGCTCTGATCTTTAATCTGAGCTGTAGTTTAACACAAGAAAGAACTGATTTAACTACAACAGGTGATCTGATCTGTGCTGTTGAACAAGTCACTCTCCCCTTTTCGCTGAAAGGCACAAAGAGAGACTCAGTTTGTCAGCTGGACAAAAGTTTATTTTTTATTTTATTTTTATTTTTTTTAACCAAAATAAACTTTTGTTCAGTTGACAAAATTTAATTTCTCTTTTTGGCCTGGGATTTTACACACATTTTTTGCTGAAAATCAAACTCCTAAACAGGACAGTGAATGCCTGTAGTGCTCACAGACGGCACAAAAAATCTAGTCAAGTTAAGATGACTTGAATTAAGTTTTTCCATGATTTGAGGAAATTTCACTTGAAAAGTAAATTTATCTGCCAGAGGAATAAGACTTTTTGTGCTTAAAATAAGAAACAAAATCGAATGTTGCTTGAATTAAGCAAAAACACTTATTCCACTGGCAGATCATTTCACTTGTCCAGTTGAATCTACTTAAATAAAGTCAAATGTTCTTAATTTAAGTCATTTTTACTTACCTACATATTGTTTTTTTCCAGTGTTTGAATTTTTCGTGGTGCAACATTTGTTTAAAAATCTAACAAAACAAGAAGAGCCGATAAACAGTGTCATAGCTCTGATATTATAGTTTCCTGTACCTGACGTTTATTCCTTCTGGTTCAGCAGTGATCCCTTTACTCCACCGTGTTGTCAAAGCAGCTGTTTGTGAAAAACTTAAACTGAATGATTTCCATACCGTTCCCAAAGCACCTTCATGGCCCCTCTTTGCTCTTACAATCTGAGCACTTTATTCTCAGTGTGTAAAGTTTGTCCACTCGGAGTTACACATTTCACACTTTTGGCTTCACCTCGTGTATGTAACAAAATGAGTAGTTTTCAGATTCTCGGATGTAATATCATAATCTCAGATGGGGCCAAGAGCCAGATTTCCCTGTTGATTCCATTATATTTTACCATGACATCTCCAAAAGGTGAATTCTCAAATGCTGAACCTGGTATTTTCAATTATTAACTAACCGCATTAACTAACCATTTTCATTTTAGCTGCTCCCCATCTGCCTTCAGTCATCTGAAACACGGCAGTTCAGTCCACAGTGTGACAAATATAGATTTTACTGACAACGATCGTAACCTTGGTTTATTCTTAATTACAGACATTTTGGACAGAAAAGCTGTTGTTTATGTTATAATTCGGTGTTATGATTTCCCCGTCAGAAAGCAGAATGAGCCTCACATGAGTCTCTCTTTTGGATTGTCAGTTTCAAAGCTGAAATCCAGTTGATTTAGGCTACGTTTACACGGAAACGGTCTGAAGCAAAAACACAAAAGTGCGTTTTCGTTCTCACGTTTATTCTGCGTTTACACGAGTGTTTTGGGCGGGGAATTCTGCTGCACACGGAGACGTAAAACTTGCAGTTTGCACCGGCTTACACCCTTCTGCTTCTCTACTTCCTCTTCTCCAGCACGTCAGTTCAAAACTACATGGCGAAGTGTAAGAACATCACCTATTTCATGTGTTCGGACGAGGCTCTGAATGACTCTGACACGAGTCCTGTGACGTTTGCAGCCGTTCGGTCCATGTTTGTTTTTTTCCTAAACTGAGTCGTGCTCGTGATGTGATCTCTACGCCACGGCCCACGAAAATGCACTTTTCCGTTTTCAGACATTTTCAGCTGGACGAGCGTTTTCAGAATTTTGCGTCTTCAACCCCCAAACCGCTGTTGACGTCTAAACGATATGAACATCTGGCAAATGTTTCGCATTTTTCCCCCTGTCACCGTTGTTGTGTAAAACGGCCCCTTAAATCTAAAATGTCTCTCTGACCTGAACTGTCTCTACCTGAACCCCAACATCTGCAGCCAGTCATGAGTCAGTGCTAGTGCAGCCTCTGCAGCTCAGGGAGGGAATTCTGGAGGCTCTGAGTTTTCACATGATTCCTGTTCATATAGTGACAATGAGAAAAACGTGTGTGTTCTCTATACACCTTTTCTGCCCACTTTTGTCTCTAAACGCTCCTAAATCAGGCTTTTTTGTGGTGGCACTTCCGGCTAAACAGGAATCCCATTCCTGTCAATTCATGGACATTTTGGGAAACGTTTCGCATCTCAAATATAACATAAAGTCAGTTCATTTGTGTATAAACTTACATTTTTACGTGCACCAACAAGTCTCATTGCGCTGATTCTCTGGAAACTTTAAAATGTTTTTATCGTCCGTATTAACCTTGTTTGCTGTAAAGGTTGGCAGCCTCATACAAAATACTATGTACAACCCGAATAATGATTGCGGCGTCCACAGTAACTTCTGGAATAAAGTGAATAAAGACAAACATAATTACTTTAAAGAACTACTATTTTTGTTTGAATATAACCGCTTAATATGAACAGATTATGCATATTTGCAGATATATTGTACATCCCTCATGCCTCTCCACTTACACATTTTCTTCATCTGTTCTCCATCTGTTTTCAACCTCTTATTCCGCTTTAATGGAGTGGCCGTATATCCATAAGTGATTACAAACATAATAATAATGCTTTATATTTGCGCACATGAGCAGAAAATGTGTGTCCCTCACTTTTATGACGCGTTTAATTAAATATTGATTGCCTTCTTATGCAACAATAAACCTATCCTCCAAGAGAGCCCGTTCATCTAGGCTCCATATTTATTTGAGATTACAGCTGTTCCCTGAATAGAAAGTCGTTATTATCATCTGTATTATAATTCCTGTTGGATCGGTGAGATGTACGGCTCTTGTCTCGTCCTCCGCAGCGTCGTTCGAGCAGTCGTGTGAGGCCTACAAGCACCGAGGGAACACTACGGGACATTACTACATCGACCTGGACGGCAGCGGACCCATCAGCCCCCTGCTGGTCTTCTGCAACATGACAGGTCAGATACTGTTATTCTTATTCTTTACATGTTTACTATGAACCAGATATTATGTGTTCTTAAGAAAGATTGAACTGAATTGAATCGTTTTGTCAATAATTGTGTGAAAGAATCCCCTATTTACCATTATTATGTCATTAAATACCTAAAACTGTGTGTTCTCCCTTTTAGCCCTGTAGCAGCCGATAATGTAATAATGGCCAATAATGTAATAACTGCCTATAACGTAATAATTTTTAATGTAACAAAGCCAATAATGTAATAACTTGCCAGTAATGTAAGAAAATGTCTGAAACAATAATGTAATAACTTGATGCCAGGTGTTCATTATTTGAGAAAACTCACATTTAGATTTCACTGAGCTCTTTACATGTGAGTAATACTCTGAATATGCAAACATACACATGTACAACAGTAGAAACTGTAGAAACACTAAGAGAAAGTGTACGTCCATTGTGTGAGTGATCAGGTATTTAAGCAGCTCTTTGATAGAGACAAAAGTAACAATATATCTCAAAGTGTGACACTTTAAATTCACTTAATAAATCTTAAAGGATTAAAGGAACAGCATGTGAGTGTGTGGCCAAAGCTGGGACTGGATCATGTATGAAATACTGCAGAGCAGAGGATCTCCTCCACCAGACAAGAGGTCACCACCCCTTTTTTTTCTTTATTTAAGCAACATTTGATTTTATTTCTTATTCTAAGTGCAAAAAGTTGTTGTCGTTTCACTTAAAGGGGAAAATACCCTTAAAGATTCACTAGGTAACTTTACTAGTGAAGGGTCCGTCAGGTCGTCTCCATGGAGATGTTGCTGCTTTGCGTGAAATGTTGCGCAGTACGGTATCAAACCTGTACGTCTTGGATTTAATCAGTTACAAATGCCTAACTGTAATTTGGACTCGTGGTGTCACCCGCTTGACTCCATGAAGACAGATCATTTTAATGCAATACTGTGGAACCTTCGAAGAAATAACATCTCCATGGAGACAGTTAAGTGGCGGACCCTCCATCTGATGCGTATGCGTTCTTACTGTGAGCAGATTTGAGCTGAAATAACGACTGTAACGACTGACTTATATCTGCCTGCAGGGAAGAACTAGATACTAAGAAATGACTCTGAAACTAACCCTACTTGTTTGCGGTTTCTGTGCCAGCTGCGCCTGTGGAAATTGGCCTGAGTGTGGGGTCATATTAGCCAAGTCATCATGAGTGTTTTTACACCTTTGGGCCTGGCCTGCCTGCACCTGTTGTTTTCTTAATTTGTGTTGATTTAGGTCTGAGAATGGACTTCGAAATTGGACAGATGGTGTCTGAGTGCTTCATTTCTGTATAAAGAAGGATTCGCTTTTATAACAAAAATAGCCTCTTTTAGCCTCTCTTTGTGGATATTAACACAGTGCAGCACCCAAAACGTGAGTGATTTATTCATTTATGCTGCTGTATTTCTGTGTTCTCATGCCTAATTTTGGGAACAGTACAGGTTAAGAATAACTGTGAATGTCAAAAACATTTCCTGGGAAGACCTGAAGTAGCTGAAGGGGCGACAGGAGCTCTGTTGATGAACGGTTTGCTCACTGATCTGAAGGTCGGTGGTTCGAATCCCACTCTCGACCTGAACATCATTGGTTGAGCGCTCAGTGTCTGCGTTCACTGGTGGATGATTCCCCTTTTCCACCAAGGCAGTTCCAGTGCTGGTTCGGAGCCAGTGCCAAATCTTGAACCAGTTCTTTGTTTTTCCACACAAATAAACCGGCTCTGGCCCTGAAGAACCGGTTCCAACTCAGCACCAACTAAAGGCTGGGCCAGAAGCAAGAACCGGTGACGTAGGGTGTTAGGGGCGGGGTTATAGTGACGCACTTTATTAGAAGTCGTGCGTAATGGTACATGAGGTGTTTTGGATGCCGTGTTTTCCCGGTCGAGAGAGTAACTTTACTGTATTTATTACATAAAACACATCAGCGGAGCAATGGCCCTTGGTGCTCGGGCCATCTTATCTTCGGCCCGGGCTGCTCCCGCCTGCGGAAAAACAATTACTTTTCTTCAGGAATGCATCGTTTGCCGATGGCAATGATGAATCGTTTTTGGATTGACCAGAACATTTGTAAAATTAATATCAGCAGAACAGATCTGTAGCGATCGTCCTCCAGTGTTGTTATCGGAGCTGAGAGCTGTTGGGCTTTAGGACAGTAGCTCGTGCAGGGACGTAGCGACGTAGCTCTTCTCCGGCTCTCAGCTGGTGGAAAAATGAACCAGTTCTTGGATAATCGGCAGGAAGCTCCAGCCCCGAACCGGCACCTGGTTTGTTGCGGGGGAAAAGAGGCGTCAATGTGTGTGTGAATGACTGGTTCCTTGCTGTACAGTGCCTTGAAGGTGGAAAAGTGCTGTATTAAGATATGATCATTTACCATTTTAAGTAGAACTTTGTGCACAAGAATGCGTTTTTATCAAATATTTTCTCTCGATGATGCACTGGTGGTTAAACGTGTCTTCCCCTCTTTCCCGTGAGCAGAGGACAGAGCCTGGATGGTGGTTCAACACAACAACACGGAGCTGACGAGTGTGAGCCCGTCTCCGTGGGAACCGCAGCACTCCGCCCACTTCGACTACGGCGCCGAGGAGGAGCAGCTCATGGGCGTCATCAACCAGTCGGAGCACTGCGAACAGGAGCTGTCCTACTACTGCAGGAAGTCCCGCCTCCTCAACACCCCAGGTACTTCGGCCACTTACAGAAGTTTGAGAGACGCGTCACTGCAGGAGCTGGAGAGGCCGGTGTTTGTGCCGGTGCGGCAGAGACGGAGGAGGGTTTCAAATAGTCGGAGGAAAGAGGAGAGAGAGTGCGTTCGTATTAATGGTCTGAGAGGCAAATGAAGTCGGGTCTTACGAGATAATTGAGGTGGGACCAAGGTTCTGAAGTCTGTCTATATCAGGAGTCTCCAACCTGTAGCTCTCCACCCCTTCAGAGCTCGCCGTGGCTCTTACATTTGCATTACATTAGTGTCCTTGGGCAATAAGTAAAATCATGATAAATTAAATGCCTATGACAGATTGTACATGTATCATTTTGATGCCTAACTTTAAACACTACTAAATGGACAATGGTTTATATTTATGTGCGATGTTTCTCCTCACACACGTTTCAAGTCGGGTAGTAGTAGTGTAATCGCATTCTACTTTCTAATTAAAGACTGTTTTCACTGTCATCATAGTATCAGAATCGGTATTGAGTATCGAGTCAGTTCCTTAGCATCGAAATTGAGTTTCATAACGACGCTAACTCATATTTCTATTACTCTGAATTTAACCCATTCGATGACACAGATTTGCTAATGAATTGTGAATTATTTTACATTATTTTCTACTTTCATACTCTCACTCATGGTCCCCTGTTTAGTCCGGGTTTAGTCCGGGTTCAGTCCTTGTTAAGTCTTGGTTTATATCGTCGGCAATAGTAGCTCAGTCGGTAGAGCATTTGCCCACTGATCTGAAGGTTGGCGGTTCAAATCCTGCTCTCGACAGATACCTGCAGGTTGGTGGTAAGGTTCCAGCTCCCATAAACGATAGCGCCCTTGGGCAAAGACACTTAACCCCCCCTCGCCCCTCATGTCTGAATGTGTGGCTTAAAAACCACACAGGAGAAAACTAAACAGGCAAAACGTGAACAGAGCTTTTTTGAGTGACTCTTTGACTCTTTGGAGTGATGGAAGAAATGTGAGATGTGTTTTAGATCAGGGGACAATAATATTAAATGGTTTAAAGCTCAAAAAAGTAGAGTTGAGCTCACAGACATGAACCAAACTGCCCTGATGAAGACTCCAGAAATGTGTTCACGTTAAGATTTAAATAAATATTGGTTTTCAGCAGTCAGACGTGCCTCGGACACCTTTTACTTCCACAGCTGCGAACTTGCTTGATAAAGTAAACAGCACAGTTAGTTCTGCGTAAGACCAAATGTCGGTGAATTTTCCAACTCCCAAAGTCTTACTGGAACACGATAAACTCCAGTATATCAAATGTACGAGTGAACTTTATGTGGATTCTTCGCCTCTGCTCCTCGCTCTGTCTTTATCACTGTGCTGCAGATGAACTTTTCCGCTGCATTTACTGTGGACTCTGCAAACATCCAGTCAACGCCACCGTTTAACACCCAACTCTCCCCCACCGACCCTGCAAACCGCCCAAAGAGACGACACATTAAACGTGACAAATCAGCGAAATCTGAATATTTCCTCATCCCGGTTTGGTGATTACATTCGGGCAGGAGAGCGAGAGCCGTTTAGGACGAGTCTGCGTTCGGCTCCCAGCGCCGGAGGGCTCTATACTGCACAGACTAAAGGAGAAAACGGCGAATTGCTGATTTAGTTAATTTAGTCACTAATTAAAACATCAATTACGTTTATATTATAGAGTTTGTTTCGTTTCGCCACTAGCTCAGAGCCGATGTGCCGCACTTAATTTGCGGAGTGAAGTTTTCGCCGGTCCAACATCTGCCTGTGTTTGTGGGGCTGCCATTGTGCGTTTAATACAGAGCTTTAACAATGCCTCACAGCTGAAGATTTACTCCAGAATGGCTGCCATCCTTCCCCAAAGAAAAACAATAGTCAACAATCTGTTCTATTATGTTTTACTAATTTAATCTGAAAGGTAAATGGCAATCTGGAGCGTTTTCTGGCTGTGAGCGATCACGGAGTCTGTTCTCTCCAACTGCGGAAACAAATACAAAATCAGCATTACGAGAAAAGCAACGTAATTGTGATTAAAATGGTTATTAAACTTGACATCGCCAGGCCAAGTGACAGATCAGATCTGTGGAGGGTCGACCCACTCATGGTAAAAAGGGTTTTGATGTATTCTTTTTTTCTTTTTTCTTTTTTTTTTTTGAAGGTATGTGTACCGATCACATTAACCCCTGAAGACCTGAGGGCAATTTTAGTACATTTCTCCTCGCCTGGATTTTTTTCTTAATTTTGCTTTTAAAACTGCCCTTTTACCCTATAATGAAGTGTTCTACCTCCTTTTGTTCAGTCCAACCTGTTATTTCACAATCTGCTGCTGTAGTTGTGTCATGAGGCTGTGATAAAAGCTACAGGACCAGAAATAGAGATGGAAAAAAAGAAAACAGAAAATAAAATTCACACTCTTTTATACAAAACACACAGCAAACATGTAGAAACAACTTTTTGGACATAAAAAATGCTTAATTTAGGGCCTTAGCTACAAAAAATGCAAAATATCAAGTCTGTAAGTAAATTAAAAATCTCCTTATTGCCCTAAAAACAAAAAAAGTGTAATCGCTCCATGACTTTCCTGGTCCAGTCCTGGAAACAGCTCCTGTCAGGTCCAGGGCCAGAGCCACAGCACTTCTGCATTTCCAGGTGTTTATTACATTTGGATTTGTTCATTTGGACTGAAATAAACCTTTAAATAAAAATAGAAAGAGATGCACAATTACACACACCAAGATGTGTCATTTTCCATGTGTGTGAGAATTAACTCCACTTAGAGCGACTTTTTCCCTCGTTATAAACACACACAGTCAGAGGAGTCGACCATCTTGACTCACTTCACTCTTTGGCAAAGTTTGGCTCGATCAAAATGGACGGAGCGCATGAGTTTGGGGAAAACAAAGTTCCTGTTGGACACTCGTTTTGCTCACGTCGTAGGATAATGGCGCAGATATGTACGGAAACCGCTATGTAAGTAAGTAAGTTTCTATCTTTTACGGTTAGAAAGTTCTACGCGGTTATATAAAACATACTCCTCAGTATCGTATACGATACCGTAGGTCTTCGAGGGTTAATAACAACATAAACAGAACAAGACATTACAAAAGGTAACATACAAAAAAAACCCCACAGACCTGTCCCCAACCCGAAGGAGCAGGGACATGACTCTCTCGTTCACTGGGATGAACTCCAGCTCGTGGCGGCTGAGCTGTGGAGCTGTCAGCAGCCCCACACCAGCTCACGGTCGCTCCAACGCACAGAAATAGATCAGTCTATTCCCCCTCAAGGAGTTGGGCACCAGAGCCCGAGCTGTGCGCAGAGGTGAGCCCGGCTATTTCTAGCCAGTACTGCTCAACCTCCTGCACAAGCTCCGGCTCCTTCCCCCAGTGAGGTGATGCTCCACATCACCACAGCCAGAAGCTGTGTATGTGGACGGTGTCATCGAGACACCCGTCCCTGACTGCCTGTTTAGGTTTAAGTCCATTCTGTTAGTCCTGGTTTAGCCCTGGTTTACTCCTGGTTTAGCCCTGATTTAGTCCTGGTTTAGCCCTGGTTTAGTCCTGGTTTAGCCCTGGGTTAGCCCTTGTTTAGTCCTGGTTTAGCCCTGGTTTACTCCTGGTTTAGCCCTGATTTAGTCCTGGTTTAGCCCTGGTTCAGCCCTGGTTTAGTCCTAGTTTAGCCCTGGTTTAGTCCTGGTTTAGTCCTGGTTTAGTCCTGGTTCAGCCCTGGTTTAGTCCTGGTTTAGCCCTGGTTCAGCCCTGGTTTAGTCCTGGTTTAGCCCTGGTTTAGCCCTGGTTTAGCCCTGGTTTAGTGCTGGTTCAGCCCTGGTTTAGTCCTGGTTTAGTCCTGGTTTAATCCTGGTTCAGCCCTGGTTCAGCCCTGGTTTAGTCCTGGTTTAGCCCTGGTTTACTCCTGGTTTAGCCCTGATTTAGTCCTGGTTTAGCCCTGGTTCAGCCCTGGTTTAGCCCTGGGTTAGCCCTTGTTTAGTCCTGGTTTAGTCCTGGTTTAGCTCTGGTTTAGTCCTGGTTTAGTCCTGGTTTAGCCCTGGGTTAGCCCTGGTTTAGCCCTGGTTTAGTCCTGGTTTAGCCCTGGTTTAGCCCTGGTTTAGCCCTGGGTTAGCCCTGGGTTAGCCCTGGTTTAGAGCTACGTTTGGACTCTCACTATGGTCACGAACTGTGGAAAAGGCCCGAACGTTTGGACAAGAGCACATTCTGTCCCATCTGCTTCTCGTCTCACACATTCCGAGTTCGCTTGTCAAAAATAATGTGTGTTTTTATCATCATCATAATGTTGGAATCAGTACTGAGCATCGAGTCAGGTCCTCGGCATCGAAGTTTGAAGTCGGAGCCTGAAATATGAATGCAGTATTGGATCTTTGCGGTGGTACTGAGGCAGCAGGATCCATACGTGTGCAGGTTATCCGGAGGTGAGTGGAGTGTGACATTATAAAGTCTGTTACAGTATCACAGCAGCACTGTCTCCTTCAGCTGAACACTCCGGATGATTCATTTATGTGTGGACGGCCTGTTTAGGTTCAGGTCCATTCTGTGTGGCAGGTGTCTCCACTTCTAACACATTTTCACCTTGTCCTTGTTTCTCGGCGCCGCTGTCCGTGGTGCTCAGCGGGTTCATTTTAAAGATGCATGATGCAACTTTTTCAGCGCGCTGTCCGTCACCTGCCCGTCACTATGAAGAATTTATTATTGCATAGCGTGAAATATCGTGCAGTATGGCATTAAAATGATCTATCTCCATGCAGGTCAGATCTGTGGACTTGTTTTTCTTGGTATTATTATTTGTAATTAAATGCAGGGAGGATATTTTAAATGAGAGCATTTAAAATATAATGTGCTTAGGGTTTCTATACAGTGCACATTATACAGCAAGAGGCTAATAAAAAAGGAAGAGTAATTAATTTTTAGATTAAATTTAAAGAAACTCTAGTTTAGTCCTGCACATTTCTCTGATCTGGTCGAGATGTTAAAAGTTATATCAGGTTTTTCATCTTGTTTTCAGATTTATTATTTACTGTATTTTCCAGACTATAAGTCACTCCGGAGTTTAAGTTGGGGGGAAATTTATTTGATCAAATCAGACTCCAGGAACAGACATTTCATCTTAAAGGCGAATTATCGTAATAACAATAGAACAGAACAGGCTGAACATGTGTCTGTTGTGTTCACGTCACATATGAACAGTTATTCACAAAACTAGAGCAGAAACAACAGAACAGAAGAAGCTTATCAAACTCTCAATCTCATCCCAAATCACTAAATCCACTGAATTCTTCATCCTCAGTGTCACTTCTGAACAACTCCACCAACTCCAGCCAAATCCACCTATAATCCTGTGATTAGCTTTTTTGTTTTCGTTACAGTTCAAGTTTCCTCCACTTTTCCTCAGTCAAACACAAGTTTCTCGCTCACTCCAAACTTTCTCTCCATTGCTCGATTGATCCTCTCTACCACCTCTACAGACGTTTCCGGTTCTCCGCTCAGTATATAGTATAATATAGTAATAATGTGTTTAATGCAGCTTTGCGCACATTTGTTTACGTTTTACAGAAACAAAACTTAAAGCTGCACGGCTCATTTGCAGATAGTGAAACTGATGCAGTG
Organism: Odontamblyopus rebecca; assembly: GCA_030686955.1. Classification (NCBI taxonomy): domain Eukaryota; kingdom Metazoa; phylum Chordata; class Actinopteri; order Gobiiformes; family Gobiidae; genus Odontamblyopus; species Odontamblyopus rebecca. Next base: position 38,328,170 of record CM060660.1, on the reverse strand, counting down.
AAGCTTCTGTCGGACTAAAGGACCAGATGCAGTGGATTATTCACTGGACAAAAAAAAGTCGCCTCCTGGATTTAACTAAAAAAACAGGTCCGAGGTGCTCCAGGTGGTGAAGTGACAGTGGTGCAGGAGGAAGAGCCTGAGGCGGAGCAGATACTGGTGCACAAGTCTAGATCTAGAGCGCCCCCTCGTGGCCTCAGTGTGAAAATAAACATGTAAATTATTTTATTTTTTTTATTTTATACATAAGTCGCACCTGAGTATAAGTCCAGGACGAGCAAAACCATGAAAAATGACTTAGAATCTGAAAAATGTGGCACTAGTTCTGAGTCTGCTTCATTCTAGTCTAGAGGTCGTTTATTTTAAGAAAACTCGAATGATCCGTCCGTGCAGCCACATCATTTCACTACTTTTAATTCATTTTTTGATAGATTTACGTGTTCATATCTTAAGCTTTTTTGCAGTGTAGTTCTAGTTTAGTTCTGGTTTTGTCCTGAACTAGTCCCACCTCGTTCAGAATCGGTTCTTTCGTTCTTTAATCCAACTATTTTTAAAACGCTCCAGGGTTCAGAAAGTTTGTGCATGAGTCCATCTGTAAAATGGTTACGTAACTTTTCTAGTGAACTGTCCGTCATCTGCCCGCCTCTATGGAGAATGTGTTATTGCTTAGCTTGAAATATTGCACAGTGTGGCATTAAAATGGTCTAAGCCGAGTTACAGGTCATGTCTGTGGAGAGGCGACGCTGTTCACTGTAAGAATTGTGTTTATTATTAATTTATTTCAGTACGAGCCGAGGATTCATATCAGTATTTAAAGTTGCATTGTGGAACTTTTTTTTGCTGTTTTTTCTCCTTGGAAATGTTATTGCTTTGTCTGGAATGTTTCACAGTATGACATTAAATGAAGAAAAATTAAGAAAAACGCCTAAAGAACCATTCACCCAAGTCGACTTTGTCTGTTATTAAAATTCCCGCTGTTATTAGTCGCACCACATGACATTTTAACACTTTAAGCACAAAAAACCTGCAGAATAACTCAGGATTTATGAAAAAAAAAATGATTTGGTTCCGTGGAGGTCAGAGGTGCTACAGAAATGTGCTGAATTATTATGAAATTTGAATCTTTTTAACTGAGGAAACTGCAGCTGGACAGAAAATGTAGGCGTCACGTCACTGACCCATGGACCAAATAAAGTACGACATGTACATTTCTGCATTTAATAAGTGTTCTGATTGCTAAAAGACCATACGTTTAAGCCAACTATTTTAAGGGGCGCTATAGGGTTTAAAAAGTTTGCGAATGAGTCTTGAAAAAAATCGATTTGGATGGTTTTTGTTCCCGGGCCGAGGCGTGAGAGCTGCTGCTGCGCCTCCAGCACCTACAGCATCCTCAGCACCCAGAACCTGCAGGAATTAAACATGTGTGAGGTGTTAGTTTGAAGATGCACTGTTCAACTTTTCTAATGGAGCTTCTGCTACCTGCTGATCTCCATGAAGATGTCATGACTTTGCTTGTAATGTCCCGCAGTGTGACTTTAAACCACATCCATCTCACATTTATTCATTACGGATGTTTCTGTTGCTCAAAAATACAATAATTCCTTCTGTGAACAGGGGCGACTCTCCACAGATCTGGACTGTAATGTAGCGTAGTGCTGTAACCTGCGTGTTTCCCTTTTTATAGATTTAATCTGTATTGTGGAACATTCTAGACCATTTCATTTATTTATTTACTTATAAGGACAGTATACAAATTACATTAAGCACAGGGCAAATATGCTTGTATCAGATTATAGTTTTCAAGCTCATTTCCATCTGCAGTCCTCGGTTTACACAGAAAATAAAACATACATTTACTAAAATATACAATTTCACTGTTAAAGTGCATTCATTCAGTCTCATAGTTAAAGTGCATTTGTTTACCGTATTTTCTGGACTATAGAGCGAACCTGTATATAAGCCGCATCCACTCTATTTTAATTAATTAATTTATTTATTTTTAAGTTATACAAGCCGCAACCGGGCTATAAGCCGCTGATATCTGTGTTGAAAAATGAGATATTTACTGCATATACAGAACGATTTTGTATTGTAAATGTACATTTATGAACCTGAACAGACTCTTTCTGAACAGTGACTTTTAACACGGCAGCAACTGTGCTGATTAAAACAGGTCAAAAATAGAAAAGAACCGGTAATTGACCTTCATTTCTCCTGTGAAACCACAAGTTACTTTAATCATCTCCGCTGACGCTGAGCTCACAGCAGCAGCAGGTACAGGTCTGCAGGACACAATCCCACTCCTGCAGTCTACAGTCCTGCTCCTGCCCGCAGTAAGCTTTCAGAATGTTCTTACAGAATGTTCTTTCAGATGCTCTTATTACATCCATGGTCCTGCTCTGTTTTGTGTTGGTCCCGTGGGTCCCGCGGGTGCAGTGGGTCCCGCGGGTGCAGGGCTCTACAGCCGTTTCCTTCCTGGAGCAAGATCAACGCCTTCAACTTCAAACTTGCATCATACAAACTCCTTCGTGCTTTTCATGATGAAGGGGTGAGGATTTGAAAATAATTACCAGTTATATAAAAAGTAGCGTATTCTTTTTTGCATTAATTTTCCGTCTATCTTGTTTTTGTAATTCCGGTTAGAGCGCCCCCTAGTGGTGGAAGAAAAATCCACAGATTAGCCGCTCCTTTGTAAAAGCCGCATGGTTCAAAGCCTGGGGAAAAAGTAGCGGCTTATAGTCCAGAAAATACGGTACATTGTCCGTGTTAAAGTGCGTTCATGGGCTGTTTGGTGGTGGGACGCACAGAAAGAATAAACACAGAAAGAATAAATAACTCTGAGTCTGAACAATGTTTTATCTTGAAAAATGACCGAATTCTCTCACTCTTGTCTCGGTCACGTGACACAGTAACACAAATCTTAAACCCACAAGCTGCAAAATGAGTAAAAAACGGACGTCTTTGGAAACGTGTGTTATTATATTTAAACGCCACAGTTTTTGTGTTGGTTGTTTCGTTTTATTTTGTCATATTTGTCCGCCGCACCTTAAAGGAAACCGGTCCGCGGCGAGAAAAAAAAGAGTAGGGACGGCTGTTCTAGACAAAGCAGTGACATTTCTGAAGAGACAAGCAGCTGCGGGACCCTCCACTAGAAATGTTACGCAGTGCATCTTTAATGTCAGACCTGATTCTGTGTTTTTTAATGTAGTTTTGCAGTAATAATGGTTTGGCTGGAAGTTTGTTCAGGTGTCGACATGTTGGAAAGGGAAGAAACTGTGGAAAAAATGCACTCTCGCTCCCCTCCTCCATCACTGTTTGGTTATTTCTTTCATGAACAGTGAATCTATAAAATACTTTAAGAAATATACATAGAAAATAAAAATCTGTGCATATTTGGCTGTAGTTGAGCAGAAAATAAATATTCGTGACTCTCAAATGAGTCCAGTCGTACATAAAATGTGTTATTTTATTTATCAGAACACAAATTGAAAAGTTAAAACGTCCAGAATTACAATCACAACGTGAAAAGTTACGATTACGGTTTCTTCAGGACGAACATGAACTCACAGACGCGACTGTGAAAATACTTCATCACTTCACAGGCGGAATTTATCAAGCAGAAGAAACATCGATCCAGATGTCAAACTTCAGCACCACAGACGGACTGGACCAGGACTGAACCAGAACTAAACCAGGACTAAACCAGGACTGATCCCAGGACTAAAACAGGACTAAACCAGGACTGATCCCAGGACTGATCCCAGGACTGATCCCAGGACTGAACCAGGACTGAACCAGGACTAAACCAGGACTGAACAAGGACTAAACCAGGACTGATCCCAGGACTGAACCAGGACTGATCCGTGGACTGAACCACGACTAAACCAGGACTGATCCGTGGACTGAACCAGGACTAAATCAGGACTGATCCGTAGACTGAACCAGAACTGAACCAGAACTAAACCAGGACTGATCCCAGGACTGATCCCAGGACTGAACCAGAACTAAACCAGGACTGATCCCAGGACTGAACCAGGACTAAACCAGGACTGATCCCAGGACTGAACCAGGACTAAACCGGGACTGATCCCAGGACTGAAACAGGACTGAACCAGGACTGATCCCAGGACTGAACCGAGGAGGAATAAACCAGGACTAAAACAGGACTAAACCAGGACTAAACCAGGACTAAACCAGGACTAAACCAGGGGTAAACCAGGACTAAAACAGGACTAAAGCAGTACTTAAACAGGACTAAAACAGGACTAAAACAGGACTAAAACAGGACTAAAACAGGACTAAACCAGCACTAAACCAGGACTAAACCAGGACTTAAACAGGACTAAACCAGGACTAAAACAGGACTAAACCAGGACTAAAACAGGACTAAAACAGGACTAAACCAGCACTAAACCAGGACTAAACCAGGACTTAAACAGAACTAAACCAGGACTAAACCAGGACTAAAACAGGACTAAACCAGGACTAAAACAGGACTAAACCAGGACTAAAACAGGATTAAAACAGGACTAAACCAGGACTAAACCAGGACTAAAACAGGATTAAAAGAGGACTAAAACAGGACTAAAACAGGACTAAACCAGGACTAAAACAGGATTAAAACAGGACTAAAACAGGACTAAACCAGGACTAAAACAGGACTAAACCAGGACTAAAACAGGACTAAAACAGGACTAAACCAGGACTAAAATAGGACTAAACCAGGACTAAAACAGGATTAAAACAGGACTAAACCAGGACTAAAACAGGACTAAAACAGGACTAAACCAGGTCAATATGCACAGATTTCTATCCTATGCCCAGAATATTTCTGAAAGTCCGTCCTCCACATGAATCTCCCGGTTCTATCGACTCCTTCCCTCCATCGGAAATTAGCTTCATGCTTTTGCACAAGCAATATTTGATTTTTGTTTCTTATTTTAAATGCAAAAAGTTGTTGTATTGATTTTCATATTTTAAGTATATAAAGTCTTATTCAACTGGCAGGTTATTTTAGCTGTAAAGTGAAATTTACTCAAATCATGGTAAAAATGTCTTAACTCAAGTGACCTTAGCTTGACTAGATTTGGTTTTTTGCAGTGTAGAACTAAACCAGGACCAAACCCGGACTAAACCAGGGCCCATGGGCGAGAGCACGAACGTTGATTGAGCGGTGAATTAAGATCTTCGCCTTTGCACTCGGCTCTTCAGCACAACAGCCCCGCACTGCAGACACGGCGCTTTAGATCACATCATCTGAGGAAAATGATCCGAATCAGCCTTTTACCCCCAAACACTGGCAGAGCTCCGGAGCCATCTGCTGCTCTGGACACTGTGGCGTTTTCTCATTTGTGACCACTGCAGCTGCATCACTTACATCTTATTTACATAAACAGGAGTCCTCCCTCCCTCCGTCCCTCCCTCCGCCCGTCCTCCCTCCATCGCCTGACATAAAGACGCACACGGCGAGGAAGAAGAGAGGAAACCTGAGCCGACACCGAGCGCTGTCACAACACGATCCCTCACCGCTCCCGAACAATCGCTTCTCACAACAGAGGTGCAGAGCGCAGACGCCAACGCTAACGCAGGGAGGACAGTCCGGCCGCCAATCACCAACACAAAAACACGCCCCGCCTCCTCCCGCTGCTGTTCTTCTGTTCAGCATCTCGACGACACTTTCCCGATCAAAATAACACGGGAACTGAGAGAGGGAAGAGACGGAGGAGTGAGAGGAGGTTCTGCAGGAGTCTGAGGGAAAAACAAAGCAGGACAAATGAGGGACGTCAAAGTGTCAAAACATTTAAAACTGAATATTTCATCTTTTGAATGGGAAAAGTTGTCTCTTTTAGTCCCTGTTTTAGTCCTGTTTAAGTCCTATTTTAGTCCTGTTTTAGTCCTGGTTTAGTCCTGCTTTAGTACTGCTTTAGTCCTGGTTTAGTCCTGGTTTAGTCCTGTTTTTGACTTGGTTTAGTCCTGTTTTAGTCCTGCTTTAGTCCTGGTTTAGTCCTGCTTTAGTCCTGCTTTAGTCCTGGTTTAGTCCTGTTTAAGTCCTGTTTTAGTCCTGGTTTAGTCCTGGTTTAGTCCTGATTTAGTCCTGTTTAAGTCCTGTTTTAGTCCTGGTTTAGTCCTGTTTTAGTCCTGGTTTAGTCCTGTTTTAGTCCTGGTTTAGTCCTGGTTTAGTCCTGTTTTAGTCCTGGTTTTGTCCTGGTTTAGTCCTGATTTAGTTCTGTTTTAGTTCTGTTTTAGTCCTGGTTTAGTCCTATTTTAGTCCTGGTTTAGTACTGTTTTAGTCCTGCTTTAGTCCTGGTTTAGTCCTGTTTTAGTCCGGCTGCCAATCACCAACACAAAAACACGCCCCGCCTCCTCCCGCTGCTGTTCTTCTGTTCAGCATCTCGACGACACTTTCCCGATCAAAATAACACGGGAACTGAGAGAGGGAAGAGACGGAGGAGTGAGAAGAGGTTCTGCAGGAGTCTGAGGGAAAAACAAAGCAGGACAAATGAGGGACGTCAAAGTGTCAAAACATTTAAAACTAAATATTTCATCTTTTGAATGGGAAAAAATTCAGAAAAAAACACTTATTCCACTGGCGGATAATTTCTCTTGTCAAGTTGCATCTTCTCAAATGAAGTAAAATGTTCTTAATTGAAGTCATTTTCACTTCCTTAGAGCGACGGTGGAGCTCTCACCTGTGGTCCTGAACTCTGGAAAATGCCTCAAAGATCAGACAAGAGAATTTAATATGAGTTTCACGGGTGGAGCCTGGGGGAGGAGCCGCTCTACTCCTACACGCCTTCCTGAGGTGTTCATGTTCCACTGGGAGGAGGCCCCGGGGAAGACCCAGGACACACTGGAGCCGGCCTGGGAACGCCTCAGGAGTCCCAGAGGAGGTGGCGGGAGTGTGTGTGGAGAGGGAAGTCTTGGCCTCTGCTCAGACCTGCCTCCATGACCTGAGCCTGGAGAGGCAGGAAAAATGTTTAGACATAGATCACACCGGCTCGTCAAAGCCTGATCCCGTCAGATCTCAGGAGCTCAGCAGGTTCTGGTTAGGACTTGGATGGAGACACTGGGAATTCCAGGGGCCACAGGGGGGCGCCAGTCAAAAACTGTTGTTGTGTCCTTAGGCAAGGCACTTCACCCACATTGCCTAGTATGAAAGTGGTGTGTGCGTGAATGGTGGTGGTGGTCGGAGGGGCCGATGGTGCAGATTGGAGCCTCGCTTCCGTCAGTCTGCCCCAGGGCAGCTGTGGCTACAATAGTAGTTTACACCACCGGGTCTGGAGTGAATGAATAAAGCTGTAAAGCGTCTTTGAGTGTCCAGAAAAGCGCTGTTTAAAACTGATGCATTATTATTATTATTATTATTAGATCCTGTTATTCCCACTACTGTACGGCACATGAACCGTGCCTCTACCTGTGCGCCTCTAAACCAGGACTGAACCAGGACTAAACCAGGACTAAACCAGAACTAAAACCAGGACTAAACCAGAACTAAAATCAGGACTAAACCAGGACTAAAATCAGGACTAAACCACGACTAAAATCAGGACTAAAACCAGGAATAAAATACAAGTCTAAAACAGGACTAAACCAGTACTAAAACCTGGACTAAACCAGAACTAAACCAGGACTAAACCAGGACTAAACCAGGACTAAACCAGGACTAAACCAGAACTAAAACCAGGACTAAACCAGAACTAAAACCAGGACTAAACCAGGACTAAACCAGAACTAAAACCAGGACTAAACCAGAACTAAAATCAGGACTAAACCAGGACTAAAATCAGGAATAAAACCAGGAATAAAATACAAGTCTAAAACAGGACTAAACCAGAACTAAAACCAGGACTAAACCAGAACTAAACCAGGACTAAACCAGAACTAAAACCACGACTAAACCAGGACTAAACCAGGACTAAACCAGAACTAAAACCAGGACTAAACCAGAACTCAAACCGGTACTAAACCAGTACTAAACCAGGACTAAAATCAGGACTAAACCAGGACTAAAATCAGGACTAAAACCAGGTCTAAACCAGGTCTAAAACAGGACTAAAATCAGGACTAAAACCAGGAATAAAATACAAGTCTAAAACAGGACTAAACCAGAACTAAAACCAGGACTAAACCAGAACTAAACCAGGACTAAACCAGAACTAAAACCTGTACTAAACCAGTACTAAACCAGGACTAAACCAGGACTAAACCAGAACTAAAACCTGTACTAAACCAGTACTAAACCAGGACTAAACCAGGACTAAAATCAGGACAAAACCAGGACTAAAATCAGGACCAAACCAGGACTAAACCAGAACTAAACCAGGACTAAACCAGAACTAAAACCAGGAATAAACCAGGTCTAAAACAGAACTAAAGCCAGGACTAAAACCAGGACTAAATCAGGACTAAACCAGAATTGAAACCAGGATTAAACCAGGACTAAACCAGGACTAAAACCAGGACTAAACCAGAACTAAACCAGGACTAAAACCAGGTCTAAACCAAGTCTAAAACCAGGACTAAACCAGGACTAAACTAGAACTAAAACCAAGACTAAACCAGGACTAAACCAGGACTTAAACAGTACTAAACCAGGACTAAACCAGTACTAAACCAGGACTAAACCAGTACTAAACCAGGACTAAACCAGAACTAAACCTTTCCACGTGGACTGTGTCTCCTCCCATTCGTCCTTCTGTTTGTTAACATGATTCCGCATCATTTTGAGTTAAAAAAAAACATAATAAATACCCAAATATTCATCATTTTTACTGGGCTTTTTAATAAATAACAAAATAAAACAAGAGCCGTACAGAACCGAAACCGCAAACTTAAATCTGAACCGATCTGTGAATTTTGTGAACCATGACACCCCGAGAATAGATGTTTCCTCACAAAGTTTCAGACAAAGCTTCAGGTATTGACATAAAAAAAAATGGATGAACTAAAAATAGAGCCGCCTCGTCTGTCTCTCTTTTTTTTATTCTTTTTTATCAGTTTTAACAAATCAGAGCTGCGTGGTGGGGCTGTCTGGACGGGTCCCAATTAAAGCGTAAAAACACTGAATCAATCGGCCAAGACACTTCAAACATTCTGCAACTTTTCCGCTCGATAATCTCTCTCTCCGTCTGCTCTTTCTTCCCCTCTGTTCAGATGGCTCTCCGTTCAGCTGGTGGGTGGGCGGAGCCGGAGCGGGACAGGAGCAGCTGTTTTGGGGCGGAGCTTTGCCCGGGAGCCGACAGTGTTCGTGTGGACTCCACCAGACCTGCCTGGACCCCGCCCACTACTGCAACTGCGACGCCGACCGGGACCACTGGTACCACGGCTCCACTGCACATCTGCACCTCCACAGAACCTCCACTACACTTCTGCACCTCCACAGAACCTCCACTACACATCTGCACCTCCACAGAACCTCCACTACACATCTGCACCTCCACAGAACCTCCACTACACATCTGCTCCTCCACAGAACCTCCACTACACATCTGAAACACAACACATCTTCACCTCCACAGAACCTCCACTCCACCTTAGCACCTCCACAGAACCTCCACTCCACATCTGCACCTCCACAGAACCTCCACTACACATCTGCACCTCCACAGAACCTCCACTACACATCTGCACCTCCACAGAACCTCCACTACACATCTGCACCTCCACAGAACCTCCACTACACATCTGCACCTCCACAGAACCTCCACTACACATCTGCACCTCCACAGAACCTCCACTACACATCTGCTCCTCCACAGAACCTCCACTACACATCTGCACCTCCACAGAACCTCCACAGAACCTCCACTACACCTCTACACCTCCACAGAACCTCCTCTACACATCTACACCTCCACAGAACCTCCACTACACATCTGCACCACTACACATCTGCACCTCCACAGAACCTCCACTACACTTCTGCACCTCCACAGAACCTCCACTACACATCTGCTCCTCCACAGAACCTCCACTACACATCTGCACCTCCACAGAACCTCCACTACACATCTGCACCTCCACAGAACCTCCTCTACACATCTGCACCTCCACAGAACCTCCACTACACATCTGCACCTCCACAGAACCTCCACTACACATCTGCACCTCCACAGAACCTCCACTACACATCTGCACCTCCACAGAACCTCCACTACACATCTGCACCTCCACAGAACCTCCACTACACATCTGCACCTCCACAGAAGGCACAGTGTCCTGGTTTAGTCCTGTTTTAGTCCTATTTAAGTCATATTTTAGTCCTGGTTTAGTCCTGTTTAAGTCCTGTTTTAGTCCCTGTTTAAGTCCTGTTTAAGTCCTGTTTTAGTCCTATTTAAGTCATATTTTAGTCCCTGTTTAAGTCCTGTTTAAGTCCTGTTTTAGTCCTATTTAAGTCCTATTTTAATCCTGGTTTAGTCCTGTTTAAGTCCTGTTTTAGTCCTGGTTTAGTCCTCCTTTAGTCCCTGTTTTAGTCCTGGTTTAGTCCACTTTTAGTCCCTGTTTTAGTCCTATTTAAGTCCTATTTTAGTCCTGGTTTAGTCCTGTTTAAGTCCTGTTTTAGTCCTGGTTTAGTCCTCTTTTAGTCCCTGTTTAAGTCCTGTTTAAGTCCTGTTTTAGTCCTGGTTTAGTCCTCTTTTAGTCCCTGTTTTAGTCCTATTTAAGTCCTATTTTAGTCCTGGTTTAGTCCTGTTTAAGTCCTGTTTTAGTCCTGGTTTAGTCCTCCTTTAGTCCCTGTTTTAGTCCTGGTTTAGTCCTCTTTTAGTCCCTGTTTTAGTCCTATTTAAGTCCTATTTTAGTCCTGGTTTAGTCCTGTTTAAGTCCTGTTTTAGTCCTGGTTTAGTCCTCTTTTAGTCCCTGTTTTAATTCTGTTTAAGTCCTGTTTTAGTCCTGTTTTAGTCCTGTTTTAGTCCTGGTTTAGTCCTGTTTAAGTCCTGTTTTAGTCCTGGTTTAGTCCACTTTTAGTCCCTGTTTTAGTCCTATTTAAGTCCTATTTTAGTCCTGGTTTAGTCCTGTTTAAGTCCTGTTTTAGTCCTGGTTTAGTCCTCTTTTAGTCCCTGTTTTAATTCTGTTTAAGTCCTGTTTTAGTCCTGTTTTAGTCCTGTTTTATTCCTGGTTTAGTCCTGTTTTAGTCCTGGTTTAGTCCTGTTTTAGTCCTGGTTTAGTCCTGTTTAAGTCCTGTTTTAGTCCTGGTATAGTCCTCTTTTAGAGCCTGTTTTAATTCTGTTTAAGTCCTGTTTTAGTCCTGGTTTAGTCCTGTTTTAGTCCTGGTTTAGTCCTGTTTTAGTCCTGGTTTAGTCCTGTTTAAGTCCTGTTTTAGTCCTGGTATAGTCCTGTTTTAGTCCTGGTTTAGTCCTGTTTTAGTCCTGGTTTAGTCCTCTTTTAGTCCCTGTTTAAGTCCTGTTTAAGTCCTGTTTTAGTCCTGGTTTAGTCCACTTTTAGTCCCTGTTTTAGTCCTATTTAAGTCCTATTTTAGTCCTGGTTTAGTCCTGTTTAAGTCCTGTTTTAGTCCTGGTTTAGTCCTCTTTTAGTCCCTGTTTTAATTCTGTTTAAGTCCTGTTTTAGTCCTGGTTTAGTCCTGTTTTAGTCCTGGTTTAGTCCTGTTTTAGTCCTGGTTTAGACCAGATTTACTCCTGCTTTAGTCCTTGTTTAGTCCTCTTTTAGTCCCTGTTTTAATTCTGTTTAAGTCCTGTTTTAGTCCTGGTTTAGTCCTGTTTTAGTCCTGGTTTAGTCCTGTTTAAGTCCTGTTTTAGTCCTGGTATAGTCCTCTTTTAGTGCCTGTTTTAATTCTGTTTAAGTCCTGTTTTAGTCCTGGTTTAGTCCTGTTTTAGTCCTGGTTTAGTCCTGTTTTAGTCCTGGTTTAGTCCTGTTTAAGTCCTGTTTTAGTCCTGGTATAGTCCTCTTTTAGTGCCTGTTTTAATTCTGTTTAAGTCCTGTTTCAGTCCTGGTTTAGTCCTGTGTTAGTCCTAGTTTAGTCCTGTTTTAGTCCTAGTTTAGTCCTGTGTTAGTCCTGTTTCAGTCCTAGTTTAGTCCTGTGTTAGTCCTGTGTTAGTCCTGTGTTAGTCCTAGTTTAGTCCTGTGTTAGTCCTGTTTCAGTCCTAGTTTAGTCCTGTTTTAGTCCTGGTTTAGTCCTGTTTCAGTCCTAGTTTAGTCCTGTTTTAGTCCTGGTTTAGTCCTGGTTTAGTCCTAGTTTAGTCCTGTGTTAGTCCACGCGCTCTCACTCGCTCTTTTTCCACAGGGGAAATTACTCGGGCACAAAGACTCACAAATAAAGAATAGTTCCTCCTAACAAAGCCGAGCACCTCCTGTTTATAGAGGTTATTCACTGACATCATTTACATTCCAAAAACGACACTCCACATTCAGGCTGAGTGGGCAGCGGCTCTCGCAAAATGTGTTTCTTCATTTTTTCGCCTTGTTTTGTCTGTGGAGCTGTTGTCCTGAAACTGAAAGTAGTTTTGTAGACTTTTTGTTCTCAGGCTGTGGCACGTTTTAGATGTTTTTAGTGTTTACAGGAGGAAAGTTTATTACTCACCACCTACAGTTGTGCTCATAAGTTTCCGTATCCTGGCAGAATTGATGATTTCTAATTATTCCAACATGATAATGATCCAGAACACAAAGTGGAGCTGTCACTGGCTCCAGCAGAATAAAGTGAAGGTTCTGGAGTGTTCGTCTCTTCTGACCTCAGTATCACTGAGCCTCTGGGCAGATTCAAGCTGCAGTTCAGACAAGAGCCCAAGAATTTACAGGAACTGGAGCCTTTTGCCCAGAAGAATGAGCAGCTTCACCATCAGAGAAAATAAAGAGCCTCATCCACAACTATCACAAAAGACTCATCACTGGGTCATTTGTGTAGTTTCTGTTTCATTATGATTTAAAAAGAGGAAACACAGGAGTTTGATAAAAAACGGCTTCACCCAAACACCAACCATGAGTGAAAGAAAAGTTTTTGTGTTAATTTTGTGTTATTTCTCGGCCGAGAAATCATAAATTCTGTCAGGGTCTGTAAACTTATGAGCACGACTGTACGTCCCCTACGCAGATCTCTCAGACTTTTCAGACCGTGCATCAAATAGTTGCTCATAGTTTTCCATTCGTCCCTCTTCTTCTTCCTCTTAACACAGCTGGGTCGTGGGAGCAGCTTTTCTCCGCCCAGTCCTCTGCCCCCGACCCCCCCGTGAACCCCTCTGTGAGTGGAGCCCACAGGAGGGAGGACGTCACGGTCCTGGGTGTCAGTTCATAGGTGCTGCAGGTTTTGAGTTGATGGGGGAAACCGGAGCGCCCAGAGGAAGGAGGTTTTTTTTATTTTTATTAATAAAGACTAATATCTCCAACGTCAAATACGCACAGAACAGATTCACCATCCGTCACAGAAAGAAAGAAAGAAAGAACACTCATAATCCACTGAGCCGTGTCCCTTAGTCACACAGAAGCTGAAGCATGAGCAGGACCGAGCTGTTTTTTATGCAAATGAGCCGTGTGGTTTTAAGTTTTGGTTCTGTAAAACGTAAACAAATGTGCGCAACACTGAATTATATTATCAGACGGACTGATGTGGCTCTGTAGTGGTTGTGGTTTATATGTCGTAAAGCTGAGTTTATTTATTTGCAGAAGATTTGAATGAAGAATCTGCTGCAGTGTAGAACTTGTACGATGGTGTTTGGAAACGTTCGGTTTGATCTGTGCAGAGGAGAGAAGTTGTGTAAAGCAGCTCCGGCAGTATTTAACCTCTGTGTATAAGATTCTATTTCATGTGGACTTAATGTAAAGACACTGATATAACTGTAGTGGAGGATTAAAGCTGCCAACATTTGAGTATATTTAATGCAGGTTGTGTCAGTGTCAGAGGTGTGCGCAACACTGAGATTGAGTCTGGATTAAAGGACAGTTCTTGGTGCTGATCTGAGAGGAGCCTGTGTGAGGCTGAGTGTTGAAATGTGTCGGTTCTGAAGCTCGTTTTGGTTCTTTCTCATTGGTTAGCGATTAGCTGCTGTAGCTCGCACACATAAACAGGCTGTTTTCTCTTCTGTTAGCGACTGTAAAGTGACTATAGTGGCCGTATATATGTTAGTGGACACCATTAATATGTAAATTAGCTGTGAATGCAAGTGTGAATTATCAGCATTTAGCAGATCATTAATTACCCCGGCGCACACGCATTTACTGCTAAAGGCTAATAGCGGTAGTTTACTTACAGCACTTTCTTTACTGGCTAAAATATCATAAAAAAATGGCATTAGGCCGACCAACTGATTTTAAATATGACGTAAAGAGGCAGAATAATAATAAATGTCGCCTAAATAAACCCAATCCAATAGAGCCAAACTTAAGTTTTATAAACAATTGAAGATTTACAGTGAATTTTGACGTCATAAATATATCAGTGATTAAATCGGCAGCTCCAACTCCCATTGTATCGTATCATTTCGGCCGCAACAAAATCCATATCGGTCGGGCCCTCAAATAAATATTGCTGATGTGATTATTATCATGACGATCAGTTATTCTCCATTATACTGATGTACAGTTCTGAAGCTGCTCATAGTGCTGAGGCTCAGACTCATTTCAATTTGCTCAGTGCTGAAAAAAACGGAGGGAACATTGCTCAACACCAACTTTTCCACTCAAAGTTTGTGGATGGAGGGGTCTGAACTCTGAATTCTGTCTGTAGTTTGACTTAACTCTCCACAGTTATTCATCAGCTCCACAAATTCACTTTAACTTTGAATATTTTAAAGTACGCATCCGAAACTTTGCTTGTCCGTGTGTGGCCTGAATGTTGACCCACTATATGCATATGTGGAGTTGGCGTCGTCGTCCTCCAGACCGTTTTTCAGGTCTCGGTCTCGTTATGGAGTCGAGGTCAGTGCGGCCGCTGCTGTCGGTAATAAACTGGTGCTCGTGTCCGGGACCTCGCGGGGCTTCTGCAGCCTGAGCTCGTTTGGAGCCAGGGACACTGCGGCACATCAGCAAACTCACTCCCGGGCGCCTGTTGTTTTTTTTTCCACAACAGCTTGTCTCAGTCTTTAAAAGTCGGCCTTGTTTCGGTCTCGACCCTCGGAGGTCTTGGTCTTGCCTTGGTTTTGTCCTGGTCTGCAGCTACAGCAGTTCCAGATAATTATGCATGTATGATTTTTCCTTCGAAGAGGTGTTTTTCTTGTTTTTACTAAATTTACTATTGCAAAGGCCTTTCTACAGTGCACAAAAGAGCGGCTGACCAAGAAGAATTTCAAGGACCACGGCCCCTGCTTCACCAGATCTAAACCCAATCGAGAACCTTTGGGTAATTCTCAAACACAAGTTGTACGCCAACGGCTGCCAGTTTTCTTCCACGGACAGTCTTTGGAGCGCAATATCAGAATCAGAATTACTTTTATTCATCCTCAAGGGGAAATTTTCTTTGTTACAGATGCAGCCGACCAAGAACATGTAGTTAGAATCAAGTAATACTGAGCACAAGCAAGAAAACGGACTCCAAAACCATCAAGAATCTCACATCTTCGGTTGATTCTGGACCGATTAAAGTGTTGCAGAAGAAAGGTGGATATATCGACATGGGAAATGCACGTTTTTATTTAAATATTGTTGAATATTGTTTTAAAAATACAGAATATAATGCTATATACTTGTTGATATAAAGTAAATGTGTTGTTTACTTTCAGAACTGGACTTTATTTCTTTTTTATTTGAAATGCATAATTATCTGGAACAGTCAAACGCTAGAAAATTGGATTATTGCACCGCTGAATAATAAAAAATATTTCAAAACTACTAGGGTTGGGTGGTATCCAGATTTTGATATTGTTAAACCTCAGTATTTTCCCGGGGTATACAGCATTACCGTGACTAATGAAGAATTATTTTTGTATGTAAGATGAGGCACAAGTTCTGATCAAACCAAACTCTGCGGCGCGTTCGATCGCATCAGCACCAGAGCACGAGCTGTTTTTATCAGCGCTTATACTGTATGCAAATGAGCTGTATGCAAATGAGCCGTGTGGTTTGAAGTTTGGTTTGTGTAAAACGTAAACAAATGTGCTAAAGCTGCATTAAACACATTATTACTCAAAGTCAAAGGAAATGTAGAGCGGTGGAGAGGACCAATCACAGCCCTTATCGTCTGTGTCACTTCCTCTCGCTGTCTGCGTAGTTTTTAAGTGTAGTTAGAAAGTTTCCGGGGTTCACGTCGACACAAACACGTTTTGATGCAGATCCATAAATTGGGTTTTACCGTCTCCTCCGTGAAAGTCTGACTTCGCCCTCGGGAACTTTCTCCTCTTCAGCCTCGTCCCCTCTCGACTCTCGGCTTCAATAAAACGTCTCCGTCACAAACTTTTGGGCTCAGCGTCACACACGAAGCGTCAGTCGGGTTTTTTTCTTCTTCCTCGCTGCGTGTGGATGGAAATCTCCGAGCGGAACCACGTTTGAAGAGGAGAGAGAGCGGAGGGGAGGAAGTCCTGCTGTGGGTTTAGGTCCTGATGCAGATTTTTTTAATGGTAATGAAACTGATACTGGAAAAAACCCTAAAAACTACCAAAAAAGCTGAAAATAGGCCTTTGCAATTGTAAAAAAAAAATGTAGATTTAGTAAAAATAAGCAAAACATCTCTTCCCGATAATGAAAAATCATGCATTCATCATCATGGGGAACACACAGGACAGAGTCATGAGCCTGTTCCCGTGCTGAAGCTCCCTGTGCCAAACTGGGCCACGGTTAAGCTAAACTTTTGTCCTCTGCGTTTGGCCCATTTTAGGAGTCACGACGCACACAATGGCAAACGCTGTCAAAAACATTTTAAGATGGTCTGAAAACTCTAGGGAAAAAAAAAACACAAAATGCACATCTTCAGGCGCCTGTGATCCGCACTTGCCTTCGCTTTCCTGTTTACGAGTTTGACTGTCGACGAAAAAGGCGAGAAAGCGACAAACCGTGGACAAATGCCAGACTGCGACTCCAATTATACGTGTGGAGGGACTTGTTTCTCGTCACGGATCAGCTCACGTGTCGTAGTTCCGGCTCCGTCAGCTCTTTGTGGTCAGATTATGTTAAAATAAAGATCAGATTAAAGTGGAAGAAGCCTCAGACAGAGCCGTGCCTTTAGTTAACGGCACATCCCGAGGGAAAGTTGATGAGATCCGCTGTGTCTTAACACCAAATAAGGAAGTGAATGAATAATGCAAAGTAAAGCGCTTTGAGGATCTTGAAAGACTCTATAAATATATACGAGACATTAAAAGTGCGTACAGGATCTCTCTGACAGGACTGCGGCTGTTGACTCCTAAAAATACAGCGCGCTATAGAGAATATTCGCTTTTGTTCCGTCAAAATAAAGTAAAAAAGTGAGTAGAAAATTTGTTAAAATGTGGAAAAAATAAGTTAAAATTCAAATTATTAAATCACTTTCTCAATAAATCTGATGAGTCGTGGCCACAGGCTGGATAAAGACGTGGACTGAGGGAGTGTGACGTCTCCCACAGTGCTCGGGGCCAGTCAAATGAAGCTCAGCGAGGCCGGCGGTTACAAGAACGAATTTGGAGCCGACGTTTACGGACAAAATAGTGATTAATAGGCCAAAAATATTCATTTTGTCTTCTTAATGCAGTAACTTCTTAGGTTCCTTTCTAAGACAATGTAGCCAAGTGTATTTGTACCTTGTTGACATGTTTCGGCTGCTGCTGCGAGCCATCTTCAGAACTGTCACCGGTGTTGGTGGTGACGTATCATATATCAACTGTTGTTACTTCCTGTAGGCGTGGTCAGCCTGATGGGACCTGCAGGTCGCCCAGACTGACCACGCCTCCTGTCGCCCGGTGCTCTCTGGAGGAGGGTGTCCCAGGTGTGTGAAAGGAGGAACGCGCCGTCGTCACGGTTGATGCTGTCAGTGCCTCGTTTCCTGATCTCAATGGCCTCCCTGATCCAGCGTTTGAACTTATTATTCTCCGATCCAATGACCCGAGCCCCGTCCCAATCCATAATGTGGTTATTTCTTTTACAGTGGTCAGTCTGGGCGACCTGCAGGTCCCATCAGGCTGACCACGCCTACAGGAAGTAACAACAGCTGATATATGACACGTCACCACCAACACTGGTGACAGTTCTGAAGATGGGTCGCAGCAGCAGCCGAAACATGTCAACAAGGTACAAATACACTTGGTTACATTGTCTTAGAAAGGAACCTAAGAAGTTAGTGATTAATAGGGTTAATGTGAACATTTTAAGACCAAAATGACGAGTGACTTAGCAACAGTGACGGAAAGAAAAGAGCGGCCACAGTTTTTCAACGTAAAGTCAATTGGAGCCGCTAAGCTACTGTATGTCCACTTATATCACAGAACTTTAATAAAATGTGAAGGTTGAACCCAAAACGGCGCCGTGTTGTTTCCAGTGGTCTGCGCTCACTGACGCACGAGCCCAAAATAATTTTCTCTTCCTCCCATTAGAGTTGTTAAATCTGGTTGAGGTATGAAGGAATTATACCAAGATCCCCGTTACTCACCATGAATTTGACTGGAAATGTTCACATAAAATATTAAGAAATGTTATTACTACCAAATTGTATTTCCTGTCCCGTTAAAAAGAATTAGTGCACTTCCTGATTTTCCAATTAATATAAAAAAGAAAAAAAAGAATGAGAACAAATGACCTCCTGTTTCCCAGTCTCTCCTAAAGCCAAAGAAACTCACTTTAAGATTTGAAATTATATTTATCCCTGTAATGATTTTCTGAGGAAACGTTTTAATTTGGTGACTGATCACTGCACATTTTGTGAGAGTGAAAAACTGTGGAACATGTTTATTAGAACATTTTGGGGCTCATTCCAAATGCGATGGTGGAATTTGATACAGATTTACCGAATATAACCTATAAAGACGTAACATATGTTCTTCTTTATTAATAGACAAACAATTTATCCATACATGCAAGTTCATAAACATAAAACCCTTGTTCAAAATTTATCTGAAGGATTTTTTGCAATTTAAGAGTCTTGTGCCATATTAAATCTAAACAAGTTATTATAATTCATAATTTAATGCAGTCAGACTTATAAGACCTGTTGCTTTGGAATTACATTATAATTATATTTATATTGTATTTTAGACCTGATGTAGTCCTGGTTTAGACCTGATGTAGTCCTGGTTTAGACCTGATGTAGTCCTGGTTTAGACCTGATGTAGTCCTGGTTTAGGCCTGATGTAGTCCTGGTTTAGAGTTGATGTAGTCCTGGTTTAGGCCTGATGTAGTCCTGGTTTAGACCTGATGTAGTCCTGGTTTAGACCTGATGTAGTCCTGGTTTAGACCTGATGTAGTCCTGGTTTAGAGTTGATGTAGTCCTGGTTTAGGCCTGATGTAGTCCTGGTTTAGGCCTGATGTAGTCCTGGTTTAGGCCTGATGTAGTCCTGGTTTAGACCTGATGTAGTCCTGGTTTAGACCTGATGTAGTCCTGGTTTAGACCTGATGTAGTCCTGGTTTAGACCTGATGTAGTCCTGGTTTAGGCCTGATGTAGTCCTGGTTTAGACCTGATGTAGTCCTGGTTTAGACCTGATGTAGTCCTGGTTTAGGCCTGATGTAGTCCTGGTTTAGACCTGATGTAGTCCTGGTTTAGACCTGATGTAGTCCTGGTTTAGACCTGATGTAGTCCTGGTTTAGACCTGATGTAGTCCTGGTTTAGGCCTGATGTAGTCCTGGTTTAGGCCTGATGTAGTCCTGGTTTAGGCCTGATGTAGTCCTGGTTTAGACCTGATGTAGTCCTGGTTTAGGCCTGATGTAGTCCTGGTTTAGACCTGATGTAGTCCTGGTTTAGACCTGATGTAGTCCTGGTTTAGACCTGATGTAGTCCTGGTTTAGACCTGATCTAGTCCTGGTTTAGACACCAGGGACATTTCTTGTACAAAACTGGGACAAATCAGTGTTTTTGGATAAATCTGCCGGGACAGGGGACACGGGGCTCAGAACCGGGACTGTCCCGGATAAACAGGAATGTCGACACTGGAGCTGCAGTACCTGGAGCGGCCACTAGTCTGTCTCGTAGCCGGCACAGAGAGGGAGCTCTGCATCCCGTTTTCTTTATTACAGATCCCTGATTCACACACAGCGCACAGACGACGATCACAGCGGCCGAAACCTCCCGAGACTCGGACCTGTTATAGAATACGGCCCACATCATAATAACCACCGCCCCAAAGGAGGACTCGCACTTTCATTTTCACTTTAATTAGAAAAAGCTAATATCCCTCCATATCTCCGCAGTGTGCCGGCTCTGGGGACTGTTCGTACGCTCGCCGCACACGGGTAATCACGACAGACTGAACAAGATTTCAATTAGCCACTTTGTTTTTGAGCACATCTCGGAGAAGGCGTATTGTTTTTGTGGATAATTCCTCATAAAAACCGGTGTCTCTCCTCCGCACTGCTCTTCAATTTGTTTACTCAGATCGGATTGGGGTCACGTTTTCTCTGGATTTTCGCGCGCCGCAGCTGTTTTCACTTTCCCCGCGTGTGTATTTTATCGTGTAACTGTCTGTAATTGCTTAAAATTCAGGTGAAATTGTGTTTGAGAAAAAAAAATGAGGAAAAAAAGAGCGAAAACTGTTGCATAATTTAATAAATAAAATAAAAAAAACGACTGAAATGCAAAGTGTTATTCAAGTTTGACAGCTCTAGGTTTCTATGATTAAAGGTGCATCGTGTAACTTTTCTGGTGGAGGGTCCGTCACCTGCTTGTTGCTATGGAGATGTCACGGCTCGGCCTGGAATGTTCCACAGTGTGACATTAAACAGCTCTAATTTACATGTATTCAAGGTGGTTTTATAGCTCAAAAATACCTAGAAAAAACAGACTTTCTGACTGTGAGCGGGGTCACCTCTCCACAGATCTCACCTGCAGCTTGGTCTGGTTTGGTCTCCATGACGATAGAAAGGTTCAATGCTGTACTGTGGAGCTTTCCAGACAAAGCGATAACATTTCGATTTAGAAAAATGTGTGACTAATATTACAGATTAAAATGAACACGATAAGGGCAACGATTTTTCTGATATCCGATCTTTATCTTAACCCTCGAAGACCTACGACATCGTACATGACAACGAGGAATATGTTTTCTATAACCGCACAGAACTTTCTAACGGTAAAAGACAGAAACGTCCTTTTCCCCTCTGAAAGTGCAGACATAGAGGTTTCCGTACATTTCTGCGGCTTTATCCTACGTCACACTCACGCTGTGTGATGACGTGAGCAAAACGAGTGTCCAACAGGAACTTTGTTTTCCCCAAACTCATGCGCTCCGTCCATTTTGATCGAGCCAAACTTTGCCAAAGAGTGAAGTGAGTCAAGATGGTCGACTCCTCTGACTGTGTGTGTTTATAACGAGGGAAAAAGTCGCTCTAAGTGGAGTTAATTCTCACACACATGGAAAATGACACATCTCGGTGTGTGTAATTGTGCATCTCTTTCTATTTTTATTTAAAGGTTTATTTCAGTCCAAATGAACAAATCCAAATGTAATTTCCACCCTGGAAATGCAGAAGTGCTGTGGCTCTGGCCCTGGACCTGACAGGAGCTGTTTCCAGGACTGGACCAGGAAAGTCATGGAGCCACTGCACTTTTTTTTGTTTTTAGGGCAATAAGGAGATTTTTAATTTACTTACAGACTTGAGATTTTGCATTTTTGTATCTGAGGCCCTAAATTAAGAATTTTTTTATGTCCAAAAAGTTGTTTCTACATGTTTGCTGTGTGTTTTGTATAAAAGTGTGAATTTTATTTTTTGTTTTTTTGTTTTTGTTTTTTTTTTCATCTGTATTTCTGGTCCTGTAGCTTTTCTCACAGCCTCATGACACAACTACAGCAGCAGATTGTGAAATAACAGGTTGGACTGAACAAAAGGAGGTAGAACACTTCATTAGGGGTAAAAGGGGCAGTTTTAAAAGCAACATTAAGAAAAAAATCCAGACGATGAGAAATGTACTAAAATTGCCCTTAGCTCTTCGGGGGTTATATGACATTTGCCTGTATTAAGATTTAAAATCCAAGCATCTGAAATCATCAACATGGGGGTGTGACGCTAACTGGAAGCACTGCTCTGTCTGAAGCTCTGTTACTCACGTTAGACTTTAATCTGAGCTTTATTTTAACATTGACCAGAAAGAGCTGATTTGGTTGGAACTAGAACAGATGAGAGGATTTGTGCGCTTCAACAAGCCTCTACAGTCAAATTACAGCCACTTTCACCTTTTTACACTTCAGCTGGACCGTGAACACTTGGACTGATTACAGGCTCCTGAAAATGTGCTATTTAAACCCCTTTTGTCTTTTGTCTTGAGCTTTCAGACAATTCTAACGCTTTTCTTTTGCCGTTTTGGCTCATACGCATTGTGTCACCATACAGTAACCGCCAATAGACAGACACGTAGAATCTGAGCTTTATTTTAACACAATCTGACCAGAAAGAGTGGATTTGGTTGGAACGACAACAGATGAGAGGATTTGTGCACTTAAACAAGTCTCTGCAGTCAAATTACAGCCACTTTCTGCTTTTTGTTGAAAACCAAGCGCTTAAACTGGACCATGGAAGCTCAGACTGATCACAGGCTCCTGAAAACGTGCTATTTAAATCCATTTTGTATTTTTTCTTTAAGTTTTTTCTCTTTTTTTTGGCTGTTTTTGCTAATGCGCATTGTGTCACCTTACAGTAACTCCTAAACATTCTGCCAATAGACAAACACACAAAAAAAACCCCCAAAAACACTGATTTGTCCCAGTTTTATACAAGAAATGTCCCTGATGTCCCTATGTTGGACCAATTTGACCCCTGCGAACAGTAAAGAGAGGCATACATTGTCATTTTTTTAGGTAAAATACAGACAAACTGCTTAAAAACTACAAAAACACAAAGAAAATGTGACTAACATGACTCGCGTTAGTCATGACAGGGCCGAGTGCCGGACAATTTTCCGTAATTACGCACTTTCACAGTTTTGTTACTCACGTTAGACTTTATCTGAGCGTTATTTTAACATAATCTGACCAGAAAGAGCTGAATGAGCTGGAAGTAGAACAGATGAGAGGATTTGTGCGCTTCAGCAAGTCTCTACAGTCAAATTACAGCCACTTTCACCTTTTTATCGAAAATCAAACCTGTAAACTGGACCATGAACTCTTGTATTGATCACGGGGGCCTGAAAACGTGCGTTTTTTTTGTATTTTTCTTCACTTTTCAGTCCATTTTAACACTTTTTACGCATCGTGTCACCGTACAGTAACTCCTAAACATCCCGCCAATAGACAAACACGCAGAACTCCCCCCAGCGAGATGTCACCGCAAACTATCGATACCGGGAAACAAGACCGGTACCTCCTCTTAACGGGTTTTTGATCTGTTTTGGTCCATGTGTTTACAGAGCGCGTATCGGCCGGCGTGCACGTGTTCTGGGGGGGAAAGCGTCGGTAATGATTTGGGTGTAAACATGATCAGTCACAGAGCTCGGAGCCGGAGAGCCAGATCGATCTTCCCCACACCACCGCACCACAGCTCCCTCCACAACCCGAGCACAAACGGAGACGTGCTCACCGCCCTGACAGACAGTTTACGGGGCCACAAGTGTAGATGTTTTACTTAAAATAAAATAAAAAAACAAAAACAAATCATGGACAGCTCATTTTATCAGTAGTCCAAAAACAGGATAGAAGCAGTTCAAAAAAAAAAGAACCTCCAGACCTGTCTCCATGAAGATAGAAAAGTTTAATGTCGTACTGTGAAACATCCCGGACAAAGCGATAACATCTAAAAGCAATTAAGAAAAATATTTGACGGACCCTTCACCAGAAAAGTTGAAATCTGAATAAATTTACTTCACTCCGGTGGATATCAAACTGCAGAACAATAAGTACCGATATTTGACCTTCTAAAAACCACTGGATCCAAACCAGGTCTAAAACAGGACTAGATCTAGACAGAAAATTGCTATTGCGAGTTCTGAACAAGGACCGGCCCAAATGAGGACAACAATGGAGACAGACCATAGTCCGTGTATATGAGTGGACGAACTGACTGACGTCTCCACAGCGTCAGCGTCGCTCACATGAGGCTCCTGTTGCCACGGTTACAGGAGCGAATCTGGAGCCAGGTCCATATTTGGAAATCCGACCGTGAGTATCATAGCAACACAAGAGCCAATCATGAGTGAGGAGGTTAAATGTGGCGCCCTCCTCAGAGCGGTGATACTCTGCACCTGCACAGACCGCTGGATTTCTGTGATTCTTGAGAATAATAAGGAAACTTTTAGCTTTTATCATCAAACTTTAAATAGTAAGTTTAAGTCATTGATTTATGTTCTATGTTCTGTTACGTGCGAACAACAATAGAGTCGCAATTTAACAAAATTCACTTTACTTTAGGCTAGTTAAGTTATGCTAATTCAGATTCTATTGACGTTAGCTATTTGACGAGCTGTCAGTCAAACCTGTTGCTAACTCTAGACAGCAGCGACCTCGGGGAATGAAGGCGCCTGATTGGTCCAATATTTATGTTCATGTCTTGATTTAGGAACAAAATAGCAAAATGAAAAATTCAGGATCCTGTGTCGCAGGTTCATATGAACAGTTTAAGACCAAAATGACGAGGCTCAGTGCAGCAGTTACAGAGAGAGGAGCGATCAGATCTCAATGTAAATCAATGGGAAAAAGGGAGAGAAGGAGCCGGAAGAGCCTCCTGGAGCACTTCCTGTTTGGCACGTGGCGGCTAACGGGTTAGCGATGTCCACTCATATATACGGTCTAGACAGACTCAACGATCAACAATCAAAAACATGTAAATATTGAACCAGAGCATTTTTAAGTGAAGGGACAGAAGTTAATGAGCGATGGTTTCAGTCAGAGGAAGATTTATGTTTAAATGAGTGTTTTCCTTTTTGTTTTTTGACTGTTGGGACAACAAAAAAAATCTGATATGCGTGACATAAACTGTAAGAGGATCTGAATGGAATTAAATACTGTTTGAGATATTCAGGATAACGGAGATTAATGCATTTACAGATCAATAATAAGCAGTGAAGTTGAATATGTGGGAGCGCCAAGTATAATCACGTTAATATTCTTCATGTCAGAAAAGCGGAATGTTTGACAAACAGTGAAGTGCCGCTGCTCCAACAGTGAAGTAGCAGCTTGAAAAATAATGTTTATGGCGCTACTCCGACAATTAGACGTCAATGTCTAAATAGCGACGTGTCGGAATAGCAGCGTGGAGCCCCCGTCAAACCTACACAAACACTGTCAATCGTTTGTGCTGCAAAAAGTTTTGTTTGTGCTGCTTTAGTTTTTGAGAAATTAACGATTCTTTTATAGGTTAAATTGGGGTCAGGCAGCCCCCAGGAAGCTTCAAAATGCACTAAAACGTCCAAAATGGAGTCAGTCGTTTGTGCTGTTTTGTGCTGCAAAAAGTTTTGTTTGTGCGATTCTGGTTCTTCAGATATTTGCAGTTTTATTTTCGGCCGATGACGTCGTCCAGAACCTCAGAATGTGAAATAGCCTCAAAACAGGCAGAAAATTGTCGGAAACTTTTGTATTTTGTCTGTGCTGTGATAATTTTCAGTTTATTTCTAAAATTATTCATTATATTTACTGTGGCAATTATATGACATCATTTATTTTCAGCAAACGGCAGCGGCTTTAGCAAAACTCCACAAAACTAGTGAAGATAAACGATCTCAGGTAGTGGAAAAGTATATAACAGTCTTTAGTCATTTGCTTTTGATTCATATTTTCTGTAATGATACAGACTTTTCCACAGCCTGAGATTGTTTATCACCACTAGTTTTGCGGAGTTTGCCGCCATCAGCTGAGCGGAAATGACATTATATAATTATTACAGCACAAATGAAATACAAACGTCTTCTATCATTTTCTGCCTGATTTGGGCTATTTCACATTTTGAGGGGCCGAAAATAAAACTGCAAATATCTTAAGAACCAGAATCACACAAACAAAACTTTTTGCAGAACAAACGACGCACAAACGATTGACACTATTTTGGGACATTTTAGAGCATTTTAAAGCTTCCCGAGGGGCTGACTGACCCCAGCTTGAATTTATAAAAGAAAAAAAACAGCACAAACGAAGCACAAACGATTGACATAGTTTTTGTGTAGGTTTGCGTTTGATGGGGGGTAACTTCACGCAGGTGTAACCGCGGGAGGGACTGTGGGGCTGGACGAGGTCTGTGAGGTGTGGAGGTTCCTGGTTTTTGGAGGTTTCTGTTGGTAATCAGGAGGATCTTGAAGTCGAAGCGCTGTTGGACGGGAAGTCAGAGGAGTTGTTGCAGAACGATACGGTGATACGGTCTCATGAGTGGGTGCGGGTGAGGAGACCGGCGCAGCAACAACATAAATATACGGCCGTAAAGGAAAATGGGCTCATCTTAAATAATTGAAAACCGTTGTTGTTGTTCATCGCATATACAAATGCTTCGCTAAATTATTAAAGGTGATAATCCACAGCGTATGCAAAACCTGGAGACACATCTAAATATAAAGATGAGGTGTTGCGACGGGGAAATCGAAGTGCAAATAGAAATGGAGCCTTTTGGGACCCGGGTCACATGCGCACGAGGGTCCCACGAGTTCACGCTCAAGGTTGAGGTCGATTTTTTTGGTCCCCATAGCAAACTTTGTCCTCTGTGTTTGACCTCAACCTGTCAATAGCAGTGGGAATCTCCAGATCTTGAGCTAGTCTTGGTCAGGTCCGCCTTAGCTGGAGGATTTTAATGATTGCGCATGTTTTGATGGGGAAAATCAGTGCATGTAGTAAAAGCACACACATACAAGGAGAAACGGGCAAACTACAACTACGTTTTTGCTTTGGGGAATGATTTTAGGTCCTCAGCCACTGTGCCACGACGGATAGACAGTATAAGTAAGTTCCAGCCCAAAAGAAAATGGAAATCTGACAGCTGGACAAAGGCTGAGGTGAATACATTTTGCTAACCGTCCTCACACCAGACTGAGATCTGTAGTCTGTGCATTGAGTTGTTCACGTTATCAGTTTGGGACAGTTCCGGCTGAAGGTGATTGGAAAACGTGGAGCATCATGACGAATTTTTGAATCTGATCGGCCGAAGCGTCACAACAGCAGAACAAAGCTCTTTTTTTCACAAACTAAACAGTCTGTATTGTCTCTAAAATAGTGTGTCTGAGGCATTGGCATGTTTGTTTTGGTTCTTTTGGTTTCTGCACAAACCTCAATACTGCTATGTGATTGGTCCACACTTTTCGCCACTATTGGGAATGGAAATGGAAATGTGACGTTGAACTGCCCACCAGGTGCCACACTTTTTCCCTGTTCGGTGTAGACGGGTTCAGTCAAAATGGTAGATGATGTAGGGTGACCATACGCGTCCCTCTTTACCCGAGACAGTCCCAGTTTTGAGCCTTGTGTCCAAAACCAGTGATTTGTCCCATTTTTCTTCAAGAAATGTCCCTATTTTTGACCAATCTGATCCCTGCCAACAGTAAAGAGAGGCATAAATGGGCATTTGTTTCGTTAAAATACAAAAATGCTGCTTAAAAATGACCAAAACGCAAAGAAAATGTGACTATATTCACTCTCTATGTAACAGTTTTCCTTAATGATACACTCGTTTCACAATTTTATTATTACCGACCACCAACAGAAACAGGGCCTTTGGTCTTTCCGCCACGGGACGAACTTGTTCTGTTGTCGGGCGTGCGGTCCGTTCACACGATCGGAAAGGCAAGAAAATAAACAACAGAAGATCATTTTATTGTTTTCCTGCGTGGAGACAGAATCAAGACAGTTATGTGGAGGGGACATGTGGTGCGGATATCAACAGTAAGACGAGCGGACATAACGTTTGGCAATAAAACGATATTCCATTGTCTATTTTCTTGCCCTTCCGATCATGTGAACGGACCCGACAACAGCACAAGTTTGTCCCGTATGCCACAATATCTGAGAATATCAGCAGAGGTCAGGTAAGGCGTCGGGGTCTCGGGTCCATTGTTTTGCAGGTATCTCATAAGGATCCATATCGCTGATCAAACAGTATTATATAGTATTTAGCGTGATAGGCCTAGTTTTGTGGTTATTAGTTACCACAAGCTTTCAAACTTTTCAAGCATTCCAAACAAAACAAAAACTATACAAAACTATACTAAACTGCAGCTACTGTCTCATCACTTCTCACTCAGTTCTTCGTGCATACTCTCCTGGCGACACACATTGTTTTCACCCCAGAATGCACTGCGCAGCCCACTTTCATTTCTATTCCCTATTACAACTCATCTAAGTCGCAGTTCTGGGAGGATTGTTGTAAGTTCACACCTTAGAGCAGCTCAGTGGAACAATAGCATTTACCCCTTACTGTAAACTCGGGTGTATTCGTTTCAGACAGACACGCTTATTTTGGTTTTGTTTGGAAATTGCAGTGTAGTTGTCTCTTCCCTTTCAGACAGACAGACGGTGACTCACCAGAACTCTGTCGGAGCGCTTATTCACTCAAACTCCATTTGACAAAATTCAATTTTCCTTTGAAATACAAGAAAATAGGAGTCTTTTTTTTTTCTGTTCATTTCCAGGACAAACGACTCTGGCGTCTTGACTCTGAAGGACACTCTCCCCGTGCGCTCGCTGCTCATCGGAGACGTGCAGAGGGCGGAGTCTGAGGCAGCGTACATGGTGGGACCCCTGCGCTGCCATGGCGACCGTGAGTACAAATGAATAATGTGAATAATTTGCAGAGTTTGTTTTCGTCGGCGTTACCTGGAAGTGACATAAAACTCAAGGACGGCTTTATCAGTAGTACAGAAACGGGAGAAAAACAGTTACAAAATATGCCATGGTCATTTCTGCTGAATGAAGCGACTACTCCAGCGGATGTCAAACTTTTCAGACCACGTGAGGACCGACATCCGATCTTCTGAGAAACCACCAGATCCAAACCAGGTCTGGAACAGGACGAGATCGAGAAAGAAAATCACAAACTATTACGAGTTCTGCAAAAGGACCGACCCAAAGGAGGACAGAAACGGAGATTAAACAGACTCTAAATCAAGCAAATATTTGCCTTAACTGTAATGTTCCACAGTAGGGCTTTAAACTTATCTCCATAGCGACAAGAAGGTAACGCCGCCAGTCAGAGTTCCAGGTCAGAGCTGTGGAGAGGCGATTCCAGTCACAGCAAGAATGCAGGTTTTTTTAAGGTACTTATAAGAGATACCTGTAATACAAACTAATCCCAGACAGATAAGTTTAATGCCATATTGTGGAACTTCCCAAACAAACTAACCGCAGCTCCATGGAGACGAGCAACTGACAGACCAAAAACAGAAAGTTACATAGTTCAACTTTAAAAATAGTTCTGCCTTCTTATGCAGTTTCCTTATTTGTGTGTAAAAAATTGAGATTAAACAGACTCTAAATTAAGTCAATATTTGCTTTAACTGCAATGCTCCATAGTAGGGCTTTAAACATATCTCCATAGCGACAAGAAGGTAACGCCGCCAGTCAGAGTTCCAGGTCAGAGCTGTGGAGAGGCGATCCCAGTCACGATCCCAGATTTTTCAAGGTGCTTTTATTACATACATGTAATACAAGAAACATACTAAGAAACTTTCCAAACAAGCCAACTGCATCTCCATGGAGACGAGCAGCTTATGGGCCCTCAACAGAAAAGTTAGTTAAAGTGCAGCTTTAAAAATAGTTCTGCCTTGTTATGCTTTTTCCATAATTTGTGTTTAAAAAAAATAGGTTAAACAGGCTCTAAATTAAATAAATCCTAGCTGTAATGTTCCATAGTGGGGCATTAAACATACTGTATCACCATAGCGACAAAAAAAGGTAACGCCGCCAGTCAGAGTTCCAGGTCAGAGCTGTGTAGAGGCGATCCCACGCACAGTAAGAATGCAGGTTTTTTCTTTTTAAGGTACTTCAGTCTCGAGGTACTTTTAACTCCATGGAGACGACCCCGGCACAGAGGTTACGCAGTGCAGCTTTAAAAATAGCTCCGTCTTGTTATGTATTTTCCTTATTTGTGTCTAAACTCTGTCCCATGAGCTTGTCTTTTTAATAACGCGTGTTCAAAGACAGCGGAGGCAGCAGGTCCTGGCGGCTCGGCGCTGTATTGATTCAGTGAGTCTGGTTCAGCGTTCAGAGCGGCTCTTCATTATAAACGTCTGCGAAATCCGGCAAGAACCAGGCGCCGATCCTGAAACACGTCAAGGAAATACACCACTAAAGACCTCTTTTATTGTTCAAAGCCTCTTTTCTGTTTAGAAATATGAACGGGGAAAAGGTGGGATCCGCAGACGTGGAGTTAAAGTCGCTGTAGCTGATTTCTACCGGCTTAAAATGTGGAAAACAAAACTGGTTCATTATAAAAGTGCATTTTGTGACTTGTCAAATGCTTTTCTCCTTGGAAATGTTATAGATAGATAGATAGATAGATAGATTGATGTGATAGATAGATGTGATAGATAGATAGATGTGATAGATGTGATAGATGTGATAGATGTGATAGATAGATGTGATAGATAGATAGATGTGATAGATGTGATAGATGTGATAGATGTGATAGATGTGATAGATGTGACTTTATTGTCCCCAGAGGGAAATTTGTTTGTTATAAAGTTGTTTTCTAACGTTTCCAGACACTAATGAGTGAACCAGGCAGAGCGTTTTGTTTGTTAGACTCGTGGCTGTTGTCAGATGGGTTAAAGTGGTATTAAGCTTCTTCAGTCTGAAGCAAATTGGTGTTTTACGTGGAAGTTCAGAACTTGCCCCCATCACTACACTAGTTTGTTGCCTTGACAGACTCACTGCCACAGTGAGATCTCCACCAAGGAAACACTGATCTGTGCCGTTTTTTGGCTTCTGACAGAATTCCACCACCTCTAGAAATGGACTTTCGCTTCAAATGTGCCAGAGTTCCCCTTTAAGTACCGTATTAGGGAGATTTCCAGGCGAATCCGTAACCTATGAGGCAAGCAGTTGGCAAACCCTCCACCAGGAAAGTCACGCAGATTTGCTCTATGCTCCAATCAAACACACATCAGTAAAAGAGGGAAGGAGAGCCCTTAAAAACAGATTCAAAATGGCATAATGATCACTTTAACGATGCGTTTTTACTTAAACATAAACATTTAAAAGCGCCTCGTGGAGCTTTAGTGTAAAACGCCCATCACTGTTGGCCTAATTTGCATTCTGCGACTTCCCCTAATTAGAAGCAGCTTGGCCAAATGAAACTGTGCCCTTTATGATCTTTAATAAGTTCTAACCAAACCGAATAGAATAAACTCCATCAGAGATATAGCCCGAGCTTGCATAATTGCTGCTAATTGCGGCTTTCACTTTTTAAATTAATTATTGGCCAGTGGAGATGAATCACAACAACCATCTCCTTTATGTCTCTGTACTGAGGAAATTAGCTGCTCCCTGGATCCATTTGTTTACCACATTATTTCCATTATAATGAGTTTTATTCTGATACGCGTTCCTTCAAAGTGAACCAAAATATGTGTGTTTGATTTAGGGGGAAAGAGGAGGGGGACAGACTGTGGGAAAATCCAGTTGAGATAGAAATCTGAATTGCATTGGCTGGTCTTATTAAGTAAAACAGTAATATATTAATGCATGTGCAGAACAAAGAGCTGAATATCTGGTGTCTACGGGGTGTGTAAAACCTGATAACCCGTGAAGACCTGTGCAAACATGTTCTGAATTAGTTTAAAGTTATGGAAAATGTACTTGTTTCCATGGAAATGTTGTTCCTTTGGCTATAATCTTCCACATTATCTAACTCCATGGAGAATGTCCTGAAGTGTAGCTTTAAATGCCACAATGAAAAAACAAATAAAAACATGTAGATTACAATTTGCTATTTGAACTAAAAGTCAATCAGCAGATTTCTGTACAAAGCCGTTAGATCAATACAGTAGTTTATGATCACAGTTAAACAGTAAATTTGACCACAGAATTGTGACCTGTGCTCCAGTTCAGGCTTAAACTGTATAAATTCTAAATATTTTTCATGAATTGCTCGTAGCACAAACAGTGTGAAGTCTGTTATGTTTGTGTTTTGTTCCAGAAAACTTTTGGAACGCTGCGTACTTTGACAAAGAGACGTCGTATCTTCACTTCCCCACATTTCACGGGGAGCTGAACGCAGACATCTCCTTCTACTTCAAAACCACCGCTGCCTCCGGAGTCTTCCTGGAAAACTTGGGAATCAAGGACTTCATCCGGATTGAGCTCAGATGTAAGTCTTTGTCCTCTGTGTACTCTACAGTCATCTTTCCATTCAAAACTATCAAGTGAAGTGACTACTGTCACCGAGGGGGGTAACAGCCCTCAGGACAAAAGTGTCCCTCCTCTGTTCTGAAACCTCCAGGGGGCGCCAAGTGAACTCTGGACACACAACAGTCAAGACATCAGCCTGTCCCAGGGCAGCTGTGGCCACAATATTCGCTCACCACCAGTGTCTTATGAGTGAATGGCTAATCTAATGTAAAGAGGTTTAGGAGTCTGGAAAGGCCCTGTTTAAATCCAGTGCAGTATTATTATAGGAAATGAATATTGCAACATGAAGAAGTGCTGCAAAACATCACAGTCTTAGAAAATACCACCATAAAAAGTATTATATAAAACAAACACATGAACATTTTGCTACCTTACCTTGCTTTAAAGAACACATATTATGCATTTATGTGACTTTAATTCTCTTTTACACTTGGGATGAGTATCAAATTTTCTAACTTTTGAGTCTGGAGATATGGTCTTAAAAACTTAGGAGAAGTCCAGAGTTTTATCTATGACACGACTAAACTGTGCATATGCAAACGGAGCATTTTTGAGGCTCAAAGAAGACGACTTTGGATTGATGTATTAATGAAACCAGCGTAAATTAAACAATAAACAACTACAGGTACATTTTTGATGAGATGTTCTTTTGATGAGGTGTTCTTTTGTTTCTGTAGCTCTAAATTGTGCCGTTTTAGCTTCTCATTTTTGCTTCAGAAGACTGTAATCTGTCACTGAACTTCATATTTCAGCCAAGAATTGGATTTTCCCTCCATCGCTTTTGCTCTCCCAAAAACCCTCTTATTTCCAGACACTCGCACTTCCTCCTCTCTCCTCCAGATTGCCCAGCCCCTAAAACATCTCACTGTACAGGAATAAGTTGCGTTAGCCTCCATTGGCTCTGACATTTCCTCCCCCCCAGCCCAGTATAAGTATGACATCTCTAACCCTCCCTCCTCAGTCGCGCTGCAGCTATCGCGCTTTACCAGATGATGACAAATGTGTGCGGAGCTCCTTTGGGGAAACACATCTCTGCAGGAGCCAAACCGGCGCTCGTCTCTGTGTCTCTGGCGAATCACAGACAGCTGCTGCTCAAATGGCTCCCTCTTTTTTATTATCTCTGTTAACAAGAGCATATCTGCACCATGTAATGGCTGCTAAATTAAGTCGAGCCTGTGGGAGTTTACAGGGAAACTTCTGGCGCAGCTCTCAATATTTTCTTATCGTTTAAAGGGCCATTTCATGACCTACAATATGTTATAAGGTTGTTTCTTCGTCACAAACCTACGTGGAATTGTGTTTTGCTTCATTCGTTTAACACAGAAACCATGCATGTTTTAGCTGCTCTTCTCTCAAACTGTAAACACTGTCATACAGGAAGTGCTCCACCGTGTTTTTGAACTCCATACACCTTTATTTTAAATATTTTGACCATTTCAGCCCTGAATTTTCCCACCTCTACTGAACATAGTCCGTATATATGAGTGGACTAAGCTAACCCGTTAGCCACCGTGTGCCAAACAGGAAGTGCCCATTTTCCCATTGACTTACATTAGGATCTTATCGTCCCTCTGTCTGTACCTGCTGCTGCTCTGAGCCTCGTCATTTTGGTCTTAAATTGTTCGTATGAACCCGCGACACAGGATCCTGAATTTTTCATTTCGCTGTTTTGTTCCTAAATCAAGAACATGAACATAAATAACGGACCAATCAAACACCTTCATTCCTCGAGGTCCCTCCCCCTAGCGTTAGCAACAGCTTTGATTGACAGCTAGCGCATTTCGTTGCTAAGTAAGTTCCCTTCTCGCTTTCCTGCCCCCATTGACTATTGACAATTACAAAAGCTAACGTTACTAGAATCTACCTAGCATAACTTAATTAGCATAACTTAACTAGCATAAAGTAACGTGAATTTCGTTAAATTGCGACTCTATTGTTGTTTGCACGTAACAGAACATAGAACATAAATCAATGACTTAAACTTACTATTTAAAGTTTGATGATAAAAGCTAAAAGATTCCTTATTATTCTGAAGAATCACAGAAATCCAGTGGTCTGTGCAGGTGCAGAGTATCACCGCTCTGAGGAGGGCGCCACATTTAACGACCTCACGCATGATTGGCTCTTGTGTTGCTATGATACTCGCGGTCGGATTTCCAAATATGGACCTGGCTGCAGATTCGCTCCTGTAACTGTGGCATCAGGAGCCTCATGTGAGCGACGCTGACGCTGTGGAGACGTCACACTCACTTAGTCCACTCAGATATATGCTCTATGCTACTGAACAAAAGGTAAAAGCTGTTAACTTAATCTTCATGACGTCACAAGGCTTTAACCAAAGCGTTTTGAGCTTTGGAGATGTAGACAGACTAACAGTAAATGCGTATATTATAGTATTTTTTGGACTATAAAGTGTTCCGCATTATCAGGCGCAATATCAATGAACGGGTCTATTTTCATACATAAGGCGCACTGGATTATAAGGTGCATTAAGTAAGACTGATACCTTCCCCGGGCATAGTAACTCACCCGGCGTTGCCTCTCTGTCTTGGTGAATGTGAGTTCACCTTCTGTCGTCCAACGCTCCCACACAGCTCGAGATTTAACATTGAACGACCTGTTGACACCGATATCTAGAGGTTGGAGTTCTTTGGTTGCTCAGAATGACGGCAGCACCGAATCAGTTTGCTTCACTTGGGCGTGTGAGTCAACAGGTCTCTGAACAGGGGCCATTTTGGTGTCCTCATCATACACACACCATAATATGATGTTCAAGTGCAGTGCGTATTACAGTCGTCCACCACTATAACGCAGTTCACCTTTCGCGGCCTTGCTGTTTCGTGGATATTTTTGTGCAATTGTATATGTATGTACAGCACAATTTCTACACAAAGTAGTTCAAAGTGCTTTACAGAATAAGAAATCCATTAAAATCACAATACAAACAAGTCAAAACATAAATAATCATCATACACTTTTGAAATAGAGATGGGACTTTAAATTAGAGAGAATTAGAGAGAAGAAAAAGAGTGTGGAATGAAAGTGTATGTGACAGTGTATGAAGGCGCATTGTGTTCTGCGTGTTCTGATTGGCTAAGGGAAAACCCGTGTATTGTTCATAAGAATAAAAAACAGCACCAACAACTGCCCATAACTATGTTTTTCACCCCCCGCGCCCCTTGGTTTAGATCGCGGCCGATTTGCATGAAGCGATCCCCCTTTTCCCGCTCCCCGCTTAGATAAATGTCAAAAATAAAGCTGACTACTTCACGGATTTCACCTATCGCGGGTTATTTTCAGAACGAAACCCCCACGATAAATGAGGGACCAGTGTATTCCAGTGACTACGGTAGCTGTAATGCGCCAACAGCGGTGTGGCTTTGTAGTTTAACAAAGTCGTTTGACAGATTTTTGCGCACCGTGGACTACATAAAATCGGTTCGAGGTCAGTAAGCACAACCCGAATTGATACATACATAAAGTGCGCTGGATGATAAGGCGCACTGTCCATTTTTGAGAAAATTAAAGGATTTTAAGTGCACCTTATAGTCTGAAACATACGGTACATAGCTGGTTGTTCAATCTTTTGATCTATACTTGCTATTTTTGTGTCCTTGTGCGAAACACCTGTACAAGAGACCGGTTCAGCGAGAGCCTTGACTCAAAAGTATCCATCTGCCATACTAATTTCAGATGCCCCAATTTGCATTAAATATTACTGACCTGTAGAACGTTGTGGCGTCATCGGGAAACCAGCAGTACAGATTTTAGTCCCTGCGGCGTGATAAGTATCCGCTCACACAGCTCATAGTCACGCTGTGGCCTTGAGCGTTGGTATTTTTAACATCGCGCGACCTCGGACAGAAGACGAATGAGCTACATGAAAAACTCGCTGAGGTCGTGGAGCTGGTTATGAGGCTAACACTGGGACAAAACTCCACGGATTGGACCTGGACCTCCTCGTTACATAACACAACACAACGGGGGCGGGTCAGGGCAGGTCACACTTGCACTGAGCTCACGTCAAAAGTGGGACTAAACTGGGACGAAACTGAGACGAAATTCGGAATTAATCCTAGACTAGATCAGGACGAAAACAAATCTACATCTGGGCTCAAACCAGGACCCAACAAAGACAAGTGTGAATACATCCTAAAAGTGGGAATATGTCTTGTGGAAAATAAGAATTGCTTGGATTTTTATACCAACATTAAAGGTCCAACGCACTTACACTGGATTATTCATATATTTCTGTAGCCACAGGGCAGACTGACGGAAGCAGGACTGCCAGTAAATACAAAATTACCCTAAAAGCCACAACACACTATAGGATTTTTCGGTCTTAAACGATTTTTAAATGTGCGACAAAATGCGCAAACACCACAGACATGAGGAGAACCTTATGAGACTAAAAATCTCTGATCACAAAGACTTCAGCGGGATTTGTCTGCAGATCACAGGATATAAAGCTGTGAGGCTGTGATGGCCTCAGCTGTTTCCTGTTTACAGTAAAACCACTCGCTCTGAGACTCTGAAGTGTTCAAAGATCAGACTCTGCACTTCCTGTTTAGACACAAGTCAAAACTGTGTTAATATTATGTGTGAAATGTGGTGCAATATTTCAGATGCATGATTTTTAAAAGCATAAAAGATTAGCAATAAAGTCCACAGGAAACAGAGTCGGTATCGCTAATCTGCAGCTTCACCGCACGATGTCTGCGTAAACAAACACACGAGGAAACACTGTCTTTTTGCTTTCAAAAAACACCGCAAACTGGATTAACAGCGCGGTTTTGTGGACTGGAGTCATTATTTGCGGAGGACAATTTCTATGGATAATGTGGATCAGACGCTGCACTTTAAATGTTCCACTTTACATTAGGTGAGTAATAAAGTCTTAATTTTCGCTATTTCCTGAGTTTGTATCTTGCGTCTCTCCTCCGTCCCTGACTCTGTGTTTTATCTGCCATTTCTGTAACGTTGCTGATGTTCGGTGGTTCTGATCTGACACTGACTCCACACACGAGGAGCAGCGGCTTCAGAATCGCACACGGAGACAAAAAGTCGGGTCCCTGAACTCGGGCAGAAGAAATCGCAGGCAAATTCAGGCAAATTCTCCTGTAGTGTGTGGCGGCCTTAACGCGTTGAATAACTCTGAACTATATTATGCAGGATGATTCACGAGTCCGGAGCCTTAACCTGCAGATGGAGGACACATTAAATTGTTCTCATTCTCAGCAATGGAACGGCCTCTTGTGAATGGTAAATGTTTTTTACATTTTTATACAGCGCTTTTCCACCTTCACGCCACTCAAAGCTTTACAGCAAGGAGCCACTCACCCATTCACACACATTCACACAGACACAGTGTACGCAGACCCTGGGGGGAGGGCGGCAGGTAGAGGGTCTGGCCCAACGACACGACACAGCGTTCATCTGTGGGAGCTGGAATCACACCGCCAACCTGTGGGTCAGTGGATCTAACCGCTCAACCAATGATGTTCATGTTGAGAACGTGATTTAGTTTATTTATTTGAATTAGGACAGTGCATATTAATCAACATGTGAATATTCAAAGCACACGCAGAAGGGAATATACAAGTGCAAAGAAATGACACCACATTAACCACAAATTAACAGGAGGCTATGCTCACAGTTTGAAAGGCCCCAAGAAGAAAATCTACCTGTGAGAGCAGTTTGATTATTTTTCAGTCAATGTTTTTCGAGCGTTCTTAAAGGCTGAGCAGGATCCACAGTTCCTGACATGAGTAGGCGGTGTGTTCATGACTTTGAGCCTCTGATCGACTTCACCATTCGTTAGCGATTCGACCAAACGATTCAAATCTCCAACCTTTGGATCAGTGGACAAACGCTCTGCCGGCTGAGCTAATGTCGTCTCCCTGAGCTACAGAGGCTGGACAATCATCTTGAGTAGCAAAACACCAAATTATAGCATAAACAACAGGGCCATCGTGTCCAATGTTTTTGTACTTAAGAATTAATTTACTCTGTTTTGAATGTGACTTGTATGTGGGGACACAATTTATTTCACATTTGAAATAAAATTCTACATACCCTTTGAACTGATTCTTAATGGTTTAAGGCCTGCACAGGTTCGGGTACCCGCGGATACCCGACGGGTGAACCGCAAATTTGAATGAAACGGGTGAAAAACGTTGCGCTGTGTCGGACGCAGGTTCAGGTGGGATGCAGGAGAGCGCAGGTCTAATCTGCGGTTTACAGAACATCATGTGCGAACAAAAAGCAGGGCTGTGTTTTACTGAAATACAAAAATGCCGTTGTTTTTACAAGATGATTAGATGTAAAACCCGTATGTTTTTGCTGCACGAGCACATTCCCACAAATCTCTGCCACTTTTATTTTCAAACCACACATGCGACGTCCTGCAGTTCAAAATGACTCTGGAGCAGCTGAAAAGAAAATTAGTGAGTGGAGAGGATAAAGTTGTGTCTCTGTTTTGCCTCTCGGACTGATTTTCATTCGGGTGCGGTTCCGGTGTTGGTCTGTGTTATAGCAGTCGGATCAGGCGCGGAATTTTATTTAAATTCTGTCGGAAAATGGGTCAGGTACGGATTGAGGTATGACGGGTGCGGGCGGGTGCGGTTTGTCAAAATCAGACCCGTGCAGGACTCTGGTTTAAGGGTCTTTTATGACTCAGAATGTGAACTTTTAACCATGTCAGAATGTTGTTTCCTCGCCAAAAACATACCTGGAGGTTGTGTTTTGTTTGATTCACACATGTTTGAGTTGTCCTTTAGTCTTCATCTCGTCTCCAAAGCTCCAAATTCCCTTTTTGTTCCACCTTGTGACGTCATGAAGTGTCAATTTTCAACTTTACAGCTTCCTTTTGTTTAGTAAATATCAGCAGTTTCCGTGTATCGAGCTTAAAAATACGCTGGAGCACTTCCTGTATTAAGACAAGACGTCACAATGTGGAACATGGTTTTCAGTTTGAGAGAAGAACTCAGCTTAAATCTGCAGGTTTGTGTGTTAAACATATTTTCAGCTCCAGGTCTGTTTTTGAAGAGGAAGTGTTATAACATAGACACAAAAATAGCAGAATATGTAGTAAGTTTAATGCCTCTTTTCTTCGTGTTCCAGTGCTGACATTCTGGACATAGTTCCATCACGTTGTCATGACATACTTTTACTTACATGTCCTTTATGACAGACTTAATCTCAGCCTTCAGTGTCACATAGGCCGGAGCTTTGTGCGAATCAGGAG
Organism: Odontamblyopus rebecca; assembly: GCA_030686955.1. Taxonomy (NCBI): domain Eukaryota; kingdom Metazoa; phylum Chordata; class Actinopteri; order Gobiiformes; family Gobiidae; genus Odontamblyopus; species Odontamblyopus rebecca. The sequence goes on along the minus strand of CM060660.1, from coordinate 38,288,623 downwards.
GGAGCGCTCACACATATATTACACTTACATTAGACTTCCCCGTGTACAGCAGTGAACACTCTTCCCAGTCTGCCCTCTGCAGAATGACTTCATTAAAGAGGAGCCTTCAGCACTCATTTCACTTTCACTCAAATCTCTGCACAGGAATTAGAATCGTTTTATGCAAAATACAGCCATTCTCGGGGACACAGAATGATGGACAGAGCTCTCCAAATAGTGCAATTTATTTAGTCTTTTCAAGGAATACTCACTCTGCTTTTTAGGTTTAAAAACATAGCTGGTCCAAATAACTGTCAAAAAAATCAAGAGATAAGTGGGAAAAAATGTTTTCAATTTTAAAAGGTCACATGCAGAGGACACATTTTTCTACAGGGACACTAAAGTGACACTTAACCTTAGTTAATTAAAATGTATCTAGTGCCATTCAAAGACACCCACAGCACTTTACAGAGCATTATTCATTCACTTAAAACTCGACAGTGGGAAGATACTACTGTAGCCACAGCCGCCCTGGGGCAGACTGATGGAAGCGAGGCTCCAGTCTGCGTTTTCTGCGCCTCCAGCCTCCATCAGCTTAGGCACACTAAGGTTGAGCGGTAATACCGTATCCCGAGGTATCAAAAAGTAGCAGCGGTATAAGTTTCATTACCGTCATTTAAAAAATCTGCAACGCATAAAAACCTAATATAATATTAGGAGCATTTTGGCTTCAGGTGAATTCAGGTGAGAAAAAGCAAATGTTGAGGAGCTACGACCCTGCGTCAGGCCAGAGATCCCACCACAGTCACTTCAGACACGAGGAACAGCGTCGACTTCCTCCCCTCCGCTCTCTCTCCTCTTCAAACGTCGTTATGCTCGGAGATTTCCATCCACACGCAGCGAGGAAGAAGAAAAAAACCTGACTGACGTGTGCGACGCTGAGCCCAAAAGTTTGCGATGGAGACGTTTTATTGAAGCCGAGAGTCGAGAGGGGACGAGGCTGAAGAGGAGAAAGTTCCCGCTCGAGGGCGAAGTCAGACTTTCACGGAGGAGACGGGAACTTCTCCGAGTGGCGAGAGCGCGGGTCTGTCAGATACAACATGCTGCAGTGGAAATATCACAGGCCCTGGACTGTCGCCTTTTACTTTTTACTCTGAATCTGCCTCTTCTGCACTTTTCTTGTCTTGGCGAGTCCCAGATCATTAAATGGAGGGAGAAACGCACTGGTGAAGTTTGGTTTGATCAGAACTTGTGCCTCATCTTCAAATATAAAGCTGCGACTCTGTTTCTGAACAGTTTAGGTGCAGCTACAAAATAATTTTTAATTAGTTACAGTAAAATGCTGAGAAGGTTTAACGGTATCAAAATTTGCATATCGCCCAACCCTAACGTACACACCACTTTCATACTAGGCAATGTGTCTTCCCTAAGTCCACAACGAGTCCAAGTACTAACCAGACCCGGCCCTGCTCAGCCTCTGATGAAATTATGTTTTGACAAGACGGTTTGACGACAACCTTAACTTCAGAGGTGCAGAGGTGGGGACTGCAGTTATTGTAAAGTTATAGTATGTTCTCCCTGTTACTTGACTAACTATATAAAAACATTCTTCTGAATAGTTTTAAGTCCTTTTTTTCCTAAAAGCCTGACTGAAATAGCCCCAGTCCAAAGGAAGTGTGTGTGTTCTGTGTGGTTAGCGTTAGCATGACCGCGTTCCTCACCTCATTATCGCCTCGGACCTGGTGAGGATGGCAGTCGTGTTTTTGGGTGAAGCTGATGTGGGTGATAACCGTGGTAAACAGACCATCTCTCTCCTGCAGCCCCCTCGGAGGTGGTCTTCTCGCTGGACGTGGGGAACGGTCCGCTGGAGGTCCTGGTTACCACGGCGACGCCCCTGAACGACGACCGCTGGCACCGCGTCCGGGCGGAGAGGAACGTGAAGGAGGCCTCGCTCAGGGTGGACCTGCACCCACCGAGCACCCACTGGGCACCCACAGACGGGCACCTTCACCTGCAGCTCAACAGCCAGCTCTTCATAGGTCAGAGTCTAACTGTGTGTGAATGGGCAGCGGGGGAAACAGGGATGCACAGAGGAGAGGGTCTGCAGCCGAGTGTTTCCACAGAAATGTTATTGTTGGAAAGTGACACAGACACTTTTCTATTTTGCATGTGTTTGTTCAGTTGTTCGGTTGTTTTCTGGAACAAAGCACTTTGAGCTTCGGAGATGTAAGGAAAGGTAAGGTGAGGTAACTTTATTTATATCGCACTTTTCACAGACACATGTCCCCAAAGACGCTTTACACAGCATTATTAACAGAGCAGTTAAGAGCGTGTAAACAGACGGATAAAAAAGGACTCAAACATGTGCGAATGAAACAAAACAGAACTGTTCAGGTCTGTTTTTGAGAAGGTAACAACATTCTAACATCTGTGGAGAGGCAAGTCCGCTCACAGCGAGAATACATGTTATCCTCGGTCATTTTGGACAGAAGCCGGTGGAGTTTAGGAACACGTGGGGGCAGTAGGCGGGGAGAGGGTTGTTTTAGAGGCATGGAATTGGACCTTATTCCTATTAATTTATATCAGAGGGGGCCCATGTGAGGCTTCTTGCCCCGGGTCCCCAAATGTCTGTCAATGGGCCTGGTGGGGGGGAAATACTGTATGTACTATAGTCGATGCACAGGGTGTCTCAAAAAATCTGACTTCATTTTGCACGCCAACAATTCAATAATTTTGGCAAGTCTTGTTGAAATAACCTCAAATTTTCAAAGGATGTATAGAAACAGATCAAGATTTTATACACAGACAATGCACAGAAGCATTAAATCAAGACAGAGATGCACTGCACCAGATTATAGCTGAACAGCTAGTTTCCATCTGTAGTCCCTTTTTACATAAATAAACAGTGCACATTCCCTATAAGTCTCTACATTTATCTAAAACTTCCCAACATTCAAACCTCAGTTATACAGTCACAGTCAAACACCATCAGACAATTATAGAACCACTGTATCATTCACTGCATTTCACTCTGTATCTGTCCATTTATCCGTCAGATTACTTCATATTTACACACGTTTAAATTACACTGCACATTGGGCCCAGACCATAGGAATTCCATAGGAACAGGAGAAAAGACCAACTGACACTGGTCCAAGATGGACATAAATACACAGTGTCAGTGCTGACAGGTTTGACCATCCCATAACCACTTTTTAAGTTCCCGAGTAAAAGTGGCAAAGTTTGTTTGATTTTTTATTTCAGGTGGGATATTATTCCAGTCTTTAATTGCTTTATGTGAGAAAACTCTCTGTGCAAATGTTGTTTTGCGTTTTGGTACGAGACACTGTGCTCTGGAGTAGGAGCGTGTCGTTCTGTTTGTCACTTGAGATGTTTGCTGAACAAACTTCTTTAGAGGTGGAGGTGCAGTGTCATGGATGATTCTGTATGTCCATCTTTAATCTTTTCACGCTGAGCCATTCACTCACTCCCAAAGAGAAGGCATTTTGCATCATTTTGCATCACTGTACAGTCTTCAATGCAAAATGGACTTGGTATCAAAAAATGTAAAGAGGAAGGGGCTTCTGTAGGGCTAAAACATCTGGTAGACCAACGTCAACATTATCATTGCGCTGGACTTAGTAGTTTTCAAGATAACTGCTTTTACAATTATGTCAGATTTTTCAGTCCCATAATAAACTTATGATGTTCAACACCTAAACTGTTCAATTTCATTGAGCTAGACTTAAGCCGGGCATACACTGTGCGATTTTTGGCCCTTTTTGAGCAGATTTTTCACTCATGCGACTGTTTTTGGGACCGGGCGATCAGGTTTTGGCTTAATCATGTGTCGTGCTTCGTGTAGTAAACATGGGGTAACGAGAACAGATTAATACGTCACAACCAGCTCCAGATCAGCAATCGTAGGCCGCACGAATATCAAACCTGTTTGAGATCCAGTCGCCTCTCGTGAGGGTTTTACTGCTGAAGTGGTTCGTACAGTGTGAGAACATGAATCATGAGCTGTGAACTTTTACACCCTGAGATTTGGTCGTACAGAGTGAAACGATCAAAAATATTGCACAGTGTTCGCCCGGCATTGGTAGTTTTCAAGATAGATGCTTTTAAAATAATGTCAATTTTTTGGGACCCTCTGTATTTTGTCTTCTAAACATCTATACCGGTTTTGAAACCACAACGTGTAGTGAGAAACATTATTAACAAGTGAATGCTAATTTCTCTGATAATACCGCGTGGTCTTATGCTGCTTTCGTTGTAGAGTCTGGAATACAAATAAATTCCAGCTCAGCCTGAAGGCAAAAGTGAGGAGAGAAAAAGGAGGGAGAAGAGACCGATCTAATGAACACAAGAATTCAACACAAGAATTCAAGAAATCAGGTTCACCACAAAAATGAAGCTTAGTTCTCATTACGGGTCATGTGTTTTTAAAGGATCTGATTCTGTTCTGAAGGTTTTGCAAATTACCTGATTAAAACCCGCGTGAGATCTGATAGAATGATTATTTAGTAACACTCCTGACAGGAAGCGTGTGTTCTGTGCTCTTAGCGTTCGTGTGTAGTGTTTTTAAAGTGTTCCTCACCTCATTATCGCCTCAGACCCGGTGAGGATGTTTTTGGGGTTTGCTAAAAAGATATGTCATTTATAACAGTGGTTTAGAGACTGTTGCTGAACCGCCAAATAGCAAAACATGTTAAATGAGAAACACTGTTAACTTTACAAAAAAATATTTCTGCTTCTATATTTAACAGGAAACATCAGGGGGAAAATGTTAGACGTACTGGACGAGTATTACAGTATATTTGATTTTTCCAACTAAGGTAAAAGTTTCGAAAATAAAATACGATTCGATATTGAAACTATACGACTAAAAAAGCCAATTAAGTTAATTTATTTGAACATATAATCTCTATACTCTCAGAACATTTACATATAACAAACAAAATAAAGAAATAAAGAACAAAATTGTTAAAACATTCAGTGTTCAAAAAAGGAGTAGGAAGAAACATCTTATTTTAATCCTGCCCCTAGAATTTACAATATTTCATCTGCAGGATATTCACTACTTAAGTATATTATAGTTTATCTTTACACATTTGACGTTAGATAAATTAGGGGGAAAAACAAAAACAAACAAACAAAAGCACATACACATTACAAATAGACACAGGTTTATAATACACTATCAATAATGACTGAAGAATTTAAAAACAGTTCATGAATATCTGCTTTCCTGGTGCTACGTCTCTAAAAAGTTGCCTTTGTGCGTTAAAAAAAGAAAAAGATTAATATTTGCACATTTTTATACTTATTTCCAAGCGTCTCTTCTCATCTCTTCTTTTGAAGAATCTTTAGAATGATCTTAAGTATAAGAGCACATAGACAAGTGTATTTTTCAGACTAGATTCAAGATTCTAGAACAGGGGTGTCCAAACTTTTTTCATCACGGACCACATATTAAAACACAGACCAGTGTGAGGGCCGATAGACAGTCATAGACTGATGGTCAAAACAGTGAATAATTCAAATCTGTGCATTTATAACATATGAATGACCCATTAAACCTTTGTTCATGCCTAGACCCTCAGAAGGACACACAACATTTGCTTGATCAAGGTAGATTTCAAAAACATGCAGTAAAAGTACTACTTGTGGTAGTATGGGCCAATTCACAGCCTGAGGGCCAAAACAGTTGGTCCGAGGGCTACATTTGGCCCCCGGGCCGTAGTTTGGACATGCCTGTTCTAGATTGTTTATTTGTCGTACGCAGGTTCAACACAAGGTTTACAGAGCAATGAAATGTTTGGGATGAGAAGAACCGTTTGACTCGCTGAGATATTCAAGTACTAATAGCTGCAATGAATAGTACTGTTAAAAAGTAAAGCAAATACAAGGGAAAAAAGTAAACACTGTAGTAAAAAAATAAAAAAAATAAAACTAAAAATAAAATACAGATATAAAAAAATTGTAATAGAATATAATATACACGGTGCAGGATTAAATAAGGTGTGGGTAGAGACTATAAACGCACCAGATTATAAAGCACATTAAGTGAGACTGATACTTTTGCTCGGGCATCGACGATCCACCGGCAGATCGTGGCGTAACTCGCCCGGCGTGGCCTCCCTGTCTTGGTGAATGTGAGTTCACCTTCTGTCGTCGCAGCGGCAATTTAACTTTGATCGACCTGTTGACACCGAGATCTACAGGCTGGGGTTCTTTGGTTAATTCACCCGGAATGAGGCAGCACCCAATTAGTTTGCTTCACTTGGGCGTGTGAGCCATACACTGTATATATGAGTGGACTAAGCTAACCCGTTAGCCGCCGCGTGCCAAACAGGAAGTGCTCCAGGAGGCTCCTTCCAGCTCCTTCTCTCCCTGTTTCCCATTGACTCACATTAGGATCTTCTCGCTCCTCTCTCTGGACCTGCTGCTGTGGCCTCGTCATTCTGGTCCTAAAATGTTCGTATGAACCCACGACACAAGATCCTGAATTTTTCATTTCGCTATTTTGTTCCTAAATCAAGATATGAACATAAATTCAACGCCATCATTCCCCGAGGTCCCTCCCCCTAGCATTAGCAACAGGTTTGATTGACAGCTCGTGCGTTTCACTGCTAAGTAAGTTCCCTTCCCGCTTTCCTGCCCCGATGGACTGTATTTGAAATAAAATGACAAAATATCTCAGTTACAATAGCTAATGTTACTAGAATCTTAACTAGCATAAAGTAAAGTGAATTTCGTTAAATTGCGACTCTATTGTTGTTCACACATAACAGAACATAGAACATAAATCAGTGACTTAAACTTACTATTTAAAGTTTGACGATAAAAGCTAAAAGTTTCCTTATTATTCTCAAGAATCACAGAAATCCAGTGGTCTGTGCAGGTGCAGAGTATCTCTGCTCTGAGGAGGGCGGCACATCTAACCTCCTCACACATGATTGGCTCTTGTGTTGCTATGATACTCACGGTCAGATTTCCAAATATGGACCTGGCTCCAGATTCGCTCCTGTAACCGTGGCATCGTGAGCCTCATTTAAGTGGCGCTGACGCTGTGGAGACATCACACTCACTTAGTCCACTTCTATATACTGTCTATGCTACTGAACAGGGGCCATTTTGGGCTCCTTATAAACACATCTTAATATGATGTTGAAGCACAGTACGTACTTTACTCCACAAGGCTTCTGACTACGGTCGTAGTAACGCTCCGACAATCCATCCAGTGCTGCGGCTTTGTAGCTTAACAAAGTCTTACTAAACCATTTTGACAGATTTTTGACCGCCATAAAATCAGTTCGAGGTCAATAAGCACAACCAGAATTAATACATAAAGCGCACCGGATTATAAGGCGCACTGTCGATTTTTGAGAAAATTAAAGGATTTGAAGTGAGCCTTATAGTCTGAAAAATATGGTACTATACACCCATGGACTACTCTGAGACTTACCTGGAATTTAACATTAAAAATCAGATTCTATTGTCTATTGGTACAGTGTATACGGTGAGTTTATGCCTTAGTATCGAAATATAAATATTATGACAATGCAGTAACTATTCAGATTAAAGAGCTGTTTACGTTTAAACCAACTGGATTTCAGGGTTGAAACTATAGCCTGCAGAAAGAAGTGGACTAAGCGAGTGCGACGTCACCCACAGCGTTCAGCTCCACTCAAATGAACCGCGTGATGCTAATGGTTATGAGAGAATTTTCTAACAGGGGAAAATAGCGGGAGAAAAATGCCAGGATCACGTAGAGCGGGTTAATATGAACATTTTCAGACCAAAATGATAAGGCTCGCAGCGGCATTTACAGATGGAGGGCAGTGCTCTACGCTAACTTTTTTTTCAGGAGCACATGTGCCCCTAAGTTAAAAATTTTAGGAGCACAGAAACAAAAATGGGGACACAATAGGTTTTCGTGTGAACGATTATTACAGTGCAGAACTTACGCACACCAACACCAACACTGAATAAATTTAATACAATAAAAAAAAAAGAATTATGACTACTTTTCCTGCACGATCGCAATGTTTTTATAAATATATCTTCATTTTATCTGATTAATATTTAGACTTAAAATAAGCCAAACAGACTGTACTGCACTGAAACACTCTGTGGCCCTTTTTGGACCTTCAAACACAGTTTGAGAACCTCTTCTTTAAGAGAACTTCCACTGCACTTTACACAAAACTGCTTCAAAGTGTAAAAAGTGGGTAGGATTTTTAAACCTGTATTTTCAAATTCATAACTGGAGTTAGTGGTTTTACAGTGGTATTTAGCCTTTGCACATTTCCCAAACCAAACAGATTTATTTGGCATTTTCTTCAGCTCACGTATCACCTGCTCTGTGCTGTAGCTCTGCTCTGTGCCGTAGGACATAAAATTAATATTGTCGTATTTGATGTGAGGCGGATGGACAGGTGAGATGTTTAACCTGCCCTGTGATACACACTGGTACACGAGGCTGTGCGGGCTCCAGCGCACAGGTCCCACACACCGGTACAAGTTTATTGCCGAAGGCAGTGGCCGTAATGAAGTATGACGGACTCAGTATTCAGACCTTGAATCCGTGACGAGACTGAGTCCAAATGCGCTCGAGTCCGAGACAAAACCAAGACAAAACCATCGCTTTAGCGGAGGAGGAAGTCCAGCGGCACGGGGGTGTCTGTGAGTGGGGCAGGTGTGGGTCCTGCTGCAGTGTGCACTCCTCGGTTAAGGTGGGCGTGGGTGTTTTGAAGCGGAGTTTGTTCGTATCGGCGCACACACGGAGCTCGTATGTTGGGGTCGTGCGTGGTCAGAGGTGTCGTTCCCGGGCTCGGTTCGGTTGCGCTCGAGCTGGGCCAGCGTGAGGCGCTTTAGGGGAGATCCAGGCTTGGGCAGGTTCCACAGTCCTAGTGTGAGTTTGCCCCTAATGTTTGACACATGTAGAACGTTTAACTCGTCACGTTACGTCTGTGCGCAGCTCCTTATTGTGGCTGCAGAAGCACTCGCACTGGTGCGACTGTTTTGATTTCCTCGTTCGCACACCGAAATACCTCCTGTGGGTTCACCACCTGCAGAGGGGTTCATAGGGGGGGTCAGGTGCTATGAGTATTTGGGCAGCAAACTGCCCCTGCGACCCAGCCGGATTAAGCGGGAGAAGATGGATGGATGGATGGCACACCGAAATATTTACTTGCAAATGCGAGTGAAATGGGCGCACTCTGTAGAGCCCTGGACATCCCAGCGCCAAAGTCAATGAGCGTCGGGGTCAGAAGGAGCCGGAAGCGCCCGCATGCGAACTTCCTGTTTGGAGCGTGGCGGCCAGCGGGTTTAGCCATGTCCCTTTACAGTCTGTGGTTGAACCTGGCAAATGAGAGAGTCATTTGGGGCTCGTTCTGCTTTATGATTAGAGAATTGTCTGGAGAACCAAAGCATTAAATGATCAGCAACTTTACCATGCTGTTCATTGTTTACCAGTGAGGACACAGGACATTATTGTATTTATTAATGTGAAGAGCACGATAACCCAGTTAGGCTCTATTCACGCTTATGTCACAAACCAGGAAGACATTTGGAAACCTGCGATGACGACTTCTGGTGTAGTTCCAGACATTAAAACTGAAGTAAATGTTTTTTATTTTCAGAACAAATGTTGTTTTTCACGTAGAGCCCGCAGACTTCCTGTATCTGCAACCTTTTTACCGCTGCTCGATTATGGTGATGTTGTATAGATGACTGCAGATGCCTTTGTGAACTCATGGTGAAGTGTGGGTTAGGGTTAGGGCTAACACTCCTTTTCTATGTCCTCTTCTTCAGATCTAGTGGCATTTACAACTTGCAGGTTCCTCGTGTTCAGACCGCGCTGGGGACAACAGGCCCGAACTGAATTGAAAATATCTGAACTTGTCTCTCATTCGTTCTTCGTTATGTAATAGGCGAAAAGCGTCCGTTCATCGGCGCCTGTGTTTTTAAGACGTCACTGCAAAAAGTGCTCTTTGTAACAGATTTTATTGCATCTTATCATCTGTCGTTTACAACTACAGCACTTTCTCTTCTTTTTAGACTGTTAGAGCTACTGCACTTTCGAGATATTTTCTACGTTCAATGCACTTTACCTGCATAAAGTCATGTTTATCTTAATGGATTGTTGTTTTCTGCCCTTGACGAGTGCTGTTGACCGCTTGGACAGGTCACCCTTGTAAATGAATGGATCTCAGTGGGTCTTTACCTGGTTAAATAAAGGCTAAGTAAAATAAAAATGTGCTGTTTGGAATCATCTATGGCGTCCTCATCTCTTCTAATCACATGTACCCAGTGCGCTTGGAGTTTCTGCGTCAGTGGACATGATGAAAACTGAGGCACAGTCGGAATTTTTGATGAGCCGAACATAACGGAACGGCTACGACGACGTGTAGACGAAGGAAACCGGGACATTCTCTCATTTTTCCTACATTTTCTCACACTTGCTGCCATGAACAGAGCCCACCGGAAGTTCTCACCGCATGTTTCCAAACGTCTTCCTGGTTTGTGACGTCAGCGTGAGTAGAGCCTGTTGAATATCTGCGTAGGAAAGGTGTTCATTTGGATTCCTTGAGACGTGATTGTTTGGAAATTTACAGAAAGGACTGAAATGGACGGGATTCTCTTCACTATAGAGAATGTTTCACCTTCATAAAAATGGAGTTTCGCGGAGCCGTGGTGATTTAGTTGTATTTGTGTTGTATTTCTGCAGAGTGTCTACAGCTCATGTTAAGTACAGCAGTGAAAAGTACAGCGTAAGTCTTCTGTTTGGGGGCATATGAAGGCTGTTCTTAGAAAACCCACCGGAGAAAACGCCAACCTGGTTCTTCTTTGAGCTCCTCTCCTCTCACAGCTCCAGAATGATGGGCTGTAGAGACGGATCTGACTTAACCCAACACAAAAACCGCTATTGGTTCTGCTGAAATTCACCTGTATTTGCACTGAGCTGATTTGTACATCTCCCAGTATGATGGAACTTTCTATAATAATAATAATAATAATAATAATAATAATAATAATAATAATAATAATAATAATAATAATAATAATAATAACTTTTCTTTGCAAATTGCTTCTTGATTGGTGTAAAACTATAATAAGTTAAAATCTGAAAATGATAAACTGTGACATATAAAGTGGAACTGTCAGAAGTCATTAGCGGCACAGATCAGCGTTGCCTCAGTGGAGATCTCACTGTGGCAGTGAAACTGTCAAGGCAACAAAGTGATGGGGGCAAGTTTTTAACTTTCACATAAAACGTCAATTTGCTTCACACTGAAGAAGCTTAACACCACTTTAACCCAAAACGCTCTGCCTGGTTCATTCCCAAACCATTTTTTTTCAACGACTTTCAGTTTTTCAACTTTCTTCTTCACAGTCAGTAGTTGATTTTCACTTGTTGCTTCTGGCGGTTTGAGCCTCTCGCCGCCGCTGGAGTCGACAGTCCAGTCTTCTGGGCTTTGACCTGTGCAGTGGGAAATCAGCAGAGGGAAGTGTGAGGCTGATTATAAAGTTGTTTTCTGACGTTTCCAGACACTAATGAGTGAACCAGGCAGAGCGTTTTGTTTGTTAGACTCGTGGCTGTTGTCAGATGGGTTAAAGTGGTGTTAAGCTTCTTCAGTCTGAAGCAAATTGGTGTTTTACGTGGAAGTTCAGAACTTGCCCCCATCACTACACTAGTTTGTTGCCTTGACAGACTCACTGCCACAGTGAGATCTCCACCGAGGAAACACTGATCTGTGCCGTTTTTCGGCTTCTGACAGAATTCCACCACCTCTAGAAACGGACTTTAGCTTCAAACGAGCCGGAGTTCCACTTTAAATACCTCTTACAGATTTTGAGTGCAGCTGCTAGGAAATCTATAACCCAAAAATGGCTTAGTCCACAAATGCCAACATTGGATGAATGCTTTGAGATTGTTTTTGATATTTTTTAACATGGAGAAAATTACTTTTAGTATAAATCTACAACAAGACAAATTCAAGAGCAAATGGAAACGGTGGACTGAATTTATAAAAACTGTAAGACCAGACGCTGTTTGACCCTTTACTTTGTTTTTCTTTTTCCAAGATGTCCCACATTACGCTATTTTCTCATGTTATAATGTTTTCTCATCACAAACACATCTGGGGTTGTGTTTTGCTTCATTCACACACGTTTAACACACAAACGCAGCATATTCAGGCTGATTTCTTCTCTTCTCCAAACTGAAAACACTCTGTTCCACCTTGTGATGTCATCGCCAACCTCTACAGAACAGAAGGTAAAAGGAGCTCATCACAAGGTGGAACAGACTAATAATAAAGTGTTACTCGAACACGTGAAACAAAACACAACTCCAGGTCTGTTTTTGACGAGGTAACGACATTATTAACATGGAATACTGTTGTTATAATAAAATATAGGACTTTTAAAACTGGCACAACAAAATCACAGCCTTTCACTTCCACTACGCCGAGAACACGGAATAGTAAAGTGTCGGCGTTGGCATCACTTCATTAGCAGCTGGGCTCCATGAAAATCAAAGACATATGTTCTCATTATGAAACCTTTGCTCCTTTGCTGTAGTTACACCTCTGCAAAGTGTTAATACCGATATTTAACGCAGCCTCTGTCCTCTGCACCTTCTGCTTGGAGTCGGATCTCGTACAGGTGTTTTCTGCTGCACATTTTCTCACATTTTAGCGTCTTCCCCGGTGCACAATTACACAGGTTTGTTGTGGAAATCCAGAGTGTGGGTGTTAAGAAAATGTATGCCCTATTCCTCCTGGATATATTTAGTTTAGTCTCAAAACACCAGCGGTAAAAATAGATGGAGATAAAGGTGCGTTGCGTAACTTTTCTGGCGAGGCGTCTGCATGGAATTACAATTTTTGATCTTACATTTATTCCTCACGTGTGTTTTTATCTCTTGTCGAGCTTTTAGCCAAGTTATAATAATGTTGTTACCTCCTCAAAAACATACCTGGAGTTGTGCAAAATGCTTTTTTTGTGTTGTTTTGTGGGTTTTTTTTTGTGATTTCGCAGTACAAATTGGTCCAGATTCTTCCCAGAACAGTTGATTTGACTGAAAATAAGTGGGTTACAGATTTCCAGCCTGAGGGTTCCTTTTGATTAGACGTTAGACAAACAGAAACTGATTTTTAAAAAGTAAAAAGCCCCTCGGAAAATGTATGGGATAACTTGACTAAATTAGTTTTTTTACTGTTATGCGCTATTTTAATCTGCCATTTCCGTCCGCCATCTATTCCGGGCACTGATTGAGCTGCTAATGTTCACTAATGGAAACGCATCTGCAAACTTTCCCTTTGAGAAAGTACTTTTGCTGAATCTTTCTTCTTCTAAACCTCTCTTTTTCCATCCATAACTCTCTCCCTCGTCTCTATCTGGTTGAGCACTTGTAAATCCCGCTGTTTTTTGCGAATTCCCATCCTTCCGTAAATATTTGAGGCATTCCTAATCACACATTTCCATGGACAGACAGACGAGGCTGCGGGAAGAACTGTTTGTCTTTCCGCTAATAATCATGTGTACAAACTGACCACCGGCAGCTCCCTCCCTGTTTACCCACAATGCCTCTCGGAAAAGCAGTGGATTACAGAACAGACGGATTTGCATGTTTGTTCTCGGAGAAGAGTTGACGTGAGAAATGAATAAGAACGAGCCCGGAGAAGGCGCGAAGGCTAATCTATAACGTTAGCGGCGAAACGAGGGTGAAATCGAAATTAATTAGAAAACACAAATGTGTGAACGCAAAACGGACTGGTCTCTTTTTAATTATTAATACGACACGACGGAAGTGGCGAGTGCTTTTGTATTGAGCCGAACTGTACAATGCATCAAAACAAGATTCTTTCATTGACTTCTTTCAGAAAACTGGAGTAAATTATAGTAGTTAAATGAACAAGGGCCTTTCATAGAGAGTGGGCGCGAGTGCTTCGGAGATTTATTGTTTTTGTAAAGTGTGACGCTTCGGGCCAGAGGTGAGCTGTAATCATTTCACATTTACTCTGTTACATTTACTTGAATAACCTTTTAAAGAAATCACACTTTTCACAGTACTTCTCTTACTCTCACAGTTTTCCCTGCGCTTGCGTAAAAGCTGGTGGAGACTTCTGATGTCGTATGTGATGGTTGAAGGCGTGTCCCGATTCGTAGCGCTCGACTTTCAACCCTCACCCCTCGTTGCTCAGTTTCAAGGGGCAAGCGGCAGGGGAAGGGTTAGAAATTAGAAATGGGATTGGCCCTAAAATTCTGTCTGCATTGGATTCTGCATTAATTTTGTGTAGATGTTGTTCTTCACCCACATTGCCCAGTATGGAAGTGGTGTGTGTGTGTGAGTGCTGGTGGTGGTCGGAGGGGCCGATGGTGCAGACTGGAGCCTCTCTTCCACCAGTCTGTCCCAGGGCAGCTGTGGCTACAATAGCAGTTTAACACCACTGGGTCTGGACTGAATGAATAATGAACTGTAAGTGTTCAGAAAAGTGCTATATAAAACTGATGCCTCATTGTTGTTGTTGTTATTATTATTATTTCAACACTTTTTGGAGTTTTATTGAGAATTTATATCTCGTGTTGTTTTGTCCTCTCTTCAGGAGGAACCGCGTCTCGTCAGAAGGGCTTCCTGGGCTGCCTCCGCGCTCTGCAGTTGAACGGACAGACTCTGGACCTGGAGCAGAGGGCCAGGGTGACCCCCGGGGTGAGAGCTGGGTGCCCCGGTCACTGCAGCACCTACGGGTCCCTCTGCCAGAACCAGGGCCAGTGTGTGGAGAGGGACCGAGGCTTCTACTGCCAGTGTGGGGCCTCTGCTTTCACCGGAGCCTTCTGCCACCAAGGTAACATATACTTGATTATGGAAAAAATGTATATATATAGTCAATTAGATCATAATAAAATATAATAAATGAAATCGCAGTAAAAGAGAGAGAGAAGGCAGTTTATCAGCATGTCTAAAATGAGGAAAAAATGAACAGATGAAGTAAAAGTAGGTCATGAATCTCACCGAAATATAAGATAAACATGTGGAAAGGTGGAATCCAGGAGCAACTTTTACAATTAAGGAAACCCATGTGCACAGAAAAGAGGTGATTTGATGCGATTGGCTGTGGCGGGAAGGGCATCTGGCTTAGAGAACTGATCCCCGTGCAGTTGGTTAGCACTGCGGGCAAATCCAGAACCTAAATCATGGATATGTTGGTCCGTTCACGTTCATTATTTGTTGTTTATTCGCGAAGTGCTGAATCAGGACAGTCTAGCGCCATCTGTGGTTGTGAATGATGATAATAATTGTTTTTTACACCCTAAAATTGTCAGGACAGACTTTGACGTACTGACTTTTCATTCAGATTTCCTACTGAACCGTAGTGTCGTGTCTCAGGGTCTGTTTGGCCAAAGTGCTGTGTTCACGCATGTAAAATGTCTTTTTTTTTGTTCAAATCAAGCGCAGCGAAAACTTAAAATCCTGTTATGAACTTTAAAAGATAGCATAATATTTTGAATCTTCTCTCAAAGGAAGTGGATTAAAATAAACACCTAATCATAGTCATGAAATGTGTCTGAAAATTCTAATACTATTACCGCCTGGTCTCAAAAAAACGCCTGCTCTGTTAAGTGACTGAAACAAATAAACGGCCCGGCTCTTATCTGGTATTTTACAATGTGCAATTTCTGTGCGTTAAATGTGTGAACAAAACAAAGCCTGACTCCAGGTCTGTTTGTGATGAGGAAACATCATAACATAGATCAGAAAACAGAGTCATAGAGCACAGCAGTAAGGCAGGGGACTGTTTTGGAAAGTACCATTTTTCCGGACTATAAGGCGCTCCGGAGTATAAATCGCACCAGCCAAAAAATGCACAATGAAGAAGGAAAAAAACAACATATATAAGTCGCACTGGACTATAAGCCGCATTTTTGGGATGGGGGGATTTGTATAAAATTGTCGACTCCAGCGGTGGCGAGAGGTTTGAGCCGCCAGAAGCAACAAGTGAGAATCGACTACTGACGGTGAAGAAGAAGAATTTGTTGGAAAAAAATGGCTAGAGAATGTACTTTTTAGCGTTTTTCTAAAAATATAATTCACTTGTAAATAAATGGGATTAGAAACAACATCGACAATTGAGTCTTTTGGGCTTTGGCCTGTGCAGTGGGAAATCAGCAGAGGGAAGTGTGAGGTGATTATAAAGTTGTTTCCTAACGTTTCCAGACACTAATGAGTGAACCAGGCAGAGCGTTTTGTTTGTTAGACTCGTGGCTGTTGTCAGATGGGTTAAAGTGGAGTTAAGCTTCTTCAGTGTGAAGTAAATTGGCATTTTACGTGGAAGTTCAGAACTTGCCCCCATCACTACACTAGTTTGTTGCCTTGACAGACTCACTGCCACAGTGAGATCTCCACCGAGGAAACACTGATCTGTGCCGTTTTTTGGCTTCTGACAGGACCCCACCACCTCTAGAAACTAGAAAAGACTTTAGCTTCAGATGAGCCGGAGTTCCTCTTTAACATTTCTCATTTTGCCCTAAAATTATGCTAAATTTTACACATGTACAGTAGGGTGCCGTAAAGTCATGAAAGAGTTTGTCAGTGAAAAAGAGTGTATATGTATATACTGTATATGCTACAATTTCCTCATTAAATTTGACTATGAGCCCTTTGTTCGCTCAGACTAAAGTTTAATTCAGTCCTGATTTATTTATTTATAAAAACATTAAATTATAATACGCGCAGACATCTCGTCCATTCGCCACCCAAGGCTGGACTCATTTCACTCTGCGCCTCCGCTGTGGTTTCGCTCTTTGTTGTGCACAGCCATTACAGATTTCACAGGAGCTTTTCATCGCGCACTGAGCAGACGTCTTTGTTCAGGGACTAACCTTTCTATCTCCGGTCAAAGCGTCCGTTCACCGCACAGACGGGGCTCCATACAGCTCTCTCTCCACGGTCAAGATGGAGGATTTGTGTGAGTGCACTTGTCCTGTCGGCAGTACAAAGAGACAGAGTTTGTTTAAAGCCAACACAGTGTCAAACGGTCCAGACGGAGAAGTGGCCGTGTTGTGAGGAGAAGTCAGGAGTCGCGGAGCAAACTCCAAGTCCTCTGAAATAACGGCACCTAAGAATGAGAGAGTTAAGGGTCCTGTGTTACGCAAAATTGACTCTTTTGAGCTTTTAGCCGTGTTATAATGGTGTTAAACACATCTGGAGTAGGAGTGGGCGATATCTTGATATTTAAAATAATACTGAGATATTTTTTAAACTTGATATTTATTTTGACATATCGTATATATCGATATGATGCTTATATTTACCTCTGATTTTGCCTCTTCGCTTGTTCGGCTTCTCTGCGCTCGTCCTCCCCTCGTGTCTCGTTCATGACGGCGGCGCCACAAAAACCTGTGAACCCCCAAAGTGCCAAAGCTTCAGCACCACAAACCTTTACCACCGTTTCCCTCCTCAGCATCAGCAGCACATCCTCTGACACAGGGAGAACACTCATATCCCACTGAGTCGAGTCTTTTAGTCCCACAGAAGCATCAGGGAGAGAGAGCAGTTGTTGTTGTTTTTTCAGCGTTTATAGTTTATGCAAATGAGCCGTGCTGGGATACCTCAGATCTGTGCAGTGGATTGTGGGATACCTCAGATCTGTGCAGTGGATTGTGGGATACCTCAGATCTGTGCAGTGGATTGTGGGATACCTCAGATCTGTGCAGTGGATTGTGGGATACCTCAGATCTGTGCAGGGGATTGTGGGATACCTCAGATCTGTGCAGGGGATTGTGGGATACCTCAGATCTGTGCAGTGGATTGTGGGATACCTCAGATCTGTGCAGGGGATTGTGGGATACCTCAGATCTGTGCAGTGGATTGTGGGATACCTCAGATCTGTGCAGGGGATTGTGGGATACCTCAGATCTGTGCAGTGGATTGTGGGATACCTCAGATCTGTGCAGGGGATTGTGGGATACCTCAGATCTGTGCAGGGGATTGTGGGATACCTCAGATCCGTGCAGGGGATTGTGGGATACCTCAGATCCGTGCAGGGGATTGTGGGATACCTCAGATCTGTGCAGGGGATTGTGGGACACCTCAGATCTGTGCAGTGGATTGTGGGATACCTCAGATCTGTGCAGTGGATTGTGGGATACCTCAGATCTGTGCAGGGGATTGTGGGATACCTCAGATCTGTGCAGTGGATTGTGGGATACCTCAGATCTGTGCAGGGGATTGTGGGATACCTCAGATCTGTGCAGTGGATTGTGGGACACCTCAGATCTGTGCAGGGGATTGTGGGATACCTCAGATCTGTGCAGGGGATTGTGGGATACCTCAGAGCTCCTGGAGGAAAGTGGATCTGTTTCAGGCTAAAGGAGCTCAGGTTCTGTTGTCGTGTTGTTGAGTTCAGGCAAACATGAGCTTGAGTTGAGCTGTTTTATTTTTGAATGAAAAGAAACTGAAAATATGAAATTGTTCCTACATGAACTGCATCTTTGCACTTCAATAAAAAAAAAGGACCTTGTAGAATTTGTCATATTTGTTTTAGCAGTAGTTTTGGGGGTTATTTCCTGTACAGATATCGAGATATACATCGTATATCGAAATATAGCAAAATATATTTTTTGCTCCATGTCGCCGAGCCCTAATCTGAAGTTGTGTTTTGTGTTGTGTTTTTCATTCACACGTGTTTGAGTAACACTTTATTATTACTCTGTCTCCATCTCCAAAGCTCAAAATGCTCTGTTCCACCTTGTGATGTCACTTTTTAACTTTTGTTCAAGAATAGACACAAAATGACACACAATAAATCATATCTGAAGGAGCAAGAAACACAAATGTAGACAATAACATATCAAAACATCCGTCTCAAAAGTAACTACTGTGTTTTTCGGACTATACAGCCCACTTAAAATCCTTAAATTTTCTCAAAAATCGACAGTGCGCCTTATAATCCGGTGCACTTTATAGTCCAAAAAAATACGGTAAGTTAAATATTCACTCTGCAGATTTATTGGTCAGAGTGGGGTTAGTTTTAATGTTATTTGAGTTTTAGAAAGGGACAAAAAGCCACTAGCTACAGGTTGAGGACTCAGTTAAATATACGGTAATAACAATGTTGAGTTATTCTTTCAGTGCAGCGTTTTACAAAGAACAAAATATCCTCTTTTTATTGAAAACCGTGTTGTCCCTGTAGTTTAGAGCTCCACAAACATGTTCTGAAATGCATGGGATTCTTGTATTCGTTTATGAGTGCAGATTTCACTCTTCTCTCAAATGTCAGTGCTCCTGGAGTTGTTTACGATGTGCACTGAACAGAATCCTACTTTTTAAATATTACAGTACTCCTGAGAAGAAAAAAAAACACAATTCGATATGTTTTGGTTTTTAATAGAAAGGTGCAGCACTAAGTATAATGGTACAAAATGCAAAATACAGCGTAGGTTTTGTACATTTTTCACTGCTGATGGTTGAACCTGATCTCGTTGAAAGAAAAAACAGACCCGTTCAAATCATCTGTGTGATTTCAGACTCGTTGCAAAGGAAACAAAAGGCTCTTTATTGACTCCGTGTGGGCTGTGGTTCGTATTTAAAGGTTCTACATTACGCAGAACTGACTCGTGTGAGCTTTAAGTCGTGTTATACTGTTATTTTGTCATCAAACCTGCCGTTGTGTTTTGTTTCATTTATGTTTGAGTAAATCCAGGGGTGCCCAATAAATTGATCTCGATCTCACAGTCGATCGCCGAGGTAGATCGTAGTGTAGTACTCGAGACCGGTCTTGGGCCTTGTCCACAAGTAGCCGAGTATCTGATAAACCAAAGATGTTTTGCTGCGTTTTGACCCGTCATCCACACGAACACGCATCAAAAACGAGTATTCAGGGAAAACTCCGGCCAAAGTGAAGATTTTTGAAAACTCCGTTTATGCCTGTTTGTGTGGACAGAGATAACTGGGGTTTTGCGTTTTAAAACGTCACTGTCTGCGCCAAAAAATATGAATCTGCCCTGACGTCAAACGTGCGACATTTGTTTAGGCGACTGCCAAAGCCAAAGCCAAAGCCAAAGCCAAAGCAGACTATGGACCGGAGTCGTTTCTTGAGAGCTGTGTGAGGATTAATTATTGTGCAGGTGCTATGAACATGTTTAATTGCAGAAGTCCAACTACTGCTCCAAGAGCAATAAGATAAGTTTAGGCGGAAGTGACGGCGAAGTGAGGGCTCAATGGAAATAATGCCATCTACAGGTCTGGAATGTGTATGAATGTGGTTGAAAACGCAGATGTTCGGTTATGTGTGGAAGGTGTTTTTTTCGAAGACGAGGTGGTGTGGATAAAACTATTTTTATAAACGGAGGGGGGGAAATGTTCGGTTTTAAAAATACCCGGCTACGTGTGTACATGGCCTTGGTCTGTTTGTGTGCCTCACGTCAGCGCGCCGCTCTTCGCCTTTTCACGCTCTCGCTCCTCCCTGCACAGAGTCCCACAGGCTCACTCTCTGTGCGCTGATGAAAAGAGGAAGACGAAACGTGAAGCAAAAACTTATCTATATTTATGTTACAGTGTTGGCACAGAGCAGGTGTACAGCACAGAGCAGGTGTACAGCACAGAGCAGGTGTACAGCACAGAGCAGGTGTACAGCACAGAGCAGGTGTACAGCACAGACCTACAGTGACATGTAGTGGAAGTTTGCCTGATAAAAAAGCACAAATGCATCTGTATTCGTCACGTGTGTGTTTGGTAAAAGTGCAGAGGATAAACACCACTGCAAAACCAGTGAGAGAAAGTGACTCCAGTGGAACTTGAATCAGAATCAGAAAGGTTTTATAAAGCATAACACAAGATACTCAAAGACGCTTTACACGGAGAGACAAAGGCAGAAGAAATAAGATCATTAATGAAAGGTGCTTTTAAAGAGATGGGTTTTTAGGGCTTTTTTATTTTATTTTATTTTTTTGCCATATGAGTAAACAGGTTCACAACATTAGGAAATTGCTGCGGTACTTGGAACATGCCACAAATAATATAGAATAAAATAAAGTAGAAAACAATAAACTATAATATAACACGAAATTTACGAATTTACAATAAGAATAGAACAGTGCAGGTAATGATCAGTGCAAAAACAGGTTTAAAAATACTACCCACTTTCTTCACTTTCTTCACAGTTTTTGTGTAAAGTGCCAGTGGAAGTTCTCTTACAGAAGAGCTTCTCAAGCTGTGGGGGAGGGTCCAAAAAGGGGCACAGAGTGTTTCAGTGCAGTAACGTCTGCTTGGCTTATTTTAGATATCAGATAAAATGGAGATAAATCTATAAAAACGTATTTATGCGAGTCGGCCTTTCCCCACATGAAGATCATTAAGTCCAAACCCGTTCCACCAAGACTGATTCTCAATATACTTATAAAAAAAATACATTATTTGCATTTTTGTAGTAGGCAGATTATTTTGACTTGGTAATTTTATAAGTAGCTCACATGCTGAAAATGTGTGGCCGCCCCTGGAGTAATCCTTTATTATTAGTCTGTCTACACGTCCAAAGCTCAAAATACTCTGTTCCACCTTGTGACGTCATGAAGTGGTGGTTTTAACCCCTGAAGACCTGAGGGCAATTTTAGTACATTTCTCCTCGCCTGGATTTTTTTTCTTAATTTTGCTTTTAAAACTGCCCCTTTTACCCCTAATGAAGTGTTCTACCTCCTTTTGTTCAGTCCAACCTGTTATTTCACAATCTGCTGCTGTAGTTGTGTCATGAGGCTGTGAGAAAAGCTACAGGACCAGAAATAGAGATGAAAAAATAAAATTCACACTGTTTTACACAAAACCCACAGCAAACATGTAGAAACAACTTTTTGGACATAAAAAATGCTTAATTTAGGGCCTTAGCTACAAAAATGCAAAATATCAACTCTGTAAGTAAATTAAAAATCTCCTTATGGCTTAAAAACAAAAAAGTGCAGTGGCTCCATGACTTTCCTGGTCCAGTCCTGGAAACAGCTCCTGTCAGGTCCAGGGCCAGAGCCACAGCACTTCTGCATTTCCAGGGTGGAAATTACATTTGGATTTGTTCATTTGGACTGAAATAAACCTTTAAATAAAAATAGAAAGAGATGCACAGTTACACACACCAAGATGTGTCATTTTCCATGTGTGTGAGAATTAACTCCACTTAGAGCGACTTTTTCCCTCGTTATAAACACACACAGTCAGAGGAGTCGACCATCTTGACTCACTTCACTCTTTGGCAAAGTTTGGCTCGATCAAAATGGACGGAGCGCATGAGTTTGGGGAAAACAAAGTTCCTGTTGGACACTCGTTTTGCTCCCGTCATCACACAGCGTGAGTGTGACGTAGGATAAAGCCGCAGAAATGTACGGAAACCTCTATGTCTGCACTTTCAGAGGGGAAAAGGACGTTTCTGTCTTTTACCGTTAGAAAGTTCTGCGATTATAGAAAACATATTCCTCTGTATCGTATACGATGACGTAGGTCTTCGAGGGTAAAAGTTAACAGCTCCTTTTACGTTTGTTTCAGTAGTAATTGGCAATTCGATGGCTGAAATTATCCAAATGATTCTAGTGAAGGTGTGTGGGGTTTAGAAGCATCACAAATTGGTAGAAAGTGTTGAAATAATGAAGTATTAACTCTTTATATTATCTACATTATTATCCTGTTTTATCAAAATGAACTTTCCGGGCCGTTTTCGCTCTAATCTTAGATTTATTGATTTATTAAGACCGTGAAATGAATAATGAGAAATGTGTGTTTGAGAAAGTGCCATTTCCATTGTGGAGGTAGTTTGGTGTTTTTGTGTCATCGATAACGACATTCATTAGAAACAGAAACGCATTATTATTCAGTCTTGCAATTAAAACTCCATTTGAAACCAACAGCAGAAAGTCTAGTATTACACAGTATTTGGGTAAATGTGTCCCGTTTTAAACACTGAAATGATCCTGAACAAAAGAACCAAATGCAGTCTTTGTAAGTTTGAGTTTTGTTCCGGGTTTTGTTCGTGTTGTGAAATTAGTTTTGTTCCAGCATCGTCAATTGTAAAAGGAGTTCTTGGTCAAAATAAGATCACTGTGTGTTTGCATTTAAATTGGAAATTAGTCATGGGATTTTTGGCTCTTTTTAGAGAACCGGCTCTTTTGGTCCAGCTCACTGAAAAGAGCCGGCTCTTTTGGCTCCCAAGCGGCTCTTTCAGTAATTTATGATCAACAACGATATAAAATTATGCACAAAATGAATTACTAATGTAAAAAAAATGTGTTTTTTTTAATTTATATTAATGAATCATTGCATTTATACAGCGCCTTTCATGACACCCACAGCTTTACAGTTCATTATTCATTCACTTCGCACTCTGTGGTGGTAAATTACTGTTATAGCCACAGCTGCCCTGGGACAGACTGACAGAAGTGTCTTGCCTAAGGACACAACCACAGTTTTTCGTGACTGGCGCCCCCCTGTGGCACCTGGAATTCCCAGTGTCTCCCATCCAAGTACAAACCAGGCCAGGACCTGCTCATTTATATGTTTAAGTATCATAAAGTGTTTAATGCAGCTTTGTGCACATTTGTTTACGTTTTACAGAAACAAAACTTAAAACCACATAGTTAATTTGCATACAGTATAAGCGCTGAAAAAAACAACTCGTGTGCTGCTGTGGTCAAATTCTCTCAGCTTCTGTCGGACTAACTACCGCCCGTCCACCGTCTGCTCAGCACAAACACATATCGACCAATCACATGCGGCGTGAAGAGAAAAAAAGTGAGAGAGGGAGGGTGATAGAAAAAGAAAAAACAAAAAAAACACTGCTCCCAATAAAGAATCCGGCTCCTGACGTTCGCTTCAAAGATCCGGCTCTGATCCGTTTAGTTCGTCACCGACCCCTCACCACTGGAAATACCGTTCGTTCCTGTGTCTTAACTTGTTTTTATGTTTTAGGTTTTCCTGCTGGTCGTGCTTCTGATTTTGTAACTTAAACACGCATTGTGGAACATTTCTCGCGGGGTCGACACCCGTTTGTGTTGTTGCTTTGTCTAGAACACATGTGCCAAACATGCGGCCCGGGGGCCAGATCCGGCCCTCCAAGACCTTTAATCTGGCCCTCGGCTGATTTTTCTATTAAAATACTTAAAATTTTCAGATTTTTCTGTTAATTTTCTGCACCATTTAGCATAGCAGCGTCTCCGGCGTTTCTGTACGTTGCGACTCCCACCAGAGCAGCACAAATGAAGACTTTCCTCTTTCCAAACGCTCTTAAAGGACGATCGTTTTGACTGTCGACCGTGACCCTCATCAGCAAAATGTCAAAAAATGAGAAAAGCAGATGCTGAGTTCAGGATTTCCCAAGAAAAATAGTCTAATTCTTATTTGTTGACAGAGGTGAATGGGAAATCTGTGCTCAGTGTGTTTGGAACAAGTGGCGTTGCTCGAGGAATATAATCTTAAACACCACTACAAGACACGGAGAAAAATACAATAACTTGAAGAGAGAACTGAGTTTTCTGATCCGGCCCTTTTGGGATCAAAGTAGGCTGCATACGGCCCCCAGACCAAAATGAGTTTGACACCCCTGGTCTAGAATGTTCCACAGTATAGATTAAACCTACGAGAGAGAGACAAGCAGGTTACAGCACTGCGCCGCATTACAATTCATATCTGTGGAGAGGCGCCCCTATTCACAGAAGGAATTATTGTATTTTTGAGCAATAGAAACACAAATAACGGATAAACGCAGATGTTTATAGGCAAAGCAGCGACAGCTCCACGCAGACAAGCAGGTAGCGGAAACTCCACCAGAAAAGTTGGGCAGTTCACCTTAAAAACAAATTTGGAAAACTATCCGCTTTTGTTTCACCATATTTAGGCTTCGGAGCGCCCTCTGCTGTCCAGTTCTGTGATTTTATTTTGTTTTTATGGACTTTCTGTGACGTAACAACCCAGAGAAAATTAAAATATAGTGATACGTTGGGGATACAGAGGAGGGAGATGATATTGCTTTGTCTGGCATGTTTCACGGTACGGCATTAAAAAAACATTTTGTATCTTCATGGAGACCAAAACAGACCAAGTTACAGGTCAGATCTGCGGAAAGGCGACCCCGCTCACAGTCAGAACGCCTGTTTTTCTAGGTATTTCTAAACTACCCAGTCTCTTACGGTTCAAAATAATAAGTCGGAGCTGTTTTAACGTAACTTCTTCTCTTGTCCGTTGTGTCGCAGAGGTGTCGGCCGTCTTCCAGCCCTCCACGTCGCTGCTCTACTCCCTCCGAGACCCCGTCGACTGGGGCAGTGAGTCCGAGGAGCTGAACTCGCCCGGAGAAAACATGTCCGTGAGCTTCAGGACCAGCCACAGCCCCAACATGCTGCTCTACGTCGCCTCCTACACACACCACGTCGCACTGCTCATCAACACGCAGGGTAAAGACACACACGGCGGGCTCGACGGGGGGTTCGCGTTCTCCACTGCGATGAGGTCGTGCGCTCAGACGGGGGCGAGAAACTGTTTTTACCGCGTGAAACTACAACGGGCCGGAAGGCGTTTGGAGACATGCGGGTGACGACTTCCTTTGTTGGCGACAGTAACTCTGACAAAATCTGGGAAAACTGAGAAAATGACCGGGTTTTCTTCATCTAGATGTTATTGTAGTCTTTCTTTTTTCCTTTTATAAATAACCTATTACCGTATTTTCTGGACTATAGAGCGCATCTGCATATAAGCCGCATCCACTCAAAAAAAAGAAAGATATACAAGCTGCAACCGGGCTATAAGCTGCTGATATCTATGTTGAAAAATGAGATATTTACTGCATCTACAGAACGATTTTGTACTGTAAATGTACATTTATGAACCTGAACAGATTCTTTCTGAACTGTGACTTTTAACACGGCAGCAACTGTGCTGATTAAACCGAGGTCAAAAACAGAAAAGAACCGATAACTGATTTACCTTCATTTCTCGGCACAGTGGCTGAGTGGCTAGCACTCATGCCTCACAGCAAGAAGGTTGCGGGTTCGATCCCCGGGTCGCCCGGGCCTTTCTGTGTGGAGTTTGCATGTTCTCCCCGTGTCTGGCACTCCAGTTTCCCTCATCAACCCAAAACATGCACTGTAGGTGTAAAAGTTGTGTGAGTGAGTGTTGGTGGTGGTCGGAGGGACCGTTGGCGCCGCTTGGCCTGGCAGCCGCGCCTCCGTCAGTCTGCCCCAGGGCAACTGTGGCTATAACAGTAGTTTACCACCACCGGGTCTGGAGTGAATGAAGAATGCTCTGTAAAATGCTGTGTAAAGCACTTTGGGGACATGTGTCTGTGTAAAGCGCTATATAAATAAACCTTACCTTACCTTACCTCTTCATTACTTCTTCATGTGCTTTTCATGATGAAGGGGCGAGGATTTGAAAATAATTACCAGTTAGTAATTTGCCGTGTGTGTTATATCTGCTCAATACAAAGTAGCGTATTCTTCTTTGCATTAATTTTCCATCTATCTTGTTTTTGTAATTCCGGTTAGAGCGCCCCCTAGCGGTGGAAGAAAAATCCACAGAATAGCCACTCCTTTGTAAAAGCCGCATGGTTCAAAGCCTGGGGAAAAAGTAGCGGCTTATAGTCCAGAAAATACGGTAATTTGTGTGTTATAATTTGTCTAAAAGTAAATAAAAATGTGATTGTAGCGTTTCGTTATGTTCGGCAGATCGACGGCTCGAACCAGCTGCCTGTGAGCGACATGGAAGATTTGATTTTATTAGTTTTGTTTTTTTTCCTTTTGCATTTATGATTCATTGTCTTGTCCATTTGTTGTACTTTATCCAAAACCTGAATCTATCAAGTAATCTGTCAAAACAATAATCACGCAGTGGTGATGGACTCTGCATTTATTATATAACTGCACAGTTTCCACGTCCATGTTTTTTTTCACACCAGATCCAAGTCTAATAATGACCATAACTCACTGCTTTAAATAACAAAAAACACTTTTATTATCATAAAATGTCATTCAGAACCCATTTATAGTCGTGTGCATTGCTGTAAAATGGCCAGAAAATCATTTACAAGATTCTAACGAGACAAACAAATACAAATACAAAAAAAACAGGCTCATGAAATTTAAGACTTTTGTGAAAAAAATAAGACTTGGACAACATAATTTAAGACCTTAATTTAGAAACATGAAATTTAAGACTCTGCGGTGAAGAGAAAATTACCCGGTTTTCTTCATCTAGACGTCATTGTATTCATTCTTTTTTCCTTTTATAAATAACCTATTCATGTGTGTGTTATAATTTGTCTAAAAGTAAATAAAGACGTCACTGTAGGATTCCGTTATGTTCGGCAGATCGACAGTTGGAACCAGCTGCCTGTGAGCCACATGGAAGATTTGATTTTATTAGTTAGTTTTGCTCGTAAAATGGCCAAAAAATCATGTATAACATTCTAATAAGACAAACTAACCTTTCACATTGTCTCGTCTCACATTGCGCTGCAGCCCGGTTGAGTTTACCAAAATATAGGCCGAAGAAATTTAAGACCATTGTGGAAAAAATAAGACGTGGACAACATAATTTAAGATTTTTGAAGGCCTTAATTTAGGAACATGAAATTTAAGAGCTTTATAAGACTTTGAAGACCCCGCGGCTCCCCTGTGTTATTTGTGAAATGCAGTTCAGAAACATGATTTTTAAAGCATAAACAACGGAAGTAGTGTCACTATTGAAGTAAACAGACACACGTGAGGAACTGTCTTTTTATTTTTATTTTTTATTTGTTTATTTGGTTGGGACAGTGCAGGTTAATGAACAGACATGAGTGTAAACACGCCGGACTGTAGCCACGAGGCTCATTTCCATCCGGGTCAGGGTCACAAAAATGCATCAGGAACATTTAGCAAAAACAGTCAAATTTACATTAAACAATAATCAGATCCTGTGAACAATTCTCCAGACTCACCAACTGCACAATCGTACAGAAAACCACACAATTCAGAGTCACTTTTACACAAAGCTGCATTCACATTCACTCAGCTCAGGGTCCACACTCCACAGGCAACTCCACGACTCCACGTCCTCGACTTTTCACTTTCAAAGAACGCTTCAAACTGGATTAATTATTTTTGGAGGACAATTTCTATGGATAATGTGGATGAGACGCTGCATTGAGGGGAATAAAACAGTCGTTATTTTCGCTCTATCCCGAGTTTGTTTGTTTTGCGTCTCCGTGTCCGTCGCTCCTCTGCCCCCGATGCTCCGTTTTATCGACCGTTACCGTCGCGTTGCCGATGTTTGGTGGTCACGATCCGACACTGACGCCCCCTCGAACTCGGGGAGGAGGAATCGCAGCCAGAATCGGGGCAAATTCTCCCGTAGTGTGATATAAAGTTACCCCTCGTGATTGACAGTGCGAAACAAAATCCCCAAAAATGGCAGCTATAAACAGGAAACAGAAACCCACGAATTTCCACTAAAGCGTCAAACAGAATTCCACTGTGCGGGTTAAGCCGACAATCCCCAGCCCGAGCTCTTCTTTTTCTTTTTGTAGTTTTATGACAGAAAGTCGATCACAGCTTGATTCCGTGCCAGTCCTCCACTTCTCTCCAAGAGCTCATTAAACCCATAGAGACATTAATGTTCCAAACACACAAAAAAACAACAACGGAAAAAAACACTCCTCGGAAAAAATCTCCTCCTCCTCCTCATTCAAAAACATTTCCACATTTACAACTCTGTCCAGCTGCGTCTGCAATAATGAAACGTACTTATTGGCAAATGCAACAAATGTGAAACGTTAAAGGGATTGTGCTCCATTTTTCTCCCCGTGTTGTCTAACCCGAGTAGAGATATTTTGTATAAGCAGCTCTCGAGGTCAAAATGAGGCGACGTCAGGCCTGAAGTGACCCCGAATCCCATCTTTTCACCCCTATGCGACCTGTGGCTGATCTTTTAACGACGATCTGAACGACAAAGATCCGATTTTTTCCTAATGCGACCCAGGCCCCTCGTCAGTAGTTGATAAATCCGAGTCAGTTCTCTCGACATGCGTTGTAAATTTGTTCCATTGCAGTAGCCAGGAAAATATGGATGCCCGAGAAAGTTTAATGTAATGTCAGGTATCGCACGTTAGCTGTCGGCGACTCAATTATGGCGGTTTGACCTTTACATGTTCAGAAAAAAACTTGTTAGTGATGTGAAAGAAAGTCTAAATGTCTAAATGTCACTACAAAGTTTTTCTAAGACACTTCTCCCGTTTACTGCGTGTGCCGACATTTCTGCTGTGACGTAAATCCAACCAACTCGATCCGGGCCGAACTGTGCCGAGTTTGTGTTTCTGAAGCCCCATTTGCTTGGCCGTTCATTGCACTTTCTCGAAGTGGAGGTCGGTTTTCCCCCGAGTCCCGAGCTTACAATGTCTTCAAATGTTTGTATTAACCTGCTCTACATGATCCTGGTGTTTTTATTAGTGCTCAAAAATATTACGCTACTAACGCGTTAACTCAGTTCATTTTTTTATCGCAAGATTAACGTGCTTTGTGAATCAGTGGACTAGTTTTGCTGTGCCCACTGCTGTAACGTTAGAAAAACTACAGGATCTGGCTGTAAACAAGAAAGAAAACAATTTGTACGAAACTGAGAACTCCCAGTTGGAGGAGGTGGGCCAAAGCGTGGCACATCTGTGCGCACCGATGCCCCCACATGAGGAAAACAAGAAACAAAGTCTGCTTCAAAACATATGGCAGATACACGACAAGGACCACGGACAGTGACACAAACTCACGGAGGAGCACAGACCACAGCAGGACCCACACCCGCCACGCAACAGACACCCCACACCCACCTTCTCCGCAAAACCACAGCTCTGCCACGCACGACCCACAGCGCCGTGCAACGACGCCCTGACCGCAACCCGACAGGTGCGAACACAGAACTCCAGGCAACTGTGCACGAGCACTGCCCAAAACTCCCAGTGCGAGTGCCCCGGGTACAGCAGGTGTTGGGGCGACAAACACAGACTGACAGGAGATCAGTGGACGTCCCTCAGTCATGAACCACCTCAGGTCACAGCTCATTATTTGACCCGTTATGTGACTGTTCTGAAGACAGAAGAGACACTTCACTCACACTGATGCAGAGCACAAAGTCTCACTGACCATTGTTCTGATTTGCAATAAAAAAACTAAACAAAAGATTATCAAAATGATGATTCAAGGGACAAAAAATGTGTGATTATTTGCGATTTGCGATGAATCACAAGTTAACTATGACATTCATGAGATTAATCACGATAAATATTTTAATCGATTGACAGCACAAATTTTTCCATCCATCTTCTCCAGCTGGGTCAGGGGGGGCAGCTGTTTGCCGCCCAGTCCACTGTGCACCTGACCCCCATGAACCCCTCTGTGAGTGGTGAGCCCACAGGAGGGACTAGTTTTTATTTCACTATTTTGTCCTTAAATCATTTCCTTTTCCTGTTATGAAACTGACTCCAAATTCGCCTATAACTGCGAGCCTCAGTGAGCTTCATTTGACTGGAGCCGAGCGCTGTGGGCGACGTCACACTTGCTTAGTGCACTTCTTTCTACAGTCTGTGAATAACATGTGATCTGTGTGTGTGTGTGTGTGTTCAGAGGAGCTGGAGGTGTGGTACAGTCTGGACGGCAGCAGTGAGCCTGAGCTGTGGAGGAGCTCCGGAGCAGGTCTGTGTGACGGACGCCTGCACCATGTGACTGTGAACAGGAGCCTGGACACCGTCTCCATACAGGTAACAACAGTATCACTGTGTGTATCTGTCAGGGGAGGTTTAAGCACATGTAGAGCTGGAAAAGGTCCTATATTACACGAAAATGACTCTCGTGAGCTGTAAGAATGTTCGAATATTGTTTCCTCATCACTGCTGTTTTGTTTCTTTCGCACATGTTTGAGTTACATATTTATTATTAGTTTGTCTCCATCTCCAAAGCTCAAAATGTCCCACCTTACCTTATGTTACCTTTTGCTCGGTAAATGTCGGCAACTCCAGGGCTGAAATCATCAAAATGAATTTACTGAAGATAGTTTTAAAAAAGTCTCCTGTATTACCACATGACATCACAAGGTGAAACAAAGTTTTTTATGTTTGAGAGAAGAACTCAGCCTAAATATTTTCAGGATTTGTGTGTTAAACATGTGTGAATGAAACAAAACACAACTCCAGGTCTGTTTGTGACGAGGAAACAACATTATGACATGGATCAGGGCCCTTTTACGCCTTAAACATCGGGTACAAGTGAATATTTTGATAAATAACCACCGTTTCGAAATAAAGAAGATGTGACCACTGACGCTGCACGTTTTTCTTCTTCGCCTATTTTGTTTTTACGTAGCCCACCGTACTTTCTTTCAGTCCGTTTTTGTTGATCCCCATGGCTCCGGTGCGATACGACTTAAAATTTAAACTTTCTGTGGTAAAACAGCAGAGGAAAACTCGGGAAAATATGACCGTATTTTCCGGACTATAGAGCGCACCTGATTATAAGCCGCATCCACTCTTTTTAATTTAAAAGAAAAGATATACAAGCCACTCGGGGCTATAAGCCGCTGATATCCATGTTGAAAAATTAGATATTTACTGCATATACTCACCATAGATTCATTGACGCTAAGCTCACGTGCAGCAGCACGGTTTCCTTCCTGGAGCAAAATCGATGGTCAACTTCAAACTTGCATCATACAAACTCCTTCGTGCTTTTCATGATGAAGGGCGAGGATTTGAAAATAATTACCAGTCAGTAATTTGTCGTGCGTGTTATATCTGCTAAATAAAATGTAGCATATTTTTCTTTGCATTAATTTTCCGTCTATCTTGTTTTTGTAATTCCGGTCAGAGCGCCCCTAGTGGTGGAAGAAAAATCCACATTAGCCGCACCTTTGTAAAAGCCGCATGGGAAAAAAGTAGCGGCTTATCGTCCAGAAAATACAGTAAATGTTTATTATTAGTTTGTCTCCATCTCCAAAGCTCAAAATGTCCCACCTTACCTTATGTTACCTTTTGCTCGGTAAATGTCGGCAACTCCAGGGCTGAAATCATCAAAATGAATTTACTGAAGATAGTTTTAAAAAAGTCTCCTGTATTACCACATGACATCACAAGGTGAAACAAAGTTTTTTATGTTTGAGAGAAGAAGTCAGCCTAAATATTTTCAGGATTTGTGTGTTAAACATGTGTGAATGAAACAAAACACAACTCCAGTAAAAAACTTTCTGTGGTAAAACAGCAGAGGAAAACTCGGGAGTGTTGTGGTGTTAGAGGAAAATTGTGGCAAAGGGGCGAGAAAAGGCAGGAATCGTAGGCAAAGCAGTCACCGGGCCATCGTATAACGGTGACGCCAACTCCGAGGTGTGCCGTAAAAACTGTAAATTATAGTCACGCGCCGCGGTTGTGGTTTTAAAAGGCACAAGAACACAAAGATTCAGTGCATACGGCTGCAACTAAGGATTATTTTAGTAGTCGACTGGTCGGCAATACATTTTTCAATTAACTCATCAAACAAAAGGTTATTTCTATTGTATACTGAGGCTTCAAATGCATTTCCAACCAAATAACAGTCAAAATGCAGTAAATAAAGTATAAAGTAAATAAAATTGGATCTTTTTTTTTTTTATAAATAAAGGTACGACTGAAAATCACTTTGACATTTTCGTTTCATAATGTCACTGTCTTCGCTGTGTAAGAAGGTCTTGTCATTTGGGTTTTCGAGTCTGTTTTCTTTTGTGCATAATAATTACCAGCAGTAAAATATGATTAGTGGTTGCAGCCTCACTATTCAAGGCTTTGCAAAGTTTTTCAAAATTACAGTTAGTCACTTTCACCTTTTTTGTCGAACATTAAACTCCTAAACGGGGCCGTGAACTCGTGCTGATCACAGACTCCTGAAAACGCCTTTAAATCAGTTTCGTTTGTTTGTTTTCCCGAGTTTTCAGACCAGCTTGCAACTTTGTCTGTGCTTCCTCGTGTGCGTCGCCGTGGTAACCGCTGAACATTCCGCCAGTAGACACGCACGAAGGAACTCCCCCACCGAAGCATCGATTCTGACAACATTTCACTGTCTCCAGTTTGTTCTGAATTGTGAACTTCTATAGTAACGTGTAATTTTCGTCACTCTGAAACTTGAATTCATGAAAAATGGATGAGTTTAAAGGTGCACTGTGTAACTTTGTGGTTGCGGGTCCGTCACCTGCTTGTTTCTACGGATATGTCATTGTTCTGCCTGGAATGTTCCACAGTGTGACATTAAACAGCTCTACCTTATATTTATGACATTACAGGTGGTTTTATAGCAGCATGAGATATACAAGAAATAACAAATATAAAATAGCCACAACTTAAATGTCAAACCAGGTCTTAACCAGGTCTTAACCAGGTCTAAACCAGGACTAAACCAGGTCTAAACCAGGACTAAACCAGGTCTAAACCAGGACTAAACCAGGTGATCACCAGATCGCACTTTGCGACTCCCTGCTCCCGGACTTGGGTTAGGGTTCTCTCTCACTCTCAAGTCCAACATTAGTCCTGGTTTAGTACTTGTTTAGACCTGGTTTAGTCCTGGGTCAATCCTGGTTCAGTTCTGGTTTAGTCGTGGTTCAGGCCTGGTTCAGTTCTGGTTAGACCTGGTTTAGTACTTGTTTAGACCTGGTTTAGTCCTGGGTCAGTCCTGGTTCAGTCCTGGTTTAGTCCTGGTTTATTTGTTTATTTGTTTATTTAAGGATCCCCATTAGTCTCTACAGAAGCAGAGACTCGTCTTCCTGGGGTCCAATCTCAAATACAAGACATTTTAAGCACCATCAAAACAATCAATCAAAACACTAAGTTTGAGTTACATCATCAAAACACAAACCAAACACTCAACATATGTGACATTCAACTATTAGCCCTTTCAAAAAGCAATTTCTTAAAACATTTTTTAAAAAACGCATAATTTTGTATAAGCCTTAAATGTTGTGGCAGAACATTCCAATGAGAAACGGCTCTGTAGAAAAATGTTGCTTTCAGTGCAGTAGTTCTTGGTTTTGACAAAGTGAAAGTTGTGTTTGAGGCTTGTCTTGTATTAAACCTGTGCCTGCTACAGATGAGCTGTAACTGTGAGGACATGTGCAAAGGTCTGCGTGTTGTCCACACTTTATGCAAAGACAAAACTAAACTACAGGCCAGTCTGTCCTTGACTTTCAGCCACGAAAGTTTCTCATGCACAGCACTGATATTAGCCCTAAAAGAGCAGTTCAGAGCAAGACGAGCAGCTCTATTCTGAACTATCTGGAGATTGTCTAAATCTTTGTTTGCAGCACTAGACCACACATTAGGACAATAGTCCATCTGAGATAAAACAAGAGAGGCAATTACCAGTTTTCTTGTTTCCATTGGCATAAAATAAGCATTCCTTCTAATTATTGCAATATTCCTACTCATTTTGGTAACAATATTATTTATATGAGTTGTCCATGTCATAGTTTGGTCTAAAATGACACCCAAAAGTTTAATTTCTGTGACTTGTTCCAATGGTTGTTTATTGAGAGAAATGTTTAGCTTAAGATTTTTTCGAACAGAATGCTTTGATCCCAATAGCACTTTGTTTTTGTAATATTCAGTTTTAAACGGTTCTCCAGAACCCATTTTTGAACAGACAGCTCCTGTTGTAGTATGTCATTGACCTGATCCAAATCAGCTGAGGAAACATGTGGTGGTATCATCTGCATATACAGTCATACCGGCCTTTTCTAGTGCATATGGCATATCGTTAACAAAAATACTGTAGAGCAGAGGGCCGAGGCAACTTCCTTGTGGGATTCCACATGAGAGTGTTACTTTATTTGAAAGTGAACCATTGAATGTGACACATTGTTTCCTATCAGTTAAATAGCTGCGCATAAACTGTAAAGCTGCATTATTAAAACCATAAGCAGACAATTTCATTTGTAAAAGGCTGTGATCAACAAGGCCAAAGGCTGCACTAAAATCAAGAAACACAGCTCCTATCAACTGTTTACAGTCAATTTGATGCAACCATTGGTCAGTAAGCGCTATGAGTGCTGTATTGGTAGAATAACCTTCCTTATGCATGTTGGACATCAGAAAAAATACAATTCTCATTGAAATAGTTCTGAATCTGTTTGCACATAACTCCCTCCATCAGTTTACTCAGGACAGGTAAAATGCTTATGGGTCTACTGTTTTGCCCAGTTAATTGTTGTCTAGAATTTTTAACCAAGGGAACAACTTTTGATATTTTCCACAAGCTTGGGTACACACATTCCTCAAAACATATACTAAAAATATGACATAGAGGCTTAGCTATTGATTTAGCTGCAAATTTTAGGAGTTTTCCATCCATATTATCGATTCCACAAGGTTTATTGCAGTTCAAATTCTCAAGAAGCTGTAACATTTCCTCATTTTCAATTGGCCTGAACTCAAAATTGCATTTTTTCGCTTTCATTATTTGTTTTTTAATTATTGTTGTTGAAAAATAACCATCTACAGGGGCCATCTCATTTCTGATTGTACTCACTTTATTCTGGTAATAGTTATTGAAGTAACTCGCAACTTCAAAAGGTCTAGTAATGAAGGTTCCATCCTGCTCAACAAAAGAAGACATTTTACTGATTTTACTCCTACTCATAAGTTCAGGCCTGGTTCAGTTCTGGTTAGACCTGGTTTAGTCCTGGTTAAGTCCTGATTTAGTCTTGGTTTAGTCCTGGTTTAGAACTGGTTTAGTCCTGGTTCAGTCCTGGTTCAGTTCTGGTTTAGTCCTGGTTCAGTCCTGGTTCAGTTTTGGTTTAGTTCTGGTTTAGAACTGGTTTAGTCCTGGTTCAGTTCTGGTTCAGTCCTGGTTCAGTCCTGGTTTAGTCCTGGTTCAGGCCTGGTTCAGTTCTGGTTAGACCTGGTTTAGTCCTGGTTAAGTCCTGATTTAGTCCTGGTTTAGTCCTGGTTTAGAACTGGTTTAGTCCTGGTTCAGTCCTGGTTCAGTCCTGGTTCAGTCCTGTTTTAGTCCTGTTCAGTTCTGGTTCAGTCTTGGTTCAGTCCTGTTTTAGTCCTGGTTCAGTCCTGGTTCAGTCCTGTTTTAGTCCTGGTTCAGTCCTTGTTCAGTCCTGGTTCAGTTCTGATTCAGTCCTGGTTCAGTCCTGGTTCAGTCCTGGTTCAGTTCTGGTTCAGTCCTGGTTCAGTCCTGGTTCAGTCCTGGTTCAGTCCTGGTTCAGTCCTGGTTCAGTCCTGGTTCAGTCCTGGTTCAGTCCTGGTTCAGACCTGGTTCAGACCTGGTTCAGACCTGGTTCAGTCCTGGTTCAGTCTGTCCGCGGTGTAAAAGTTCGTTCCCACTGAATCTTATTAAATTATTTTTTTACTTTACTGAAAGACGTGAATAAACTGCACTTTCCTCTGAACCTTTGGGCTGAAATCGTCACTTTCCGCGGATCATCTTGAAAAGTGTCGACGCTGTAATGGACTTGTTTACACGAGAGAAAATTAAAAATCATATTACATTTCATTACCACCTCGAGTTTTCTTTTTATTAGTCGAGCTGTAAAAGGTCTGAGGGGAACAGGATTAATTGCCAAGAGTTAAACAATAAAACTGAGACAAAATCACCACGTCGTTCGCCGACTTTTCTGTGATTAAAGATCCGCCGCGTAATATTTCTGCCGTGACTCTGCGAAACCTACTCGCCCCCGCGGAGATGCTACCGCTGTGCGCGAAATAACCCGCAGTACGGCATTAAACTAGCTTACCCGCGTCCACCGGAAAAGAGACACTCGCGGTAAGAACGCACGTCTTTCCTTTGGAGCAACGACAAAACCTTAATGCCACACAGTGGGACATTGCAGGCTGAGCTGTTGCATCTCCACGGAAACAAGCGGGCGGCAGATGCTCCGACAGAAAAGTTACACGGCGCTTCTTTAAAGAGCCAGACGAAGAGCTTTACGTTATTGATAATAACAAAACCTGCCCGATGACCCCGTTTCTACACGTGTGCCTAATGGTGGAATGTTCAGCAGTTGCCGTGGTGACACAAGGCGCACATTTGCAAACACTCCCCCCAAAAAATATTTTAAGCTTTAAAAGGGACAGTTCTGAATTTTGGACATAGGGCGTCATTTCCTGCTGATCCAGAGCGTTGGAGACGTGTGGAGACACTTTTTTTAAATCTTCCTCCAGTTCTTGTATTTGCAGAGGTGCTGGTGCTGGGCTAGTGCAGGTCAACGGCCACAGTCGTCCTGCCACTAAAAACAGTCTGACCCACTCCAGAGTCCTTCTTTCTTCTGTTCTTCTTCTTCATCCCATAGTCTGCGAGACCTTGGAGACGCCCTCTGATGCTTTGACGACCATCTTCCTCCATTTTCTTCTGCTCTCCGCCTTTCGCGGCGCATTGCTCAGTGTCGTTCCCGTCCCCTCTCGGATGTCGTCTTCCCACCTCTTTCTCCGTCTGCCTCTCCTTCTTCCTCCCCGGACTGTTCCTCGGAGAGTGGTTTTGGCGATCTGCTGACGTGGTGACGTGCCCGTACCACTGCAGCGTTCGCCTCTTCACCGCGGTCATGAGTTCTTCATAGGGGCCGATGTGTTGTCGGGTTCTGTCTCGTACTGTGCCGTTTGTGATGTGGTCTTTGTAGGAAATGACAAGTAATCTTCTGAAGCATCTTAATTCTGTAGATTGTGTTCTTCCACTCCACAGACCCGAGATAAAACTATTACAACTCCAGACTGTCCATGTGAACGTCTGTGTCCAGAGAATAATGTTTGAAATAAAACTAACCTTGCATCTCATGAATCGTCGCATGTTGAGGGACTATTTTCTCATATATCAGTCGCCGCTGCCGAGCTTCTATCAGGAAGTACACCTCACTGCTGCTGCTCAGACATAAATCCTTCAAATACAGCGTTTGGTTTTACTTCTAACATGATTCTCTGGACACAGACGTTCACATGGACAGTCTGGAGCTCTAATAGTTTTTCCTCGGGTCTGTGGAGTGGGTCAGACTGTTTTTAGTGGCAGGAAGACTGTGGCCATTGACCTGCACTAGCCTAGCACCAGCAACCTCTGCAAATACAAGGACTGGATGGAAAATTTTAAAAAAGTGTCTCCACACGTCTCCAACACTCTGGCTCACGAGGAAATGAGGCCCTATGTTCAAAATTACGAACTGTCCCTTTAAGAAAAAACTACAAAATGGATTTAAACAGCTCATTCTCAGGAGCCGTCATCGAGCGTTCGTGGTCCAATTTAGGTGTTTCATTTTCACCAGAAAAAGTGAGAATGACTGAAACACTGTTGGCTTATGCTGCTAGTTTGTGATTGTAATGTTATTTGAGAGGGACTTGCAGCACAAATAGGGTGATCAGACGTCCTTATTTACCCAGTGTCCTCTGCCCCAGCAGATTTATCCAAAACCAGTGATTTGTCCCAGTTTTATACAAGAAATGTCCCAGGTGTCCCTATTTTTGACCAATCTGATCCCTGCCAACAGTAAAGAGAGGCAAACATTGTAATTTGTTTAGATAAAATACAAAAATCTGCTTAAAAATGACCAAAAGACAACTCATGTTAGTCCGGGATGGTCTCTGCATAACAATTTTCCTTAATTACGCACTTGTTTCACCATTTTATTATTGCCGACCACCAAAAGAAACGGGGATGTTCCACTTTTTTTATTTTGAAAATCTGGTCACCCTAAGCACAAATCCTCTCACCTGTTGTAGTTCGAGCTAAATCAGTTCTTTCTGGTCAGATTGTGTTAAAATAAAGCTCAGATTAAAGTCTAATTTGAGCGACAGAGCTTCAGACGGAATAGTGTCTCCAGTTTTTTGCTTCATTCATGTTTGCTGCATTAATCCAAAGTCGTTTCCTCTGAGCGCTCAAAATTCTCCGTTCACATTTTTCCAGTTTTGTTGCGTCGTAGATAAAACTCTGGGCTTCTCCTGTTTTAAGTCCCTAAACCATCACCTCCTCCTCCTGCGGTCGAACTGTGTACACAACAAACTCACGTCTCTGTGAGTTCATGAGACGTGTTTACCGTCGCGTTTTTAACTTCCGAACGCCTCACTGGACGCAGAGACGAAGTTAATGAAAGCGTATCCTCCAAACGCAGGAAATATTTTAACTTGGAAAATGTCAAATACTTATCCCAAGGCGACCACGAGGATGTTAAAAAGGGAATAAAAAGCCACAAGAATGCAGAATGTGTTCTTTAAAGGCCCTATATTAACCAAAATGTACTTTATGATGATGTTTTCTGCTCAAAAACAGACGCAGAGTTGTGTTTTATTTCATTCACGCATGTTGGAGTCTCTTTTGTTATCATCTGTCTACGTCTCCAAAGCTCAAAATGCTCTGTTCTTCCTTGTGATGTCATGAAGCGATAGTCAGAAGAACAGGCTGAACATGTGTCTGTTTTGTTCACGTCACATATGAACAGTTCAGAAAACTAGAGCAGAAACAACAGAACGAGTTTATACCGAACTCTCCATCTCGCTCCAAATCACTAAATCCACTGAATTCTTCATCCTCAGTGTCGTTTCTGAGCAACTCCACCAGCTCCAGCTAAATCCAGCTTTTAGCCGCGATGAGCTTTTGTGTTTTCTTCATTTCAGCTCGAGTTTCCTCCACTTTTCTCCATCAAACACAAGTTTTTCGCTCACTCCAAACTTTCTTTCTGCTGCTCGATTGATCCTCTCTACCTCCGCTCTACATGTTTCCAGTTCTCCGCTCATTATATACATTGAGTAATAATGTGTTTAATGTTTACGTTTTACAGAAACGAATCTTAAAGCTGCTTGGCTCATTTGCATAAAGAAACAGCTTGTGCGCTGGTGCAGAAGCTTCTGTTGGACTAAAGGACAAGATTCAGTGGATTATTCACTGCCTGGGAAAAAAAAATAAAAAATCACCACCTGGATTTAACTGAGCAAATAAGTCCGAGGTGCGCCAGTTGGTGAATGAAGTAATACAGGAGGAAGAGCATGAGACAAAGCAGATACTGGTGCACAAGCCTAGAGAAAAAGGCCTGTGAAAATAACCAACATGTGAAATTATATATTTTATACATAAGTCGCACCTGAGTATAAGTCGTATAAGTCGCAGGAAACACCCAAACCATGAAAAAAGACAGTACTTTTTGCCTTTTGTTTAGTCGAGGTTGGCAGATCCAGGTCTAAAATCATCTGAATGATTCTGGTGCAGGTGCGTGGAGTTTAAAAACACAGTGGAGCCCTTCGCCGTATCACCACATGACATCACGAGGTGGAACACAGTGCTTTCAGATTGAGAGAAGAAGCGTAATATGGCCTCTTAAATGGAACTGCCCTGTAATATAACTAATAATCACATTTAAAATCACAGAAATCGGCGACGCTCGTCTATGTAAATGCAGCGTTCTCTCCTCTCGTTTTAAACCGCTCGTCGTCTGAACCAATTATGTGTAATTTTCTGCCTCGTGACCCTTGAGCCTGACATTTCCAGCACACGTGGGCGCTGCTATAGTCGCCGTGTTCGCTCCATTAACACTTACCACACGCCTCTGCTTCTCCTGACGCAGATCGACCAGGAACCCGCCGAGATCCTCAACCTCGCGCCTGGAGCGGAGCTGAGCGGCGCAGAGACGTTGGTGCTGGGCAGAGTTCACGGTGAGTTACGAGATGATGCGATTTTAATACGATTTAATGTTTGAAGTGAAAGCGTTGAAGGTGCTGAATCTCTTTGTAGTTCTGGGGGCCGTCACCTGCTTGTTGATGATGGATTTGTCATTGCTCTGCCTGGAATGTTCTTCCTTACATTTTCCTTACGTTTTACAGCTCAAAAATGCCTGGAAAAACAGACATGCAGTCGCCTCTCCACAGATCTGACCTGGCTCTTCCTCACAGGGGAAATAACAAAAAACCCAAGGTGGAAAAATGGCTTAAATGAAGTAATTTAATCAACTTTTTATGCACGTTTTTTCAGTAATAGCACAGCCTTCATGCCTTCTGTTTAAAATGACTTGAGTTGTAAATTTTAATCTTATTTATGTTTGTATGAAGCTGTGTTTATGCTCCCGTACATCAGGGATGTATCAGTAATCGAAATATCGGGATATCGTATCGTCAAAAGTCTCACAATAACATCGTGGACCATCACAATATATCGAAGTCTCTGCTTAAATCCATTGTTACGGCGCAGCAACATCTTAAAAACTGAGCGAACTGCATAGACCATGATCCTTTGCTCTGTTTCAGTCCACTCTACATGATGAAATAACTTATTAAACGTGTTTACATCTTAATTATTTTCACAAACCACAAAATATTGCATCAAATATCGAACCGTGAGATGCACATCGTGATATTTGGAAATTAATACGTATTATTACTCAACTAAACCTCTATAATCTACACAGAAATGATTATCTGACAAATAAAACAATAAGAAAACTACGCTTATGTAGTTGAGATAATGTTAAATGGATTGGAAAATATTTGTTTCTTACGTGTAAACTGTGCCGAACATCTGGATTGAATTCTCCCTAATGCGGCGTCATCAGTATGTGTCAGAAGAACTCTCTACTTCCTGTAATTTTGTTTTTTTCTATATGCTCACGTTACGTTTTACATTTTATACACGTACAGAAGACATGAAATATATGAAGCAAGATATATGGAATTATATAGCAAAGAAAAAAAATGTAATCATATATCGTACTTCAAATATCTGAGCCAAAACCAGCTCAAATATAGAAAGTGGTAAGAAAAAAAACACTGAATGAGATTGTGTGTTCAAGCTTTTGATCACTAGTGTATTTTTCAGCTTGTCTTCACAGATTACTCTTTAATTGGTGTAAAATAATAATTTCTGTTTACAGAACAGATATTATTCTGCCAGATTAAGTCTAAATTTCCCAAAAATTGAGAAAATAAAACCCTTTAAACCACTACAAAAATATATGAACAGATTTTAGGTCCGTTGGGGATAATTGTCCGCAGTTTCATATTTTGTAGAACAAGTTTAGCTTTGGGATTTATTCTGGTCTTTAAAAATAAAACAGATGGTACATTTTAAATTTGAGAAGTATTCCCCACTCACCTTTCTGTCAGGAAACTTCTGCATAATATATTAAAACTCTCTCCTCTTTTCAAACTTTGCATATTTTTGCAGTTTTGCAAACTTTGCTTACGCTTTTTCTCAAAATGGCCTCGTTAGAAAATATAGTCCAACTTTAAAGACACACTATGCAACTTTTCTGGTCTCTATGGTTACCGCAAAGTGCGACCGGTGTTAAGGTTTTTCTGTGGTGATGATCAGAAGCGTCAGAGCAGCAGTCGCGTCACTTCTGCTGCAAACACTTGTCCTGTGTTTGCATTTGCACAGCTGATGTTTCATATCCATGAAGAGACGAATGAGGCTCGGAGCTCAGCAGTTTTTCCTCTTCTTCTTATGACCCGAAGACCCAGTCGCCGTCACCGCCAACGTCGCAGTTTCTGGGTCGGACCTGAGCAGAGCCTCTGTCTGTTGGGATAATCTTAAAAATAAAGTGTTTGTCCTGGAGGAGCGGCGTGAAAATTTTCGGATGTGGCGTCGTCACTGCTGTTACTCTCCGACTCGCTGCGTCAAAACTACTGAAACTGAGGCCCCTTTGGCTGCAGAGCGTTTTCCTTCTTCCTACACTGGCCCCTAGAGGCTCGGCGTAGTTATGACGGCGCTCGACGGTGTATTTATGCGGGTTCATGGAAACGGAAACTTTTCTGAAAACGATGCTGTGTGCACGATGTTATTTCTGAAAATGGAGCGAGGGAAATATTCGTTTCTATAAGTTTCCGTGTACGTGTGAACGGGGCCTTAGTTTGAACTACAACAGATTAGCCGATTTACGCCGTAAAAAAAGTCTTTCTCACGTAAATAATAATTACAACAAACAGTTTTTCAGTCTCACCTTTTTGTTGAAAATCAAACTCCTAAACAGGACCGTGAACGCTCGTGTGGATCACAGGCTCCTGAAAATGTGCCCTTTAAATCCCTTTTGTGTTTTTTCTTGTGTTTTCAGACGATCTTAAAACTTTTTGGCTGCGTTTGCTATTGTGCACATTGCGTCACACTGCACATTTCTCTGATCTACCCAAGATTTGCAAACTTATATCAGGTTCTTCATCTTGTTTTCAGATTTATTATCGATTCACTCGTTCTGAGACGGCTTCATTCTAGTCTAGAGGTCGTTTATTTTAAGAGAACTTGTCAAGTGAAATGATCCATGTCCATGCGGCAAAATCATTTCTCTACTTTTAAGTCATTTTCTGATTTAAGTGTTTTTAAGCTTCTTTTTTTTGGCACTGCTGAACATTCCACCATAGACACACATGCAAAACACCCCCGGCAGGACGTCACTGCAAAGAATATAAATCATCTGAAACTGTGACATGATGAAATACCAGAGCGGGGACACGAACAAACTGATGCTTTAGTGAACGCGGCCGAAGAAAATTAACATTGAAAACTGGAGAATAAAAACAAAATGGGTTTAAACACATTTTCACTGGACTGTGATTAAAAGGAGCGTTCATGGTCCTGTTCAAGTGCTCGATTTTCATCAAAAAGGTGAGAGTGACTAATGGAAAAACTGTTCACTAAAGCCGCCTGTTACGTCTGAGAGATTTGTTTAACAGTAAAAAAAAATAAAGAAAAATCTCTGTCGTTCCAGCTAAATGTAAAAGTATTTATATTAGATTTGGTTTTTACTTACTTGTACTTTACATTTTACTTTACATTTTACTTTACATTTTACTTTACATTTTACTTTACACGCTTTTATATAACGTATGTCTTATTTGACATCCGTCTCTTGCTATTTTTTAGTAGTTTTATTACCATTTTTATATATTTTTTTACTCTTTGTTACACACTGTAAACCTGAACATTTAAAGCACATGTGTCAAACATGCGTCGGGGCCAGATCCGGCCCCCAAGACCTTTAATCTGGCCCTCGGCTGATTTTTCTATTAAAATACTTAACATTTTCAGATTTTTCTGTTAATTTTCTGCACCGTTCAGCACAGCAGCGTCTCCGGCGTTTCTGTACGCTATGCGACTCCCACCAGAGCAGCACAAATGAAGACTTTCCTCTTTTCAAACGCTCTTAAAGGACCATCATTTTGACTGTCGACCGTGACCCTCATCAGCAAAATGTCAAAAAATGAGAAAAGCAGATGCTGAGTTCAGGATTTCCCAAGAAAAATAGTCTAATTCTTATTTGTTGACAGAGGTGAATGGGAAATCTGTGCTCAGTGTGTTTGGAACAAGTGGCGTTGCTCGAGGAATATAATCTTAAACACCACTACGAGACACGGAGAAAAATACGATAACTTGAAGAGAGAACTGAGTTTTCTGATCCGGCCCTTTTGGGATCAAAGTAGGCTGCATACGACCAAAATGAGTTTGACACCACTGGCTTAAAGTCATTAAATAGACGTTGTGCACACGCAAAGTTTAACAAATGGTCTGACTGACTTAATTATTTCAAGTTGTTGTAAAATGTTTTTTCTCTTCTTTTTTAGTAATTTTAACTTT
This sequence comes from Odontamblyopus rebecca, assembly GCA_030686955.1. Taxonomy (NCBI): domain Eukaryota; kingdom Metazoa; phylum Chordata; class Actinopteri; order Gobiiformes; family Gobiidae; genus Odontamblyopus; species Odontamblyopus rebecca. The sequence continues at coordinate 38,244,085 of CM060660.1, read as the reverse complement.
CTTTTTCTTTTATTAAAGTGAACTATGGTGGGGATAATTGAGCACAACTTAAAAACAAAGACGAGGCACAACTTAGTAGAATTAAGTCATTAAAAGTCCTGTTATTTCTATTGTCTCAAATAGGGATGATTGAAAAATAAACTTTATACACTGTAGTTCAGGCTAAAATACAAGACAATTTCAAAATGATTGAGTTGCCTTAACAGAAAACCATGAGTTATATAAACTGTAAATATTTGAGTTGGGGTAAATGAGCACTTTCTATTCAACTGTTATCATAAGAAATATATAGAAAATAATTGAGGCAGTCGATTGTTTTACGTTGATGAGCTTAAAAGTCACAATCTTCCAGAACTTAAAAGGTTGGATGGCTTTGCTACTTGCACCTTTTGATAGAAATAACAGGACTTTATCATTCTCAGTGTTTAATTACTTAATTCCACTAAGTTGTACCTCATATATGTTTTGAAGATAAGATAAGATATCCTTTATTTGTCCCACAATGGGGAAATTTCAGTGTTGCAACGCACAGTAAAGAGAACAGCAAGAAACAGTAGCAGCAATAGAAGTACAGTTAAGTTAAAAATAGACAAACACTATAAGGATCTAAAGACAATATATACACAATATATACAATAAATTGCAATCAAAAAACTATATATACAATAAATTACTATCTTACATTATTGCACAGGGTCCCAGTATTGCACAGGCAGCAGAGTTAGCAGTGTTCATTGTAAAGTCTGACAGCAGCAGGAAGGAAAGACCTGCGGAACCTCTCCTTCACACAGCGAGGGTGGATCAGTCTGTCACTGAAGCTGCTCTCCAGAGCAGACAGGGCCCTGAAGAGGGTGAGACTCCAGGTCCAGAGCAGACAGGGCCCTGAAGAGGGTGAGACTCCAGGTCCAGAGCAGACAGGGCCCTGAAGAGGGGGAGACTCCAGGTCCAGAGCAGACAGGGCCCTGAAGAGGGTGAGACTCCAGGTCCAGAGCAGACAGGGCCCTGAAGAGGGGGAGACTCCAGGTCCAGAGCAGACAGGGCCCTGAAGAGGGGGAGACTCCAGGTCCAGAGCAGACAGGGCCCTGAAGAGGGGGAGACTCCAGGTCCAGAGCAGACAGGGCCCTGAAGAGGGTGAGACTCCAGGTCCAGAGCAGACAGGGCCCTGAAGAGGGGGAGACTCCAGGTCCAGCATAGAAGTGAATCTGGCCAGGACCCTTCTGTCCCCCACCTCCTGCACCGAATCCAAGGCACAGCCCAGGACAGAGCTGGACTTCCTGATGACTTTGTTTTGAAGTTACGCTCAATTATACCCACTTATAGTTCCTGTTAATCAAAAATATTAGTTGAAATGACTCAAAAAGAAGAACAAGCTACAGCAACGTAACATAATTAATTTAGCAGGACTATTTCTAAAACTTTGAGTGTGCACAACACAAGGCCGCCGCACGCTACAGGAGAATTTGCCAGATTTTGGCTGCGATTTCTTCTCCCCGAGTCCCTCGTGTGTGGAGTCAGTGTCAGATCAGAACCACCAAACATCAGCAACGCGACGGAAACAGATGATAAAACAGAGCGACGGACACAGAGACGCAACAAACAAACTCAGGATATAGCGAAAATAACGACACCTGATGTAAAGTGGAACATTTAAAGTGCAGCGTCTCACCCACATTATCCATAGAAACTGTCCTCTGCGAATAATGACTCCAGTCCACAAAAACCGCGCTGTTAATCCAGTTTGAGGTGTTCTGTAAAAGTAAAAAGACGGTGTTTCCTCACTAAACAAACACACTTGTTTAGATTAGCGATCGAGACTCTACTTCCTGTGGACTTTATCTCCTCTTTTCTGCTTCAAAAATCCTGTATCTGAAGTATTGCGCCACATTTCACAAATAATAATAACACAGTTTTGACTTTTGAAACAGGAAGTGCAGAGTCTGATCTTTGAACACTTCAGAGTCTCAGAGCGAGTGGTTTTACTGTAGACAGGAAACAGCTCATCACAGCCTCACAGCTTTATATCCTGTGGTCCACACACAGATCCTGATGCATCTTTGTGATCAGAGATTTTTAGTCTCATAAGTTTCTCCTCGCGTCTGTGGTGTTTGCGCTTTTTGTCGCACGTTTAAAAATCGTTTAAGACCGAAAAATCCTGCAGTGTGTCGCGACCTTTAATCTATTTAATTACGTGGAACATAAGGGGGACTGTGGATGACATCAGCACTGCTCCTGATAAGTTTTCCCTCTGTGTGATGAAAACTTTACTTAATCAAGTTTAAATCATTTCGATATAACTCAGTGCATCTCTAATTCTTTTCTGCATTCAAACCCGGCTACTTTTTTGTCAACTTATTCCATCAAACCGAAATAACAGCTCATAATTCTAACAGACTTCCCCAGCGATGGCATTTATGTGTTTCATTATAGCTCCATTTGCAGCCATAAAATTATTTAGAGCATCTTTAATGTCAAGGTACAAGATTACGTGTAGAAAATTATCCGCTCGCCCACCCAGATGACATTTTTATGACATTAGACGCACTGACAGACCGTATAGGAGCTGCTTATATCTGTGCCGAGCGCTGCTGTTTCGCTAATGAAGAAGTCTACTGTTTTCCTTGCTCAAACTAACAGGTAATAACTTCGAAAAGGTCTCCGAGTTCCTATGCAAATCAGATTACGTGTAAAAAAAGAAAAAAAAAAAAAAGAAAGCCTAATTACATTTCAGATTGAAGTCGGCACCTTTAGCTTCTTCAAACCGGGGAAAAAATCAGATCAGAGTGGGCGGGGTCAGCTCCGAACCAGGAAGTGTTTAACCTCTGAATACACAAAAGAATCGGACCGATAATTTCAGGGGCCCGAGGTGGACCATTGCTCTAATAGACTGTGCCGGAGTCCCCTGTCGCATTAATACTGAATTAAATATGGAACAGTTCAGATTTGTAACCGAGGAAAAGGCTGAACTGGAGCTGAACCGCAGATTGTTAATTAAAGATAAGACCCGGGATATTACAGGTTCGACGGCGCGTTTGTTAGATTAAAATCAGAGTTTGTGTGATATTCGGACTGCGAAATGCGGAGCTCGTAATAGAGTCGTTTAGGGTTTTGATCGCAGTTTGTAATTTAAAGGAATCGCGTTGTTTTCGGTGACGTGGGAGAGGAGGCAGTCGGACCAGTCGGACCTGTGGCAAGACACTGTAAAGCATAACGATTAGTGGGAAGTGCCCGAGTGCGTTTCCTCCAGACACGCCAGCTTCCCCATCGACCCAGAACATGCACAAGAACGTGTCCGAACCTCCTGCGCTCCTCAGGTCAGCAGCTCATCACCCTGGGCCCGGTTAGTACTCGGATGCTCCGGTGAAGACTGTCAATGTGCCCTTATTTCAGGCGTGTCAGGCCCTCAGACCAACTGTTTTGGCCCTCGGGCTTCCAGGTGAAATTGGCTCCTACTACCCCAAGTCGTACTTTTTACTGCATGTTTTTGAAATTTACATCCATCAAGCAGATTTCTTGTGTTCTTCTGAGGGTCTAGGGATGAACAAAGGTCCGGAGGGTCATTCAAACCTGTTATAAATGCACATATTTGGATTACTCACTGTTTTAAGCACCAGTCCGTGACCCTCGATCGGCCCTCGTGCTGGTCTGGGCTTTAATATGTGGCCCTGGATGATGAAAGTCTGGACACCTCTGCCTTAGGCCAGTGCGGGTGAAGGCCAGTGTGTGAGTGTGAGTGTTGGTGTGGTTGCTTCCCACTAACGAGTGTGGAGTGAATAAATAATGCCTGAAACTTTACTGCAGCTTTGAAGGTCTGAAAGAGCACTGCATAAGAAGAATGTAGTCTAAATGTCTAAATGTAGTCTGTGTAGTTTCTAGGAATGGGCAATCGATTACATTTTCTTAATTGATTGTTGGGAAAATTACTGACATCACTATTATTACTATTACAAATCTGCATAAATAAACTCAACTCTACAACATATAAACCATCACCTCTGTAGAGCCACATCAGCCCGTGTGAGATCAGAATGTGTTTAATGCAGCTTTGAGCAAATTTGTTTACGTTTTACAGAAATGAAACTTAAAACCGCACGGCTCATTTGCGTAAAGTGAAAAAAAAAGCAGCTCTTTCCTTGTGCTGCTGCTTCAGTTTCTGTTGGACTAAAAGACACGACTCGGTGGAATATGAGTGTTCTCTCTGTGACAGAGGATGTGATGAGGCTGCTGAGTCTGTTCGTCTGATTCGCGTTGGAGATGCTGCGTAAACATGCAAAACCGGGATACTCAAAAAAAAAAAAAAAGGAGCCAGAGTCGAGATGTGGGACTGTGGGGCCACAGCTCCAGAGTTTGTGCTCAGACGCAGCCTCGACTCCTCACACACAGACGCCTACATTTGGTTTGTCGATTAAAATGAACGCGTGATCGACGAAATTGTTAATGATCAATTATCGATTAGTCGACTAATCAGGCCAATCCGTAGTAGTTTCCCTGACAAGTCCCCCAAGGGCAAAGAAGGAACAATCCAGTTGTAAAATGAACCACCACCTTAAACTGAACCTGGAGATTTTATGATATCTCCAGGTTCAGTTTATTAATGAGATTTTATTTTATTAATGAGATTATTAACTACTTTTTACTCTGTTCATAAGTGCAAGAAAGAAAAGGTTTATACAGTCACTATATCGCGGTTCAACTTTCGCGGCCTCACTGTTGTAGAAGTTTTCAGCTTGTCCAAGAAAGGGAAGAAGTAAAAGGCTGGCTTAAGCAGTCCCGGGGGGAACTGAAAAATCAACATAGTCTGATCTTTGAGTGTTTGTTACAGACCAGTGCCAGGGACAAAGGAAAGTGACACAAACAAGATAAGATGTCATTTAAAGTGGCTTTATAAAGTAAATGTAAGGACATACAATAACAGAAAAATTGGGGTTTTACATAAAAGAAATCAAACTAACTGAAAGAAAATACAAATGCCCAAAGGCCGAGCCGAGTTGGAAATACAACAGTCAAACGCGACCTCTAGTGTCTCTGGTGCCAATTATCACATGAAAGTCCAGACCGGAGCAAAGGAAAGTCCAGACCGGAGCAAAGGAAAGTCCAGACCGGAGCAACCAGGAGACGCGTCCGAATCAGAGTGTGGCAAACTGATACTGGCGACCAGCCGCCCGGAGGAGCTGCTGCGAAGCACTTTTATCGGGCACACAGTTTGAGGGTCAGGAAGGGCATTGGAGGAGCGGGACGTCAGTTCTCCAATCACGGCGTGAGGAACTTTGGAGCCACACCCCACTAATCAGGTGCCAGGTGTCACACAGCACATGCAAACGAAGGCACAAGCAGCAAAAACAAACGGGGAGCGCGGGGCGAGGTGGAGCCAGACCGCGGGCCGTAACAGTGTTCGAGCCCCTTGACTTTGCTTCCTAAGGAGGAGGTTTATAAAGTGTGGGGAGACTCTGAAGGCCAGTAGACTCCAGGCAGACGACAACAACATGCCACAGTTTAGACAGTGGTGCCAATGGTGCCAAGAGAAGATCATGGTGTAAATACAGCTTTTGTGAGTCAGTGTTAAACTGAGAGATGTAAGTACAGGATAAATTACTTAAATTTGCTTACAGATGTTTTTTTTTTCTGTGCAGTTTTGCTTTTGTGTATGAACATGCATTATGTTCTGTGTTCTGATTGGCTAAAGAAGAACCCGAGCATTGTGTTCTGCGTAATCGAAGATGCAAAAAACAGCGCCAACAACTCCCCATAACTACGCACCTTAGTTTAGATCGCGGGTCAGTCTACGCAGAGCGATCCCCCTCAGATCGTAGAGGGGTTTTACAGCCTCAAAACATATATAATAATTGTAAAAAAAAAATAAAGCTGACTACTTCGGAGATTTCGTCTATTGCGGGTTATTTTTAGACCGTGACCCCCGCGATAAACGAGGGAACACTGTACACAATATACTGTAGTTTCCTCATCTGTTTTTCAGCTTCAGAAATCCTTTAACGAGTTTCTACCTGAATGCAGCGTAATTATACTTGAGTTTTACTGGATTCTGTTGCTAATAGCTAACGTTGCGATCAGCATTTCTGTTCTTTACTTAATACCACATCTACAGACGCCTGCTGACTTACGAGTTTAATTTCATACATTTTACACCTGAACGCACCACTGTTTCTTATGGCGATAAATATGAAAGACAACATATGGATGTGAGGGACTCTGCAGGTTGTAAAGGAAGTGCTACTAAACTTTTTAAGGGTTAGCTTGTGGTGAAGAAGCAGCTTTGGTGCTGTTCAGACTTTTATGTTTTTTTTCCCCAAGACAGTAATGAGCCCTATCACTTAAGTTTCAAAAGTACTGTGGAGATTCTGTAGTTTTAATGCTTGTCATTAGGGAAGAGACTTTTTAAAATAATGAGGACCCAGAGTGGAAAGCTCTATGTGTTCTGCTCATATTTTCTTCTGTTCATGCCTCACCTGTTTAAAGGTCCTGTGTTATGTGAAATCAACTCTTTACACCATGTTAAAATGTTGTTACCTGCTCAAAAACACACCTGGAGTTGTGTTTTGTTTCATTCGCGTGTTTGAATAACCCTTTATTATTAGTCTGTTTACATCTCCAAAGCTCAAAATGCTCTTTTTACCTTTAGTTAGAGATTCAATAGTGATTCCAGGGCTGTCATTATCCAAATTATTCTAGTGGAGGTTTGGGGAGATTAAAAGCACATTGGAGCACTTCCTGTATTAGCCTACTGCCTCAGAGGTCCCCAACCTTTTTTGCGCCACAGGTCGGTTCAATGTCCAAAGTTCCAACAGTCATGGAAATTCGGGAAAATGTTGTAAATTCAGTGAAAGTTTTGGCAAAGTCATGGAATTTTAATATCTCTTTCACATAACTACAGCGTTCTGTTAAGTTCTCATTAGGCTATTACGATTATTTCTGAACGTCTGCACAGCCGCTCCAGCAGGAACGACACACAATAAGGTGTTTGGTTTAAAAGAGACACAATAAACGCACTGACAGGATTTGAATGTTAAAAAACTATAACACCAAACCCTACGGTGAGAGGAAAGGGTTCACATTTCATATTTAGCCCTAAAAGTCTCAGTTCTGCACATGTACGGTGCCATAAAGTCATGGAAAACTCACTTTACGTCATGAAAAAGTAATTTTGTCAGTGAAAAAGAGTGGGAATATTTTCAACGACCGTCCTTTAAGGTGTGGTGGATAAATACGACAAAATAAAATGATACGACCAACACAAAAACTGTGTTATTTTCTAAGTATAATAATAAACATTTTCAAAGACGTTTGTTTTTTACTCATTTTGCAGCTTGTGGGTTTAATATTAGCGTTAATGTATCACGTGACTGAGACAAACATCTGGACACGCATCAAGACTGAGCCATAGACGGATGTAATGGAAAGAATTCAGCCATTTTTCAAAATTGGTCAGACATGGATAGTAAATAAAACAGAAATAATGCGCAGTATTTTTTGGGCCATAAGGTGCAAGCGAATTATAAGGCGCAATATCAATGAACGGGTCTGTTTTCATACTTAAGGCGGATTATAAAGCACATCGAGTGAGACTGATACTTTCGCCCGGGCATCCACGATCTATTGGAAGATCGTGGTGTAATTCGCCCGGCGTTGCCTCTGTCTTGGTGAATGTGAGTTCACTTTCTGTCGTCCAACGCACACAGTTCATAGTTTAACCTCTGAAGACTTAAGGGCAATTTTAGTACATTTCTCCTCGCCTGGATTTTTTTCTTAATTTTGCTTTTGAAACTGCCCCTTTTACCCTATAATGAAGTGTTCTACCTCCTTTTGTTCAGTCCAACCTGTTATTTCACAATCTGCTGCTGTAGTTGTGTCATGAGGCTGTGATAAAAGCTACAGGACCAGAAATAGAGATGAAAAAAAAAACAGAAAATAAAATTCACACTCTTTTATACAAAACACACAGCAAACATGTAGAAACAACTTTTTGGACATAAAAAATGCTTAATTTAGGGCCTTAGCTACAAAAATGCAAAATCTCAAGTCTGTAAGTAAATTAAAAATCTCCTTATTGCCCTAAAAACAAAAAAAGTGCAGTGGCTCCATGACTTTCCTGGTCCAGTCCTGGAAACAGCTCCTGTCAGGTCCAGGGCCAGAGCCACAGCACTTCTGCATTTCCCTGGTGTTTATTACATTTGGATTTGTTCATTTTGAGTGAAATAAACCTTTAAATAAAAATAGAAAGAGATGCGCAATTACACACACCAAGATGTGTCATTTTCCATGTGTGTGAGAATTAACTCCACTTAGAGCGACTTTTTCACTCGTTATAAACACACACAGTCAGAGGAGTCGACCATCTTGACTCACTTCACTCTTTGGCAAAGTTTGGCTCGATCAAAATGGACGGAGCGCATGAGTTTGGGGAAAACAAAGTTCCTATTGGACACTCGTTTTGCTCCCGTCATCACACAGCGTGAGTGTGACGTAGGATAAAGCCGCAGAAATGTACGGAAACCTCTATGTCTGCACTTTCAGAGGGGAAAAGGACGTTTCTGTCTTTTACCATTAGAAAGTTCTGCGCGGTTATAGAAAACATATTCCTCGTTATTGTATATGATAACGTAGGTCTTCGAGGGTTAACTCTGAACGACCTGTTGACACCGATATCTCGCGGTTGGAGTTCTTTGGTTAATCCACCCATAATAATGACGGCAGCACCGAATTAGTTTGCTTCACTTGGGCGTGTGAGTCGCATGTCTCTGAACAGGGTCATTTTGGGTCCTCAAACAGATCGTTATATGATGTTGAAGCACAGTACACATTACTCCACGAGGCTCCTGGCTGCAGTCGCCGTAACGCTCCGACAGATCATCCAGCGGTGCAGCTTCGTAGCTTAACAAAGTCGTACTATAACATTTTGACAGATTTTTGAGCGCCGTGAACCCCATAAAATCGGTTCACTAGCAAGAACCATGCCAACAACATATGTGCGAAGCGAAAAGTGTTTATCGTATGGAGACGATGCAGGTCGGCTGGGTTGAGACTCAGGGTGGGGGTTCAGTCTCAATCTCCACATGGCCCAGCAGGAACGGGACCCCCCTCGTAGGCGTCTTATGTCTGGAAGCGATCAGATCGGGGTTTGGGAGGGTGGGGTCGAGTTGCCGGGATAGGCCGCTACAAATAGGCTTCTGGGAAATTGAGGTGTGGTAGAATTGAGCTGTGATCCGCTGGAGAGGAGGCGAGGGCGGTTGAGGCATGCTCCTGCTGCTGAACCTAAGCTAATCATAAACTAACTACATTTCGAGGTCAGTAAGCACAACCAGAATTAATACATAAGGTGCACCGTCGAGACAATTAATGGATTTTAAGTGCGCCTTATAGTCCGAAAAATACAGTAAGCTATTTATTCTTCAGCGACCCGGTACTAAATGATCCACGGACTGGTACTACTTGACATCACAAGGTGGAACAGAGCGTTTTCTGTCTGAGAGAAGTACCTAAATTTGCAGAGTTTGTGTGTTAAATATGTATAAATCAAATGAAGCAAAAGACAACTCCAGGTAAGTCTGCGATGAGGAAACAACATTACAACAAAGATCAGAAAACAGCGTCCTATGGGCCCTTTAATGGGAAACTGTGTGGGAATTGTCTCTCAGGAGCCAGACTTGAGTACAGACCTCCACGCTTCCCTGCCCGTTCACAACATAAGTCTATTAAAGGCACATTGATACAGCGGCTCATGCGGTAGAGTGGCAGATGTTGGTATTTTCAGTCTGACCCAGTGTCTCCTCCTCGCAGCGTGCCCACCACACCTGCTCCCCCCCGGGTACTCTGCCACCCCGACCCTCCACAGCCATCCATCAGTGAGGCTAATGGAGCAGGAGGCAGCGCGGTGGACCCGAGCCCAGAGAGGCGGAGGGGGGAGGACGCGGTGGAGCTATTACCGGGGTTTGCAAAGAGCCCCGAGTTGAATCTATTGTACAAAGTAGGAGAGGATCGCCAAGGTGATACGCAAAGGACGGTACAGTCGCCAAAAATGTACTGGAATACAGAGGACGGGTGCTTTAGAGCAGCGGCGGGAGGTGAAGAACTGCAAAAGTAAATGTGCAATACTTAAAGGTGCATTGTGTAACTTTTGTGGTGGACGGTCACCTGCTTGTTTCAATGGATGTCGTTGCTCTGCTGGAATGTCCCACAGTGTGACATTAAACAGCTTTAACTTACATTTATTGCATTGCAGGTGATTTTATAGCTCAAAAATACATAAAAAATTGGGGCCGTCTCTCCACTAGGGATGCACACAGCAAAAAAGGCCTATTAAAAATAAGAAAAAAGTACCAACTGTGAAATTTTCTGCCAGTGCAGTAAAAAATTTCACTTACCAAGTTTTAAAACAAGATGAAATACAAATCTTGTTCTAAACAGAAAACACTAGTTTCAAGTATTTATGGCAAGATTTTTCACCTTATTGGTTTGAGAAGGAAGTTAAAGAGGCTTAACCTGGACTGAGTTAATATAAAAAGTGCTTAGAACAATATGTAATATCCAGATAAGATAAATCAGGATTGAATATCTTGAAACAAGTCAAAAAATCTCATTTTCTTAAATAAATAAATTTTAAAATTGATCTTTTAAGATGAATCTGCTTAATTCAGGTCAGTTTATACTAGAAAATCCTTTTTTGCAGTGCAATGATACAGTTTTCCTACGATTCGAGATAAATCTCGATACATGGGTCACAATATTGATTTCAAAAGGTTTTAAGACATGAAAAAAAAATCTCATGTCATTTTTTACTGCAGCTGTAGTTCATATGTGAAGTGTTTTAATCCATTTGGCATTTTTATTCAGTGGAAAAAAAGAACTGAGCTTTCTCAGGTTATTTTATATCTTATAATAGAGCCAGTCTACTCTTAATATGGACTACTAGGGGAGTTATTATCAGACTTTATCTTTTTTGATGATTTGATGATTTCTTTTCTTTTCCTCCTGAGTCATTCACAGGCTCCAGTCTCCTCCCACACTGTGCCGGTCTTTTCATACACTCTGCTCTGTCCCATCCTGTTTCTGAACACTCGAACTATGTTACATTACATAGAAATGTCCCAACGGACTTGTTTCTGAGGAAAACCTGAGAAGAAACCAGAGTTTGAGAAATAGATCGCAAATATTGTGAGTCCCGTCACGTGTGCGTATACGAGCACATTTGATTAAAGCCAATGTAAAGCCAAAAGTGATTCTAACGTATTTAAAGGTGAATATCTGTGTCATTTATGGGTGTATCAACATAAAATAAAGAGTGAGTGAAAGATAAAACCCACTTCTGTTAGGATATTTCAGCTGTAAGTCCCTAGGGAGCTGTTTTCTGCTGCATCTGAGGAGGACGCTGCGATAATTGTTTTCCTTTCAGACCAAAATAAACGCACACAAAGCACATGGAGAGACATGTGCACATCGACACGTGTATCCAACCACTATAGAACGATTCAATGTTATATCCAATATCGTTGCATCCCTACTCTGCACAGATCTGACCTGTAACTTGGTCTTGAACTGTTTTGGTCTCCATAAAGATAGAAAGCTTTAAAGCCAAACTGTGAAACGTTAGCAAACAAACCGCAAAGTAATGACATCTCCATGGAGAAAAGCATTGGCAGACCCTCCAAAAAGTCTCGTCTGAAATCATCCAAATGAATCTACTGAAGGCGAATGGAGTTTAAATGGGGAGCTTACATTTTTGATGAGGAAACATAGATCAGAAAATGGCGCAGCATGAGCACAGATGTCACTGAGCGGTCACTGAGAGTGAAGGGTTCATTGTAACATGGTTAAAGATTCATAAAAATCTATTTTACAAAATATGTGCCCTTTAAAGATCGGCTGAGCTGAGCTGACCGGCATTGGTGAAGTACAAAGGGCCGTTAATTGTGAATGCATTGGCAACAGTGAGCAAATATGGAGCTGCTCAAAATGGATCTCTTGTTTACAGATGTGAGGACCAACTCTGCATGTTAATTGGAAAATACAGACTCCAGAGAAAAGCTGAAATTCTGAAGAACTAAAGCTCATTTTGTTTTGTATTGGTCCAATTAAAGCCTTTGAAAGGTTCATGCTGCTGCTGCTGCTGCTGCTGCTGGTGGTGGTGCTGGTGGTGGTGGTGGTGCTGGTGGTGCTGCTGGTGGTGCCAATGGTGGTGGTGGCGCTGCTGCGTAATAATTGCATGACAAATAAGAACTTTTTTACTCACTTTACAATGGATAAAGTGTTGAAACTAATTAGTGATCACCACAAGCGAGAGCTCTGGTTTGGAGGTGTTCAGGCCATTTGGGGTTTTTTCTTGTGCTTTATATTAACTACCTTCAACATCCTTAATACAGCACCAAGAAATAGTAGTAGTTTATTTTCTTCAGTCATGTACTTAATCGTGTAACTCTATTCTGCTTCTGACACCTCAGAACAAAACAATAAATGTACATCTTTCCCTTCAAAATCATCAACATTTATCCTAATCACCAACGTGCCTCTTTAGCCTATGGCATCTACATTATTATATTGTCTCTCTGTGCAATAATTACATATCTTTAAATCATTCTAACGCTCTGTATTTGTCTATAGAATGTCTTTATTGATGTCAATCCTTCTTCTTAGTCTTAGTCCTGGCCTTATTTTTTTTATATACTCCGGTTCCTCTCAGATTATAGTTATATTATAAATCTCTGGGTTTGAATCTCACCCGAATACAGTCAGGGAGCATGTGATTATGATCCTTATACATAACAGCAGCTGTGTTTAAGTCAACTGTGTCCTGTAACTTTAAGGTATTTAACTGAATAACCAGTGGGTTTGTCGGGGCTTAAAGAGAGTATCATGTAACATTGACTTTGAGTTTTATACCATGTTATAATGTACAATCTCATCAAAACATGCCTGAAGACGTTTAATGTGTTATCTATGCATCTTTGAGTATTTTAGCGATCTCTCCTGGGCCCTATTCGAACCCTCCTCATGGTGATCTGTGTGACTCCGCCCACAAGCCTCCGTCACCCACACGACAATTCTCCATAAATATACAAAAACAGCACACAAAACCGTACACTACAACTTCCCAAACCTGATGCAGTAGCTTCATTAGCGAGATGCTCACTGATTGCCTTGTGGTAGTGCTCTGAAGACTCGATCATCAACTCCAGAAGTCAGGATCGACTACTGACAGTGAAGAAGAAAAGAAACTGAAAGTTGTTGAAAGAAAATGATTCAGGAATGTATTTTTTAGCGTTGTTCAAAAAATATAATTTACTCGTAAATCAATGGGATTAGAAACGACATCGGTGATCGAGTCTTTTGGGCTTTGGCCTGTGCAGTGGGAAATCAACAGAGGGAAGTGTAAGGTGCTTATAAAGTTGTTTTCTAACGTTTCCAGACACTAATGAGTGAACCAGGCAGAGCGTTTTGTTTGTTAGACTCGTGGCTGTTGTCAGATGGGTTAAAGTGGTGTTAAGCTTCTTCAGTCTGAAGCAAATTGGTGTTTTACGTGGAAGTTCAGAACTTGCCCCCATCACTACACTAGTTTGTTGCCTTGACAGACTCACTGCCACAGTGAGATCTCCACCGAGGAAACACTGATCTGTGCCGTTTTTTGGCTTCTGACAGAATTCAACCACCTCTAGAAACGGACTTTAGCTTCAAATGTGCCGGAGTTCAACTTTAACATGGTGATCTGAAGGTTATGTGTTAGCAGCTCCCATAAAAGTGTAACACAATCTTTGAGGCTAATTCAGGGGTACTTATTATGAAGTGTTGGGGTATAAAACTGGTAGAGTCCTTGAGCAAGACACCTCACTCTCCCAGTCTGGGTGTCTGTGTTACTGACAGTGGCCAGAGGGGCTTTCTGCTGTTGGCCCATTTCAGAATCAGTGGGAGAATCATCAAAATTGCTCTCCTAACAGTCGGTTCGAGTCTTAAGTGTTTGAACATGGAGTGCTGTTCAAATTGTACCCGAGAGTGTTTTAGAAAGTGAACAAAAAGCATAATGAAGCCAATTTAAAGGTCCGCCACCCAATCTTTACCATTCTGACATCGGCAGGGGAGCTGTTTACAGTTGGACTATTAGCACTGCACCAGCTCGAGTTCAGCTCGACCCTGTTCCCAAGTCTCTCTGCATGAAATCTAAGGTGCACAGTGTAACTTTAGAGAAGAAGGGCCCACCAGCTGCTCGGAGATGTTATTACTTTGCCTAGAATGTTCCACACTATCTCAGATCTGTAGAGAGGTGACCACAATCACAGTATTTTTAAGCAAAACAACCACTTTAATTGAATAAATACTATATATACAAGTTTAATTAATGCCATATTGTGGAATCTTCCAGGCAAAACGCTAACATCTCCCACCAGAAAACGTCCGCATCTTTAAGCATGTTTTGTAACTTAAAAACTGTATCACAAATAAAAAAAAGATGCCCCTTTCCACAGCCGCCTGATGGGGCGGATTGACAACTCTAATCCTTTCAAAAGAAAAAATGTATTCTGTCAACGAGACAAAAGTTTATTTTGGTCAAATATGTTCCGCAGTTCATCCAAGCTGCTTCCTCAGTTCAGGTCAGACGCTGGTGGACACTGCCTTATATCCAGTTCTGGTTTTTTGTTCGCACATGATGTCGTGTAAACCGCAGATTAGACGCGGTTATATAAAACTCTCCTGCGTCCGACCTGAACCTGCGTCCGACACAGCTCAACATTTTTCACCCGTTTCATTAAACAGAATCAGAATCAGAAAGGTTTTATTGCCATATGAGTGAACAGGTTCACGACATTAGGAAATTGCTGCGGTGCTTGGAGCGAAACGTAGACAAACACTAAACATGCAAGAAATAAAATAGAATAAAATAAAGCAGAAAACAATAAACTATAATGTAAAGTAATTAAGAGAAAGTAGAAGTTCAAGAGAAGTAATTAAGAGAAATTAACACTCGAAGACCTACGACAGCGTATACGATACCGAGGAATATGTTTCTATAACAGCAGAACTTTCTAACGGTAAAAGACAGAAACTTCCTTTTCCCCTCTGAAAGTGCAGACATAGAGGTTTCCGTACATTTCTGCGGCTTTATCCTACGTCACACTCACGCTGTGTGATGACATGAGCAAAACGAGTGTCCAATAGGAACTTTGTTTTCCCCAAACTCATGCGCTCCGTCCATTTTGATCGAGCCAAACTTTGCCAAAGAGTGAAGTGAGTCAAGATGGTCGACTCCTCTGACTGTGTGTGTTTATAACGAGTGAAAAAGACGCTCTAAGTGGATTTTTTGTCATATAAATGGTAAATGACACATCTTGGTGTGTATAATTGTGCATCCCTTTCTATTGTTTATTTCAGTCCAAATGAACAAATCCAAATGTAATTTCCACCAGGGAAATGCAGAAGTGCTGTGGCTCTGGCCCTGGACCTGACAGGAGCTGTTTCCAGGACTGGACCAGGAAAGTCATGGAGCGATTACACTTTTTTTGTTTTTAGGGCAATAAGGAGATTTTTAATTTACTTACAGACTTGAGATTTTGCATTTTTGTAGCTAAGGCCCTAAATTAAGCATTTTTATGTCCAAAAAGTTGTTTATACATGTTTGCTGTGTGTTTTGTATAAAAGAGTGTGATTTTTTTTTTCATCTCTATTTCTTGTCCTGTAGCTTTTATCACAGACACAACTACAGCAGCAGATTGTGAAATAACAGGCTGTACTGAACACAATGATGTATAACACTTCATTATAGGGTAAAAGGGGCAGTTTTAAAAGCAAAATTAGGGGAAAAAAATCCAACGAGGAGAAATGTACTAAAATTGCCCCTTGGGTCTTCGGGGGTTAAAATTTCCTGTTCACCCATCAGGTATTTGCAGGTACCTGAACCTCTGCAGCGATCTACGTGTCGGCATCTTGTATTACGTAGATTTTTTTTTCAATAAAAAAAAAGATATTTATATGAAGTATTTATATTTATATAATTACATGACGTATTTACATTTGCCGCTGGATTTTCGTCACCTGAAAAGCTCGAGATCAAACAGTCGCGCAGAGTTCTGTACTGCAATTAAGGACAACAAAACGGCTAATGTTAGAGTACGAAAAGTCGCCGGAGAGCGCCGCGTTTTCAAAGAGCCACGGACGACCTATTATTTTTTCGTTCAGTGTAACGGCCGTGCAGTTTGATTGATAGTTAAAGAAAGAATATAATCTGCGTCACCACTAACCCGACCCCGGCCCCCATCACAGTCAGGAGCGATAATGTGGCCCCCAGAGAAAAAGGTTTGGTGACTCCTGGATTAATACATTTAATAATACATAATACTACATTTTATTCATAAAGTGCTTTTCACAACACTCAAAGACGCCGGACAAACAACTCCAACTGGTCCGGCAAATGTTTTCTTCTCAAATTTCTGCTTTTAGACCATTCTCTGTGGGCAAAAGGGAATTTAATCTTGCACAAGGACAATATAAGCACAGTCTTAAATATGCAACGCCGCTCTAAAGATTGGTTTGGAAGGACAAAGAAGTACATTATGCTCTAAAGATTTATGTAAATGTCTGTATCATGTTGTTCCAATACTTCTGAAAGGCTGTCAGGGTAAGATACGAGGCCCCGTCATGTCCGCCCCCTGCCTGCCGCTCGTGCCGTAATGTGTCTCTGTAATCAAACCGCTCTGCTGCACGCTCCCCATCATCACAGCACCTGCCGGCGTCACCGCGGCAACGGCAGGTGATGTGCTCCTGTCAGGCAGCGGCACAACAAAATCAGCTCAACAGCCACTCGGCGCTGCGGGTTTATGGGGTATCGTGTTTCCTGTGCGGAGGAACGGGGAGTGATGAAGGCTCACGGGTCGCACGCAGGTCTTTATCGCCGGTGTCATTTGATATTTACTTCTGTTTGGCTCAGTGATGAGAGCGGCGGCCCCCCCAACCCGAAGGTCTGAGGATTGATTCCCATGTCGACCTAGTACTGTTGTTGTGTCCTTAGGCAAGACATTTCACCCTGAATGTGGAGGGTGAGTGATTGGTGCTCGTTGGAGGGGCCGATGGTGCAGCTTGACAATATCTTTTATTGTTAACTGTTAATTGCTTATTTCTTGTTTCTCTCTTTTTTCCACACTATAAGTCGCTCCGGAGTATAAGTCGCACCAGCCAAAAAATGCACAATGAAGAAGGAAAAAAAAACATATATAAGTCACATTTTTTGGGGGGAAATTTGTTTGATAAAATCAGACACCAGGAACAGACATTTCATCTTGAAAAGTAATTTATAATAATAACAATAGAACAGAGAACAACAGGCTGAACACGTGTCTGGTGTGTTAAAGCAGAACTAAGTAACATTTTTACCTAATTAAATGTCTGTGAAAGACTCTCTGATGGTCACACATGACATTGTGGGGTGTTTGAAGGATTCACTGGTGCATTACTCACCTGAGATATTGTGTTGCGGACACTTTTCACCGGCTTTATGGAAACAAACGTGAGCAGCTGAGGGTCGGGGAGGGGAGGGGGTGGGGAGAGTATTTACAACAGTTCATTTTCCCAAGAGACCTGTAGGGGGAGCTCTACCACTGAAGTTACTTAGTTCTGCTTTAAAGTAACATGTTAACAGTTATTCAGAAAACTAGAGCATAAACAACAGAACAGAACAAATTTACCAAACTTTCCATCTGACTCCTAATCACTAAATCCACTGAATTCTTCATCCTCAGTGTCACTTCTGAACAACTCCTCCAACTCCAGCTAAATCCAGCTTTTAGCCGTGATTAGCTTTTTTGTTTTCTTCACTGCAGTTTGAGTTTCCTCCACTTTTCTCCAGTGAAACAAGTTTCTCGCTCACTCCAAACTTTCTTTCCGCTGCTCAATTACTGTTTTCAGCTGCAGATTTCAGCACTTGCAGCAGGACAGCGGCTTTTTCTGCAGGAAACAAGCGCAGTAAAGCGAGAAGTGACAGTGGTGCAGTAAGAGCATGAGGCGGAGCAGATACTGGCACACAAACCTAGAGCGCCCTCTTGTGGCCTCAGTGTGAAAATAACCAACATGTGAAATAGTATATTTTATATATAAGTTGCACCTGAGTATAAGTCTCAGAACCACCCAAACCATGAACAACCTAATACAGTATTTCTATAACTTACTTAATTACTTCTCTCTGTTTTTAATTGCTGGTCATACTGACTTGTCAAAGCCTGAGCTCGTCAGATCTCAGAAGCTCAGCAGGTCCGGGCCTGGTCAGTACTTGGATGGGAGACACTGGGAAAATCAGGTGCCACAGGGGGGCGCCAGTCACAAAAACTGTTGTTGTGTCCTTAGGCAAGACACTTCACCCACATGTCCCAGTATGAAAGTGGTGTGTGCTCTGTAAATAATGCTCTGTAAAGGGTCTTTGTGACATGTCTGTGAAAAGCGCTTTATAAATAAACACTTACTTAACATTGACTTGAATTTTATCAATAAAAAGTTGAATAGGCAATTTCAGATGGCATCTGTATGACTCTAAAGGGAGATTCACTGTTTTGCAAAGAAATATCCAATGATCCACAAATGTTGAACCTTATCATTATTGTTTTGTGTGGGATTGGGTTCAGTAACTTTCCATTATAATCTTATGGCTTAAAGGAAGTGTAGATTTAGATTTTAAATTCCATAAACATGACGTGACTGTGTCTCCAGCTGAGGTAAACAGAGCGTTTACTGATTACTGAACAACTGTAATTACTGTGATTCATTCTTAATTACAAAACCATTGGCCAAGTTGTTATAATTTGGTGTTTTGGTTCTCAACATGATTATTTAATCAGAAATGTCTCCGTCTGATCTGATTGGTCACTCCCCAAACCCCAGCACCTGCACCAAACACGAGTCGGTGCAAGTGCAGGCGCTGCAGCTCAGGGAGGGAATTCTGGTGGTTCTGAGGTTTCACATGAAGCCACAGAAGAAGAGGTGCATGTTTCTCTTTATGGCTTTATGGGCTTTCTCTGGGCGCTCTGGTGTTCCCCATCAACCCAAAACATGCACCATAAGACAAATCCTCCTGACCAAGACTGGACCAAGACTGGACCAAGACTGGACCTAGACTGGACCAAGACTGGACCTAGACTGGACCTAGACTGGACCAAGACTGGACCAAGAATGGACCTAGACTGGACCAAGACTGGACCTAGACTGGACCAAGAATGGACCTAGACTGGACCAAGACTGGACCTAGACTGGACCTAGACTGGACCAAGACTGGACCAAGACTGGACCAAAAATGGACCTAGACTGGACCAAGAATGGACCTAGACTGGACCAAGACTGGACCAAGACTGGACCTAGATTGGACCAAGACTGGACCAAGACGGCCAAGACTGGACCTAGACTGGACCAAGACTGGACCAAGACTGGACCAAGACTGGACCAAGACTGGACCTAGACTGGACCAAGACTGGACCAAGACTGGACCAAACCTGGACCTAGACTGGACCAAGACTGGACCAAGACTGGACCTCGATTGGACCAAGACTGGACCAAGACTGGACCAAGACTGGACCAAGACTGGACCTAGACTGGACCAAGACTGGACCAAGACTGGACCAAGACTGGACCTAGACTGGACCAAGACTGGACCTAGACTGGACCTAGACTGGACCAAGACTGGACCAAGACTGGACCTAGACTGGACCAAGACTGGACCAAGAATGGACCTAGACTGGACCAAGACTGGACCAAGACTGGACCAAGACTGGACCTAGACTGGACCAAGACTGGACCTAGACTGGACCTAGACTGGACCAAGACTGGACCAAGACTGGACCTAGACTGGACCAAGACTGGACCAAGACTGGACCAAGACTGGACCAAGACTGGACCTAGACTGGACCTAGACTGGACCAAGACTGGACCAAGACTGGACCAAGACTGGACCTAGACTGGACCTAGACTGGACCAAGACTGGACCAAGACTGGACCAAGACTGGACCAAGACTGGACCTAGACTGGACCAAGACTGGACCAAGACTGGACCAAGACTGGACCAAGACTGGACCAAGACTGGACCAAGACTGGACCTAGACTGGACCAAGACTGGACCTAGACTGGACCAAGACTGGACCAAGACTGGACCAAGACTGGACCAAGACTGGACCTAGATTGGACCAAGACTGGACCAAGACGGCCAAGACTGGACCAAGACTGGACCAAGACTGGACCAAGACTGGACCTAGACTGGACCAAGACTGGACCAAGACTGGACCAAGCAACCACTCAATCAGTTATGTACCATCTGACCCCAGCCCCCCTGACCTGATTATCACGGAGACGGGTCCCTGTGCTGGAAATCTTTTAATTTGTTTTCTGCTGTGATCTATTTAAGATAAAGAATGTATTTTATGGGTTTAGAGAACTGTAAATTAACAACTGCTAAAGCATTTCTGTATTTCTGCCACATGTGATGGTGTAACCTGCTGTTCCTGGGGAATCTCAAAGCAGGTCACTGCTCTGTCTTTATCCAGTATCGTTAAAACAACGAGCTGCTGCTTTGTTCATTCTCATCATTTATTACAGTGAGATCCTTGAGGGCAAATCTGATCGAAGCCTCAGCTGAACCAGACACGTCGTGTCTGTTTGGAGGTTGTTCAGATATACTGTAGTATGTTCTGCCTCATGTTGATGTTATGAGGTTTGTCGACTGTATAAGAAGCAGTTTTTTGTTTTCAGGATTAGGGAGAGACGGACCTCGTGTGAGGGACAGAAGGTTTCGTGTTTCATTTTGCACGTTTGCTTTAATTAATTCAGGCTCTTTGATTTAAAACAACTTTTCTCCACTTTTTATTCTTCTCAGATTTAAAAATCCACAACACTGCAGTGCTCACTGCTCTTGACAGATTGTCCCAGCACTACTGAAGTGTGGGTCAAATGCACAGGGCACATTTCCCTATTGGGGCCAATCAATCAGTCATTTATGTCGAGCTTTTTTTGTTCACGTCTGTTTTCACACATTACAATCATGGCTGTCAACTTAATATCACAGTACATGTGTATAAAATCTCTCTGTTGTCTCCATATAATCCATGGCAAAAGTAGAAACTCAATTTAGGCTGTAGGTTTTTAACTGTATGTTTTAAATTAATTTGTTTATGTTGTTGTAAGGTGACCGCCTAATAAATAAAATGTCTTTTCTTCTTCTTCTTTTTCTTCTTCTTCTTCTTCTTCTTCTTCTTCTTCTTATTCTTATTGGCCCTCGCCTAACAAAGTGGCGAGGGCTATTGTTCTTCGTTGGTTTCTTTTATTGGCCCTCGCCAACGAAGTGGCGAGGGCTATTGTTCTTTCGTTGGTTTCTTTTTATTATTATTATTATTATTCTTCCGCCAAAATGATCGCATTTTTGACCCCCTGAACATCGACGAAAAGTCTCACATGGGGGTATCAGATCGACCGGCCCGGCGAAAAATTTGATAAAAGGGGCATCGCAACAATGCCCAAAGTGCCCCCCTACGACAGCGCCCTCTGGAAAAGTCAAAAATTGAAAGCCTATGGGGAGCTGAAAAGCATATTTTGGCGGAGGCCGACAAAATTCGGGACAGTCATAGATATCAAGGAGACAAGCAGAAAATGTCATTGTCACACCGCCCTGTGACCAACAGGAAGTCGGCCATATTGGATCAAAAATTCACCGCCGTTTTGACTGCGTGTACGCCAAAGTCTTCAAGTGTCTTGGTTTTGGTCCAAACGAGCTCAGATTTGACACGTCACATCTACAGATGTGGGTCCACAAACGCCATCATTTTTCTCAGCGCACTTTTTCACGGTTTGTCCGTAGCACGCCGGCGAATAACACCTTCGTTTCCTGTTTCTTTGATGACCTCTCACGGCCACAGGCTTTGGCCTACAGAGCTCAAAATCACATCACTATTGTGTGATCCCGGCCTGAATGTGATGAAATATGAAATATAATAAAAGTGAATTCTGTAGCGCCACCTAGTGTATACGTGAAACGTCAACATTATCGGATTTGTACCAAATTTGGGGATTAAATTCTATGCATGATTTCAAGCAAAATCTTATATTACGGACATGGTGCAATTTTCATTGTTCGCCACCAGGGGCGCAAAGACTCAATAAAAAAATAGTTAAAAAATGCCTACACACACAGGCTTTGTCTGATCGTGCTGAAATTTGAATCACTAATACCTGATTAGGGCTTGATTATAATAAACTATAAAGCATATAAAAAATTACTCTATAGCGCCACCTAGCCTATACAAGAAACGTCAACATTATCGGATTTGTACCAAATTTAGGGATTAAATTCTATCCATGATTTCAAGCAAAATCTTATATTATGGACATGGTGCAATTTTCATTGTTTGCCACCAGGGGCGCAAAGGCTCCCTAAAAAAATTGTTTAAAAATGCCTACACACACAGGCTTTGTCTGATCGTGCTGAAATTTGAATCACTAATGCCTGATTAGGGCTTGATTATAATAAACTATAAAGCATATGAAAAGTTACTCTATAGCACCACCTAGCCTATACAAGAAACGTCAACATTATCGGATTCGTACCAAATTTGGGTATTCAATTCTCTGTATCAAAGCAAGCAAAAAAATATATTATGGATATGGGGTGTTTCCCACGGTTGGCCAGCAGGGGCTCAAAGACTCCCCCAATAAATAGTTCCAAAATTACTACACGCACAGACTTTGTCTGATTGTGCTGAAATCTGAATCACTAAAGCTTGAACATGGACTGAATATAATAAACTATAAAGTATATGAAAAGTGAACTCTATAGCGCCCCCTACTCAGACATGAAACATCAACATTATCGGATTTGTACCAAATATGGGTATTAAATTCTATGCGTGTCTACGACCAAAAAAATACATTATGGATATGGGGTATTTTCCATGGTTGGCCACAAAGGGCGCAAATACTCCCCCCCAAAATATGTTTAAAGGTGCACTATGTAACTTTTCTGTTGGAGGGTCTGTTTTTATGCACAGTCTTAGTCTGACAGTGCTCTTGATTATAAAAGTCATGTGACCTGTGGCCTAGTTTCTATAATTTGGCTCTAGATCGTTCCCATTTTCAAATATTAAAGGTGCCCTATGTAATTTTTCTGGTGGACGAGCTGTCGGGAGGAGAGAGTCGTGTCAGGGCGGTCATAAGACCTCAGCGGTTGCCTGGCATGGGCGTGCGCACCGGGGCGAGGGCCATCATTGCCGCGAGCGGCTTTAAGTTAACATTGTTCTTCGTTCTGTATAAACAAAGAAATGCAGATTTGACCCCTGAACATCAACGAAAAGTCTCACAGGGGGGTATAGAATCGACCGGCCCGGTGAAAAATTCAATAAAACGGTCATCGCAAAAATGACCAAAGTGGCCTCACTCAACTGCGCCCCCTAGAATTGGATCCCTATGGGAGAGAGGACTATCAAAGTTTGTCGCAGGGAAACGAAATTCGGGACAGTGACAGAGAACCATGAGACAAGCCAAAAGATGAATTGGAGCACATCTCTATGACCAACAGGAAGTCGGCCATATTCGATAAAAAAAACTCGCCGCTGTTTTGACTGCGTGTACGCCAAAGTCTTCAAGTGTCTTGGTTTTGGTCCAAACGAGCTCAGATTTGACACGTCACATCTACAGTTGTGGGTCCACAAACGCATCATTTTTCTCAGCGCACTTTTTCACGGTTTGTCCGTAGCAGCACGCCGGCGAATAACACCTTCGTTTCCTGTTTCTTTGATGCCCTCTCACGGCCACAGGCTTTGGCCTACAGAGCTCAAACTCACATCACTATTGTGTGATGCCGGCCTGAATGTGATGAAATATGAAATATAATAAAAGTGAACTCTGTAGCGCCACCTAGCCTATACAAGAAACGTCAACATTATCGGATTTGGACCAAATTTGGGGATTAAATTCTATGCATGATTTCAAGCAAAATCTTATATTATGGAAATGGTGCAATTTTCATTGTTCGCCACCAGGGGCGCAAAGACTCAATTAAAAAATAGTAAAAAAAATGCCTACACACACAGGCTTTGTCTGATCGTGCTGAAATCTGAATCACTAAAGCTTGAACATGGACTGAATATAATAAACTATAAAGTATATGGAAAGTGAACTCTATAGCGCCCCCTATCCAGACATGAAACATCAACATTATCAGATTTGTACCAAATATTGGTATTAAATTCTATGCGTGTCTACGACCAAAAAAATACATTATGGATATGGGGTATTTTCCATGGTTGGCCACAAAGGGCGCAAATACTCCCCCCCAAAATATGTTTAAAGGTGCACTATGTAACTTTTCTGTTGGAGGGTCTGTTTTTATGCACAGTCTTAGTCTGACAGTGCTCTTGATTATAAAAGTCATGTGACCTGTGGCCTAGTTTCTATAATTTGGCTCTAGATCGTTCCCATTTTCAAATATTAAAGGTGCCCTATGTAATTTTTTCTGGGGACGAGCTGTCGGGAGGAGAGAGTCGTGCCAGGGCGGTCACGAGACCTCAGCGGTTGCCTGGGAGGGGCGTGCGCGCCGGGCGAGGGCCATCATTGCCGCGAGCGGCTTTAATTATTATTATTCTTCCGCCAAAATGATCGCATTTTTGACCCCCTGAACATCGACGAAAAGTCTCACATGGGGGTATCAGATCGACCGGTCCGGCGAAAAATTTGATAAAACGGGCATCGCGACAATGCCCAAAGTGCCCCCTGACAGCGCCCCTGGAAAAGTCAAAATTGAAAGCCTATGGGGGAGCTGAAAAGCATATTTTGGCGTAGGGCCGACAAAATTCGGGACAGTGATAGAAAACAAGGAGACAAGCAGAAAATGTCATTGTCACACACCGCCCTATGACCAACAGGAAGTCGGCCATATTGAATCAAAAATTCACTGCCGTTTTGACTGCGTGTACGCTCAAAGTCTTCAAGTGTCTTGGTTTTGGTCCAAACGAGCTCAGATTTGACACGTCACATCTACAGATGTGGCTCCACAAACGCATCATTTTTCTCAGCGCAGTTTTTCTCGGTTTGTCCGTAGCACGCCGGCGAATAACACCTTCGTTTCCTGTTTCTTTGATGCCCTCTCACGGTCACAGGCTTTGGCCTACAGAGCTCAAACTCACATCACTATTGTGTGATCCCGGCCTGAATGTGATGAAATATGAAATATAATAAAAGTGAACTCTATAGCGCCACCTAGTGTATACGTGAAACGTCAACATTATCGGATTTGGACCAAATTTGGGGATTAAATTCTATGCATGATTTTAAGCAAAATCTTATATTACGAAAATGGTGCAATTTTCATTGTTCACCAGCAGGGGCGCAAAGACTCAATAAAAAAATAGTAAAAAAATCCCTGCACACACAGACTTTGTCTGATCGTGCTGAAACTTGAATCACTAATGCCTGATTAGGGCTTGATTATAATAAACTATAAAGCATATGAAAAGTTACTCTATAGCGCCACCTAGCCTATACAAGAAACGTCAACATTATCGGATTTGTACCAAATTTGGGTATTCAATTCTCTGTATCAAAGCAAGCAAAAAAATATATTATGGATATGGGGTGTTTCCCACGGTTGGCCAGCAGGGGCTCAAAGACTCCCCCAATAAATAGTTCCAAAATTACTACACGCACAGACTTTGTCTGATTGTGCTGAAATCTGAATCACTAAAGCTTGAACATGGACTGAATATAATAAACTATAAAGTATATGAAAAGTGAACTCTATAGCGCCCCCTACTCAGACATGAAACATCAACATTATCGGATTTGTACCAAATATGGGTATTAAATTCTATGCGTGTCTACGACCAAAAAATACATTATGGATATGGGGTATTTTCCATGGTTGGCCACAAAGGGCGCAAATACTCCCCCCCAAAATATGTTTAAAGGCGCACTATGTAACTTTTCTGTTGGAGGGTCTGTTTTTATGCACAGTCTTAGTCTGACAGTGCTCTTGATTATAAAAGTCATGTGACCTGTGGCCTAGTTTCTATAATTTGGCTCTAGATCGTTCCCATTTTCAAATATTAAAGGTGCCCTATGTAATTTTTCTGGGGACGAGCTGTCGGGAGGAGAGAGTCATGCCAGGGCGGTCACGAGACCTCAGCGGTTGCCTGGGAGGGCCGTGCGTACAGGGCGAGGGCCATCATTGCCGCGCGGCTTTAATTCTTATTATTATTATTATTATTATTATTATTATTAAGGACACATGGTTAAGGTACTTTTTGTGTTGTTATTGTGTGCATTATTATCATTATTGTGTGGAGTTGTTGCAATTATGTGAAAAGTGGGTGCACTTTACAAACTTTTACAAACTTTTACTTCTTCCCATTCCCCTTCGAGCTTGTTTTTCTCATTATTGTACAGTGAACAAATGGTACAGGACATTATAGTTGTAAGTAATGTAATGGCAAAAGGACTGTAAACAAGTAGGTGTGCTAGTTTCAGAGTAATTTCAGCGTAGTTAGCTCATCCCCGCAGGCATACTTACAACAAAAATGTCCCGTACCATTTGTTCACGAGAAAAACAAGCTCGAAAGGGAATCGGAAGAAGAAAACGTTTGTAAAAGTTTGCTAAGTGTTCACATAATTACAACACTCCACACGATGATGATAATGATACACACAACAAAAATAACAGCACAATAAAAAGTACCTTAACCTCGTGTCCTTTATCTGCAGGTTAAGGATGGTAATACCTTTTGAAAAACCGTGACAGTGCAGACTATTGTTCTACTAACGTCCTTTCAGCTGACAACAATCATCTCTTTGGGGTTGAACACTGGCACCGTTTTCTGAAGCGTTCGTTTATTTGTACTTTCAGAGAAGATTGAAAATAACACCTGAGTGACAGCTGAATCATCTCAAGTTCAAAAACAGTGTCCAAATAACTACCTTTAAACCTTCACTGCCACCGAACACTCCTGGACGATTGAGCGATCGCACCAACTCGACGCACGCGTGTGTTAAAACATCTTCATAAATAATTCCCCGTCGTTTGTTTCCGTTTTCAGATCTGGACGACGTGGAGCCCGAATTAGCCGCCGTGGCCTCTCGGGGTTTCAGCGGCTGTCTCTCTGCCGTGCGATTTAACTCCATCGCTCCCCTGAAGGCGGCGCTGATGACCTCTGACCCCGCCGTCACCGTCAGCGGCCCGTTGGTCCGCTCGAACTGCGCCTCCGCCTCCTCGGCCAATCCCTACGCAGCGGAGACCACCCACTCCTTATCTGGTAACCTTTTTTTTTTTAGCTAAATTTGACTTATCCCAGTGCAGATATTTGGTATAAAGTCTTAAAAAAGTCCGTTGTGTACTATCTGCACCTCATTATAAGGCGTTTAACTGTCCAGTAATCAAAAAGTAAGCGATTTGCATGCTAGTTGTTCCGCTCTGGGCTCTGAAAGTTGAGAAAAGCACTTATAAACTCATCACCGTGAATAATTAGGAAGCTCTGAATGCATAAGGTAAGTGAGGAACAACTTTGAACCACTGCAAA
Source organism: Odontamblyopus rebecca (assembly GCA_030686955.1). Classification (NCBI taxonomy): domain Eukaryota; kingdom Metazoa; phylum Chordata; class Actinopteri; order Gobiiformes; family Gobiidae; genus Odontamblyopus; species Odontamblyopus rebecca. The sequence continues at coordinate 38,216,567 of CM060660.1, read as the reverse complement.
CTGTTTAAAATGCAGTAGTTCTGTTTGTAAAAATTAGGTACAGCACATTTAAAGGGCCCATATTACATTATTTTCCTCACCAAAAATGTACCTGGAGTTGTGTTTTCTTTCATTCACACGTGTTTAGGATTTGCACATTTAGGCTGAGTTCTTCTCTCCAACAAAAAACGCTCTGTTCCACCTCGTGATGTCATGTGGAAATACAGAAAATGTGCTTCTCCAGGAGTTTTCAACGTTTTTCAGGTCAGGGAACCCCAAACTGACGGAGAGCCTGAGCAGGGACCCCCTACTGTATATATATATATATATGGCCTACAATTGTGTTTTATATTAAATCGGGCCTAGTGTTGCGTATAAACACAGCTACTCTGCTGTTGTACATTCAATGCTAGGAGGTTATTCCATCGAAGTCGCTTAACAAGTCCAGGTCCTGAAATCCTGAGCATGAAACTCGCTCCATCTCCAGTTTAAGCCTCAACTTGTGCCATGACAGAAATAAGCCTGAGTCTGACCAAAGCTAATTCAGGCCTGAAGTTTAATCTGTGCTTTGTTTGGTTCTGCATGGGTTCTGATCCTCGTGGATACCTGACGGGTGAACCGCAAATTTGAATGAAACGGGTGAAAAATGTCGTGTCGTGTCGGATGCGGGTTCGGGTCAGACGCAGGAGAGCGCGGGTCAAATCTGCGGTCATCATGTGCGAACAAAAACCAGGGCTGTGTTTCAGTGAACTGCCAAATTTCCATTGTTTTTCTAAGATGATTAAATATAAAATGGATATGTTTTTGCTGCATGTGCACATTCCCAAAAATCCCACTTTAATTTTCAAACCGCACATGCGACGTCCTGTGGTTCAAAATGACTCACGAGGAGCTAAAAAGTAACTGAGCGAGTGGAGAGTACAAAGTTGTGGCTCTTTTTTTGGCTCTCGGACTGATTTTCATTCGGGTGCGGTTCCGGTGTCGGTCTGTATTTATAGCGGGTCGGATTGGGTGCAGAATTTTATTTAAACCGGTGCAGATTGGGGTATGACGGGTACGGGCAGGTGCGGTTTGTCGAAATCAGCCCCGTGCAGGACTCTGGAAAGACGAGATAAATGGAGCAACGACATCAGGGAAAATGGGTTTATAGTGTGACTTTTTTGATGACCTGATAAAACAAGAGGAGCCACAGCGCGCACCCGCAGAGAAAGACACAACCCCAGCGTCCTCTACCGGTCACTCCGTGGACAGAGAGGAAGCTGCAGAGTGCGAAGCCTGGTCAATGTGGGCCGGGGAATGAAGTTGATTGACCCCTTCCTGATGCGTTAGCACGTGCGGAGCTCCACTGTGCGCAAAAGCAAAGCCGCAACTGAACTCTCCGCATGTAAAAGAAACGATAAAATCCATGCCGACGTGTTTCCAGTTTGACAGGAAGCGAGAGACGAGGGAATGACGAGAGCGAGACAGACGTGATGAGGGAGCGCACAGCCGGAACCCACTGAAAACCTGTTCATCCTCATCTCGTCTAATCAACCAAAGATTCTGCCACCCCCTGCAGTACCTCCGCGACCCCCCGTCGGTCTGCTCCACACATTTCCACTAGAATCGTAACACATCAGCCCCGGAACTGCCAATCTCTACTGAACCAAACCCAAAAAGAGAGCTGTTAACGTTAAAACTACCACTGCATGACATCACAAGTTAGAGCAGAGCATTTTGAGCTTTGGACTGACACGTACACAGGTATTTTTAGAAACGACTATTTCCCTCGCTCCATTTTCCGAAATAACATAAGAAAAATAACGTTTTCAGAAAAGTTTCCGTTTACATGAACCCGCATTAATCCAGTTGTATGTACATAGGACTAAGTGGACAGTTATTGCCTTACACACTTCCTGTACTGTTTCTGACACAGTCGATCGAGCAAAGACCGAAAGCGTTGGCGTCTTGTGCAGTCGACCCTCGTTGTGTACATGTAATACAACGTGCAGGCAACTTATGACATTGACAGGAGACGCATGACGGTCGTTTCCCCCTCGATGTGAGGACGCAGCGAGTCGGAGAGTAACAGCAGTGATGACGCCACATCCTAACATTTTCACCCCGCTGCTCCACGACAAACACTTCATTTTCAAGATTATCCCACCAGACAGCGTCCGCCCAGGTCACACCCAAAAATGGCGACATTGGCGGTGACGGCGACTGGGTCTTCGGGTCATAAGGAGAAGAGGGAAAACTGCTGAGCTCCGAGCCTCATTCGTCTCTTCATGGATATGAAACATCAGCTGTGCAAATGCAAACACAGGACAAGTGTTTGCAGCAGAAGTGACGCGACTGCTGCTCTGACGCTTCTGATCATCACCACAGAAAAACACTGGTCGCACACACTAAAACTGTTTATGTCACTTCACATGCAAACACGAAACCGGAGTTTTCCAAAATCTACACTTTAGCCGGAGTTTTTTAAAAAAAGATTTGTTTTCTCCGTTTGTGTGTAAAAGTTGGTACAAACCAGGGACGGGCAGATTAGTCGATTAATCAATAATTGATCATTAAGAATTTCGTGGATCACGTTCATTTTAATGGACAAACTGAATGTAGGCGTCTGTGTAACGTAGCGTCAGGAGTCGAGGCTGCGTCTCACAGCACAAACACTGGAGCCTCACAGTCCCACGTCTCGGCTCTGGCTCCTTGGAGATCACTATATTCCTCAGAGTGTGTTTACCTGCACATCAGTGTCCCGGGTATGATCGGGTTTTTTTGAGTTTCTCATGTTTACGCAGCATCTCCAACGCGACACACACACAGAACAGACTCACAGCCTCATCACATCCTCTGTCACAGGGAGAACACTCATATTCACTGAGTCGAGTCCTTTAGTCCAACAGAAGCTGAAGCATCAGCACAAGGAAAGAGCTGCTTTTTTTCACTTACTGTTTATGCAAATGGCATGGCAGCACGGCACGGCACGGTGGCTGAGTGGCAACACTCAGGCCTCACAGCAAGAAGGTTGCGGGTTCGATCCCCAGGTCGCCCGGGCCTTTCTGTGTGGAGTTTGCATGTTCCTCCCCGTGTCTGGATGGGTTTCCTCCGGGTGCTCCGGTTTCCCCCAACTCAAAACATGCAGCACCCCTATGAACTAACATCAAGGACCATAATGTCCACCCTCCTGTGGGCTCACCACCTGCAGAGGGGTTCATAGGGGGGGTCAGGTGCTATGAGTATTGGGCAGCAAGCTGCCCCCGCGACCCAGCCGGATTAAGCGGGAGAAGATGGATGGATGGATGGATATTTATGTAAATGAGTCATGTGGTTTTAAGATTAGTTTCTGTAAAACATAAACACATGTTTAAAGCTGCTTTAAACACATTCTGATCTCACACTGATGCGTCTGTAGAGCTGATGTTTATATGTTGTAGAGTTGAGTTTATTTATACAGATTAGTAACAGTAATAATAGTGATGATAATTTTAATATAAAAACGTTAATGATTAATTGAAAGTCGATCGTTAATTTTCTCGACAATCGATTAAGACAATTTAATCGAGTGCCCATAGTACAAGCAAAGGGAAATTTCGGTGTTTTTAAAAATATCCGTGTACGTGTAAACGGGGCCTTAAACAGACTAATAATAAAGAGTTACTCAAACATGTGTGAATGAAGCAAAACACGACTCCAGACGTGTTTTGGACGAGGTAACAACATTATAGCGTGGCTTAAAGCTCCATTTAAAACCCATTTTGCGTCATATGAGCCCTTTAAGTCTTTGCTCAAGCTTCATTATGACTAATCCGGTGTAGTTACTTAAAAGAGCAGCCGCTGTGAAACCGTGTCTTACAGCTCTACACGTGTTAACCTGCTGTCAGTCTGTTCATTACATGGGAGGCCTCATTAAACAAGGGCTGAGCTGCACATGACATTAGCTCCTGACAGCACAGCGCCCCCCTGAGGATCACAGCTGTCAGCCTGAGTGATGCACAGCGCACTTCATTTGTCACATACACGTTTTCCTTTAAACAACTGCGCTGTATTATTCTGTATTTGGCTGCATTTATGTGTCGAAGAAGAGTGAGAAATACGTGATAAAAAAATACGTGATAAAAACTCTACATGCATGTGTGTGGCCGGATGTTCAGCGGGCGCCATGGTGACACTGTGCACACATGAGCAAACAGAGCCAAAAAATGTTTTAAGAGCGTCTGAAAACTCCAGAGGAAATACAAAATGGATTTAAGCGACACATTTTCAGGAGTCTGTGTTCGATTCGAGCGTTCGTGGTTCAGTTTTGGAGTTTAATTTTCAACAAAAAGATGAGAGTGACAAACTAAAAGCTGCTAAGGAAGAGATGTTTAACAGTAAAAATCATCTCTCGTGTTGTACTTCCAACTATGTCCGTTCTCTTTGGTTGGAAATTTTGTTCTCACCTAGATTTTTTTCTTAATTTTGCTTTTAAAACTGCCCCTTTTACCCCATAATGAAGTGTTCTACCTCCTTTTGTTCAGTCCAACCTGTTATTTCACAATCTGCTGCTGTAGTTGTGTCATGAGGCTGTGATAAAAGCTACAGGACCAGAAATACAAATGGAAAAAGAAAAAGGAAAATTTAAAATTCACACTTTTTCATACAAAACACACAGCAAACATGTGTAAACAACTTTTTAGAGATAAAAAGTGCTTAATTTAGGGCCTTAGCTACAAAAGTGCAAAATATCAAGTCTGTAAGTGAACTAAAAATCTCCTTATTGCCTCAAAACAAAACAAAAAAGTGCAATTGCCTCATTACTGGTGTCATGGAAACAAGAGCCACAGCACTTCCTGCATTTCCCTGGTGTTTATTACATTTGTGTTTGTACATTTTGACTGAAGTAAACCTTTCAAATAAAGTTAGGGATGCACAATTACGCAGATCAAGATGCGTAATTTGCCATGAATACGAGAAATAACTTAATTTAGAGCGGCTTTTTCAATTGTTACGAACAGAGACACTTCACTGGCACAGAACTGGGACTAAACCTAAACCAGGACATGAAACCGGTCTAACCTCAAAATGTTTTGGGTTATTTTTTTTTCTTTTTCAATTCGTTTTGTTGCGTGGCAGAGGCAGTGAGGTCTGGTACAGGAGTAAAGTGGGATTAAACACCTAAACTCCACCCACAGACACATTTTAAACTGAGCTGAAGAGGAGGATCTGCAGGTTTAAGGAACAGTGGGATTGGTCGAACAGAGATCCACACTTCAAACTCTGCCTTTACAGCCACATATTTTCATCAGAAACACCAGGCTTTAATAGATCATTTTAGGGCGGAAGTGATAAAAAAAAAAAAGAAGCTGCGCACATTTCGTCATTGTTCCCTGTTCATTCCGATTCATTCAGACTGAACACGGACAGAAGAAAACAAAGATAAAAACATTTCCAGCGCCAAAATGTCTGGTTGTTCTGTGTGTGGTTTGTCAGAATCGATGTTCTACCAGCGGACTGAAGTTTTAAAGTCTTACTCCCCGATCGCTCAAGGATCTGGCAGCCGCACACCGTTTGTCAAAGTCGCTTGTTGAGGAAATATTCTCGATCTTTTTACAATAATCCTTTCACAGAGCTCGACAAGCTGCTGAGTCCGTGCTTCTGTTGCCGAAATGTGTGCGCAACCGAGCCGACGTCACCACTGTTACACTGAAAGAGTCTGTCAGGACAGTCATTTGAGATGTCACCAGCTACTTGAAACTGCAGAGGCCACTGGATTTTGGCATTTTTGACCAGAAAGCTGCAAACTGAAGGCGAGGAATAGTAAATAACATTATTAAACCACCAGAAGCAAAGTTTAGTGGTGAAAAAACAAACCAAAAACACAAACAAACATGGATTTAGTTTACTTCTACTTTAAGCTGTATCTTCTTTTTCCGTTCAGTACCCGGACTCTGAACAGTTCCCTCTCTACGTAGTATTATTTTGGTGGTAAAAAGACATTTGTGTGTTTTCAGACCAGCCCAGCTCAGTGGATCCCGGTCAGCCTTTGGTCAACACCATCAGGAGTGACTCCGCTCTCATCGGAGGTAACTCGGGGGGGGTCTGTTCTGGGCTTTCATGCATCAGGATTCTTTCCGGATTTAAAGGATTTGTGTAAATAAATGGACATAGCCTCCAAATAGGACGTTAGCATGGGTGGGCACGGAGTGGTTTCATCCGAGTCTGGTTAAAACTCACTCCGCTCTGAGCTTAAAATGTTTGTTATCACCTACTCTACATCCTGGGGTTTTATTTTTGCGACTTTGTTCATAAATCAAGATGTGAAGATTAAAAACAGACCGATCAGGAAACTTCTTTCAACAGCCTCGCTCCTGATTGGCTCTTTGTTGCGCACCTCGATTACCAAATGTGGCTGCAGGTTTGCCGCTACAGCCGCCAGCCGCAATTAACTTCATTTGGCTGCAAACAAACGTGATGCCAAACTCCCTTTATTTCGGTAGCACATTTTACAAACAGAGCAGTTTCCAAAGTGCTGCACAGAGATAAAACAAGAAGAAATGCTAAAATATGGTTATACCAGGCCTAAAACAATAAAACCAGTAAAATCTCATTAAAGCGACGCCCTAAAACATCACAAAATAGCACTGAAATAAGTACAATAAAATAAATAAAAGACACAGAGAAGACTCAAAACGCTTCACTGTGGGGAGTATAGAGCGTTCCACAGTTTAGGCTACAGAGAAAAGTCCGATCTCTCCTGGTTTTAAGTCTCGACTTTGGCACCACGAGCTGGAGCTGGACTCTTCGGACCTCAGTAAATCTGGACGAGGTCCGAGACGTAACGTGGGGCCAGTCCATTTAAAGCTTCAAAAACAAATAATAAAATCTTAAAATCAACTCTAAAACGAACTGGAAGCCAACGCGACGACGCTAAAATCGGGGTAATGCACTAGTTTTTTTGTCACGCAGCAGAATTTTTGGACCAACTGTAAACAACAAGGTGCTCGGTGATGCTGGAAAAAAGTGCGTTACGGTCGTATAAACAAGAGGAGATAAAAGTGTGTGTGACTTGTTCAAATGATTTAAACGATAAAAAAGGTTTAGTTTTAGATAAAAGATTAAAAAAAAATTGATTTTACGTGTTTGTCAAGTTTAAAATCTCAGTCAATAATGTTTCACATATACAGTCTGTGGTTCTTATAGCAACAACTAGGGTCTGATTATTGTTTCATGTAAATTTTACTGTTTTACTAAATGTTCCTGATGTATTTTTGACCTGTGACCCGTGGGACTGCAGAAGGAAATGAGCCTTGTTCAATCCGGCGTGTTTAACATTCATGCATTTTGTCTGTTCATTAACCTGTCCCAATCAAACAAACAAATTAATTCAATTAAATACAAATTTTTTAATGGGGAAGGATTCTCACTACCGTATTTTTCCGACTATAAGTTGCACTTTTTTCAGGGTTTGGGATCCTGCGACTTATACTCAGGTGCGACTTATATGTTACATTTTTCACACTGACAGTCCATAGACCAAATATATGAATCTTATATATGAATCAAAAATGAAAAAAACTGTTTTCCCTTTTTTCATTATGGTTTTAGAGACAAATAATAAAGAGAAAAGTTTTTTTGTTTTGGTTCTATATTGAAAAACGAACAAACAAATGACACATGGATTCTTCTCTATTTGTTTGTTTTTATTACTATAACTTCTATAACTCACCTTTAAAGATGAAATGTTGGTTCTTGGTCTCTGATTTTATTAAATAAATTTCCCCCAAAAAGTGAGACTTATATCTGTTTTTTGGCTGGTGCGACTTATACTCCAGAGTGACTTATAGTCCAAAAAATACGGTAAATCCTTCAAATCAGAAAGGACTCATCTGCCTGAAACAGTGAAGTTCCAGTGTCACGTGTTTCTTATGTTTCCAGGAGTTATCGCCGTGGTGATCTTCGTCGCCGTGGCGGCACTGGTCGTCATGGCGCGTTTCGTCTGTAGCCGTAAAGAAACGTACCGAACCCAACAAGTGAAGTCCTCCCAGTCTGAAGACGGGCACGAGTTCCCCTTCAGCAGCAGCCAGGCCGACTCCCAGAACGCCGCCAACGAAAACCCCAACGAGTACTTCATCTAGCACCCGCCCAGCACCTACGGGTGGGCCGAGCGCACAGTAAGGACACGGGTGCTCACAGCCCGGTGCGTAAACGGACCTGGGGTTTGTGGATAACTTTGCACAATCTGTAAACTGATGGACAAACACTGGACATGTAAATAGTGACTGTTGTAAATGGTGAAACGTGCTCTACAGTAAACTTCCCTAAAGAACAGAAACGATTATTCTCAATATCTGGAGACGCTTTGTGTCGAGGTACTTTGGACTCATGTTCTTAATATGGGAACTTTACAGTCATTCTATAACCTGCATCAGCCGCACTGTTCTGTCGTGGCCAATGCCTGTGCTGATATTTTAGAATCCAGAGCATCTGATAAACTCTGCTGATTTTTTGAGACCAATTTTCAAAGTTTCCTCTAAGTGTATTGTCTGAAACGTCTGCGGCTGCACCGGGCACTGCTCTGCGTAATACAAAAAAGTATAATACAGAGATCAGGTCATTTTTAGACCTGAACACCCCTGTTTTACTAATGGAGCAGTGGCGTCACGTTCTGTGCTGTCGAAGTTGCTGTCGAGCCAAAGCCAGAACATGTGCAGCGTATTTGTTTTGAGGACGGATTGAGAAGGAGAAGGACGAGGGGTTTTGGCCGTGGCGTTTTGTGGGGCCATAGAGAGGAGCAGTGGGCTGGATGTAGGTCGGATGAATCTGGCCGTTCAGACCTTATGCATATGTGTTCAAATAACTTTCACTTTAAGCATTTGCTCGCTCCAAACAAAATATCGGCCGATGCTGTAGATTGAAGGCTGAAGACTCCTACAATAAAAGTACAAATATTGGCCCGATATATCGGTTTATCTCTACTTTTCAGTACATAAAGTACTGTTTTTATTTAAAGTCTTAAATAGGCCCCAGGCTCCAGCTCTCTGAACTGTTTCTGGACGTCTTAGTTGTGGTTTTTCACATTGAACTACACTGTAAATATCTGGTTCTTACCTGAAGGTGGAATGTTCCACAATTTGGCATTAAATATATATTTATTGCATCTGTGCATTGTGTATATGCACGTGTAAAAAGCACTCAGCCTCAGTATGCAGGGGTGATTGAACATAGAGATAGATCTTGATGAGTTTGTTTTTGTGTTTATTTTCCGTGTTTCTTATTGGACGTGCGGCAGAATCATCACATTTTCAGTTTTGTGTCAGTCAGGACTTTGCCTGGTTAAATTGTACCTTAATACAAAGCGTCTCACTACATTCATTCAGTGTAATGATTGAACCGCATTTGTTCCAGTTCAATACAGTTTGTGTCTTTATAAAAAAAAATGCACTTTTTTACAATGCAACAGCAGCGAGACGCGACGGACACCTGCACCCCCCTCGATATGAGCATCACACTGGACTCTCTATATCCCAACACCACGGTTTTCTGTTTATTTCTACTCTCTGTTCTCCTTTTCTTTGAGTTTGTGATCGATATAAAGTTTTACAATTAAATGCAGAGAGTGTGAAGCCGTCTGATTCTGTTCCAAAGTGCTGCTTTTGCAAAATGCTCGATGGGCTCAAATGGAATTGACTCGTTTACAATAAAAACGAGAGAACTGCAGCTTTGACTTGTCAAAACTGCTCGAACGATTCTCTGCAAACTGTCGGCCATTTGCATAAGTCAAAGAGGAAGTGCAAAAAGTCTTTCCTACAAACTCAGGCACGACTTTTTATGAACTGCATCTTAATTAACATTTATTCCAGAGTTAATATGTTTATTAAGAATGATTTAGGGTTAGTAACTGTTTAAAACTCTTAACTAAAGCTGCGTACGAAGGGGCGACAAAGGGTTTACATGTAAAGTCTATGGGCGACGCACATCTAGGCTGGTCCAGCGTTTCCACGGCGACGCTTTAGGCAGAGTTTAAAGGTGCACTGTGTAACTTTTCTGGCGGAAAGTCCGTCAAATACTTATTTTTTTCCCTCCATGTTTCGTCTGGGATGTTTCGCAGTGCGGCATTAAACCTTTCTATCGCCATGGAGACCGAACCAGACCGAGTTACAGGTCAGATCTGTGGAGAGGCGACCCCAGAATAAATGTTTTTTTTTTTAGGTATTTCTGCGCTATGAAACCGCCTGTAGTTGAATAAATGTAAAGTAGATCTGTTTAATGTCACACTGTGGAACATTTCGGACAAAGCAATGATGTATCCATAGAAGCAAAAACCCCAAACCAAAAAGTTACACCTTTAAAAAGAAGTTTTCGAGCATCTGCCCTCAAGTGGTAGTGTTAAACTCAAGAAAGAAATTCAATAAAAACAGTAAATTAATTCAGACGACACATTTTCCGGAGCCTGTGATCAACACGAGCGCCAACGGTCCAGTTCAGGAGTTCGATTTTCAACCAGAAAAAGGTGAAAGCGACGGAAAAACAGTCGCCTAAAGCTCGCTGTCCCCCGTCTGTAACTGTGTGTGAGGTTTACACTTTCCTGCGACATCAAGCTGGGGGGTGTCCTGCACGGACCTGTGACGGAACGTTCAGCGGTTACCGTGGTGACGCAGTGCACACGAGCAAACGGCCAGAGAAACGACAAAATGGATTCGAATAGCGAGTTTGATTTTCAACAAAAAGTCTCGAGTGACGAACTGAAAAAACTGTCGGCTGAAGCGACACTGCAAATTTCTCCGATCTGGCCAAGATTTTAAAACTTATATCGGGTTCTTCATCGTGTTTTCAGGTTTATTATCGACTTACTCGCTCTCAGTTCTCGTTCTAGTCTAGAGGTCGTTTATTTCAATTAACTAATTGATCATTGCATTTATACAGCGCCTTTCAAGACACTCAAAACGCTTTACAGGTCGTTATTCGTTCACCACCGACACTCACGCGCGTCTACTTTCATACTGGCAACGTGGGTGAAGCAATAATAATAATAATAATAATAATAATAATAATAATAATGCATTTTATTTATTTGGCGCCTTTCTGGACACCCGAGGTCGCCTCACAACAGCAGCTACAGCGCTTTTCACAGACACACGACAGGCAGCAGCTGACACAGGCTTTGCTCCACAGCTCCACCCGGCCTGAGCATCTCATCTAACCGTAAACGTTAAGAAAACTATTGCCATGTGTTTCTCTGTTAGAACACAAGCGTTAAACAGCCCTTTTACAGTTTACATAAACGATGAAATAATTGAAGAAGTTGTGGTGTCTGTTATACTACTACATTATACTTTATACTGTTACTTTAACTTGGACTTTCTTAGGAAGATTCTTTTGTTACTGTTGGGAACTTCCAGACTAGTTGGAGCCTAAAAGGGTCAGAGGTTAGGAGACACTGCACTCCAGAGACATTTGGTAACTGGTACCATGGTGACAATTGATCAATTCCAGATGTCAGAGTGGGATGTCCTATAGAAACTATAAATGTAACTCAAATACGTTCCTCTGGGTCTTTCCTGCATTGGGCTTCTAAGGGGATCCAGACTCAAATTGTCTGTTAATTGGCTGATTCTATTATCTGTAAAATAAATCATATTTACATTTATTAGAGTTGTTGTTAAATCATTTCTTAAGCGTCTATAGGGTAAGTTCCTAAATTGAGGATCTTAAACTACAAAGTCAAAGAGACAAAATATCTAAGAATCATTATTGACGGCAACTTAAAGCTCCAAAACCAGGTAAAGAATGTGTGTAAAAAGATCAAGTCAAATTTGAGCTGCTTTCGTTTCATTAGAAGAGAACTGTCTCATCGCTGCTCTGTTATATTTACGCTGTGATATTTCCTCATCTCTCTTATTGTCTCACTTCATGGTCACAAACCTCAACACTTCAGCCAGTCACATCATTGTACAAACAGGCGATTAAGGTTTTTGATTTAAAACAAACCATGAGGTGGCATCACTGTGACATCATCCGTAAGCAGAATCTTTTTACATTTGAAAATTTTGTAAATTTTAGCACCTTGAAAATGTTTTTTAAATGTTTGACAAATCATGTGTCACCACTGTTGTCTGATTTCGCTCTCTCAGACCTCACACCAGAGCTTCTGTCAGTGGAGTTTCTCCTCTACTGGACCCAGATTCTCTCCCCACTGACCCAAAACAACAGACTGACCCCAACATTTGAAATTGTGGCTGAAATCAGGACAGAGCTGTACACATGAAAATGCATCATTTAACGTTTTATTGTATGTGCTGCATTATTAACTGTTAATGTTTTATTACTTTGAGCCTTTTCTAAAAGCCTGTGGACACTCGAAACAATGCATCTGGTTCGTCCAATGCAATTGTTACGTCCATATCAAATAAATAAATAAATAAATAAAACATATCCTCAAAGACCGAGCATTATTAATGATCATAATAATAATACATCCTTTATTTGTCCCACAATGGGGGAAATTTCAGTGTTGCAACGCACAGTTAAGAAAACAGTAGCAGAAACAGAAGCACAGAATTACTTAAAAATAGGCAAACGCTATAAAGATCTATAAAGATAAGGATTATAAAACTACACATACAATAAACTGCTCTTAGCTGATCACAGAGTTGTTCATTCACTCCAGAGCCTCACCCACATTCCACTTTCACACCTACAGCGCAGGTTTTTGGTTTTTTTTAGTAGTAGTTTCACTTCTCATTTTCTGACGGATTTAAGTGTTTATATCTTAAGCTTTTTGCAGTGTGGTTAGTTTGCGGTGATAATTTTGTGTGTGAGAGACATGGACGTATAATAAGACTCGCCGCCTCTGTCCACGGTGAACACGGTGAGAGATTTGGGGCCGAGCGAAGTGTTGCAGCCCGGAAACAATTCTCCCACAGAGGCACAAAGCATTTATGTGAACTCAAACTGCCCGTGTTCCACTGACGGCATCAACGGGTTTCAGAAAGGTCGGATTTTGTAGGGATTCTTCTATATTTTTACAATATGAACGTTAAAAAAATGCTGCTTAACACAACAACAGACGACAGTAAAGACATAGAGAGAGGGGGAAAAAAAGTTAATAACAAACAGACTTCAAATGTGCAACATGAATGTTCACGTACAGTACACCTCATACAGTCCAGATTCTCTGAGCCTTCAGTTGCTTTGTTGAGAGCAGCTAATTGTCTGTTAATCAGGCTGATGCAGAGTGGTACAAACGAGTTTTTAAGCTGGTTATATTTGCATAATGATGCTCTGAACCTCCTGCCTGGGCTCAGGAGGATGTTCCTGATGCACGTGTGATGTGTCAGTGCGTTCTGGGCTTTCCTGACAGTTGCCTGTTCAAACAGATGTTGTGAGGCGAGTGGAGCCGTGGGGCCCATAATCTTTCCTGCCATCTTCAACAAGTTCTGTATTTGGGGTTTAGATTTGACTGTAAGGTTCCCAAACCAGCTGCTGACACCGTATCTGATGACAGACTCCATAGTTGCCCTGAAAAAGATCAACAAAATATTTTTAGACACACCAAACAATTAGCTTTGTAACAGTTAGCCTAGCCTAGCCCCGCGCCGAGCCCGCGTCACACGTTGGGCAGCAAATCTTGAAGAAAATGTAGAAGTAAACTTTTTTTTTTTGCGATCACAGGCCACTGAAAACAATACGACGCCATCTTGGATTCACCTTCCAGATTGTATTATAGTTCTAAGGCAGGGGTGTCAAACTCATTTTGGTCCCGGGGCCGTATACAACCAACTTTGACTCCAAAGGGGCCGGATCAGAAAAGTCATGGCAAATATACCCCAAAAATAGCAATGAGTCCAAATATTTGTGCAGAGAAACACAAATCTATTACAGAAATCTTTTTTATTTGATTTTATTTTACAAAATATTATAATATTATGCTAGGTTAGGTTTCTTCAGTCCCAGCAATAATTCGTTTATCTTCTGTCTTCTCAATTCTCTGTTCAAGTTATTGTATTTTTCGCAGTGTCTCGTAGTGGTGTTTAAGATCATTTTCCTTGAGCACCGCCACTTGTTGCAAACACACCAAGCACAGGTTTCCCATTCACCTCCGTGAACAAATAAGAATTAGTCCATTTTTCTTGGAAAATCCTGCACTCAGCTCCACTTTTCTTATTTTTGACATTTTGCTGATGAGGGTCACAGTCAACACTCAAAACGATCGTCCTTTAAGAGCGTTTGGAAAGAGGCAGGTCTTCATTTGTCTGGTGGAGGCGCCAGGCACAGAAGCACTGGAGACGCTGCTATGCTAAGCTGCGCAGAAAATTACCAGAAAAATCTGAAAATTTTAAATATTTTAATAGAAAATCAGCCGAGGGCCAGAGAAAGGTCTTGGAGGGCCGGATCTGGCCCCCGGGCCGCATGTTTGACACCTGTGTTCTAAGGTGAGAGACGTGTTTAACGGCACCAATCAGCTCAGCGAGTTCCACCTAAGGCAGCGCTTTGTGGTCAGATTGCGTTAAAACGAAACTCAGGTTAACCCTGTAAAGCCCACACCATTAAATAATTGGCAGAAAATTCCAATTCTTTGAACTTGGAGCCTTTATTGGTCCCTCTAAACAAACAAACAAAAAAAATTCAAATATAATTTTCCATATATTATTATTTATGGCAATCTTGTATTGTCACTGGAGCACCCTCTAATCAGTGACTCACACCCACTGTTGGATTATTTGTGCACTGCATGTATCTGATTGTATACATCAGGTTTTTCAGGGGAAAAAATGTCACACTGCTCATGTGGAGGGCATGTATCAAATATGATACGTTTGGCGTTATAGGGTTAAAGTCAGACAGAGCAGTGCCTCCCGTTAGCTTCAGCCTCCGCTCAGTGTTGATGACGTTGCAGCTGCGAAACACAAACTGCGTCTCGTCTGCCCCTTTTTTTTATGACAATATTCATACCGCCCGTCCCACCCGTGCGTTTCCCGTTATTCCATTTCTCCGGCGTTTCTCCGTAATCAGGAGTGACGTCCGGACTCCGAGGTGATAACAGTTCATTCCTTCTTTATTTGGCTTTTGGCGTTCCCGCGGCGCCCGGACCATCTCTGGGCGGTAAATCGTGACGCGGCCGAATCCTGTAAAACCCCCGAATCTGTCAAACGCTTCATTTCTCTGACGGTTAATGCGCTTTTACACCGACGAGCCGAACACGGGGCTGACGGCTCGTGAGCGGATCGTGCGAGTGGAAAAAACCAGCCGAGAGCAGAGAGACGGACGCCGGCGTAAATGAATGTTCGGGAATATTGATGGGGGATTTGTGCAGATGAGGTCGGGAGATTGGAGGAGGAGCAGGAGTGGTTTATAATGGAAAGTTGAATGTGCGGTTTAAAGCGAGCGGAACTTTATGCCTTACGCTGCGAAAAGGAGAGTGGGAATGTCGAAAACGATTTGAACACAATATCTGCCAGTCGGGTAAGAAGTATATAACTTTATTCATGGATTTTATTTTCAGTTTCAAACTAAAATGTCTCGACTACGGTTATCCAAGGGTTTCAGACACAGACGGCGTAAAGAAGAGGATTGAGGAAGGTTAGAGAGGCCAAATCTAGAGTCGAGTTCCGGATTTGATAACCGGGAATACCGAGCATCATAGCGACCAAAGAGCCCATCAGGACCGAGGCCGTCGAAGGTGAAGGTGAGTTTATTTGTACAGCACAATTCGTAAAAGGAATTCCAAGTGTTTTACGGAATGAGAAATACATTAAAATCACAGTACAAACAAATCAAAACATAAAATTTAAAAAGCGAAAGAGACGTTAAACGAGGGAGAATTCCCACGTTTACATTAGAGCTTTAATTTAGCATCAAAATAATTTAATTCTAAAGAAAAATGAATTCTGCTTTACAAAGACCATGTAAATACCATCCATCCATCCATCTTCTCCCGCTTAATCCGGCTGGGTCGCGGGGGCATCTTGCTGCCCAATACTCATAGCACCTGACCCCCCCTATGAACCCCTCTGCAGGTGGTGAGCCCACAGGAGGGTGGACAACATGGTCCTTGATGTTAGTTCATAGGGGTGCGGGCATGTTTTGGGTTGATGGGGAAACAGGAGCACCCGGAGGAAACCCATCCAGACACGGGGAGGAACATGCAAACTCCACACAGAAAGGCCCGGGCGACCCGGGATCGAACCCGCGACCTTCTTGCTGTGAGGCCTGAGTGTTGCCACTCAGCCACCGTGCCGCCCCATGTAAATACTTAATTCCTAATGAATGATTCGGAAGTCAGTGGGTTTATTCTCATTTTAAAGCCAAATTAATTTATTCCTGGATCATGTAAACGTTTCTTCTTCTTCAAAATAATCCCAGTGGTTGGTGCTCGTTGGCTCGTCCTCCTGATCCGGCTCCTCCAGTCGTCTCTTGGGACTTTCCTCCACGTCTCTTTGGATTTGTGAGCGGGATGTGGGAGTGGGCTGAGGTGTGGCAGCCTCAGACTCAGTTTGTCTTCTTCCTCCTTCTCCCACACTCTTCCCTTCTCCTCCTCAGCTCACAGACGTAAAGCATGAGGAGAGAATTCTCCAGCTGCTGCTTCATTATCATCGGAACCACTGCGGAAAAAGTTTGGATCGTGTTTGTGTCGGCGGCGAAACGACAAACGGAGATGACAGAAAAGCCGGGAGCAGCTGAAGTGTGGGTTTTCTTCCCAAAGACGGAAATACGTTTGTGTCGCTGTCCAATCAGAACCTTCCCCACCCCCAGACACTGAGAACGATTAAATAAAGACAATTTAATGTGTTTCTATGGAAACCTCAATTCAGAATTATTTCCTAAACTCGAAGGAGGATATTTTAATTAAAAAACATCATGTAAACGTGGCCAATGAGAGAGAAGAGTGCAGAATAAAAACCTTTCAGTCAAACGCAGCTGAACAGAACCGTTCTGAGCCTGAATTTAAACAGTCAGAGTCAGAGTCTGTCTCACATGTTCAGACTGTTCCAGGTTTTAGCTGCATGAGTCTGAAACTCTGACTCCCCGAGTTTAGTCCTGACTCTGGGACCAGCAGGAGGCCAGGACTAAACCAGGACTAAACCAGGACTAAACCAGGACTAAACCAGGACTAAACCAGGACTCCAGCAGGAGTTGGTCCCTGAGCTCCTCAGATGCAGATGGTTCATGAGGCACTAACATGTCACAGATGGACTTTGGAGAGACTTGTGCAGGAGCAGAGCTGCTTTAAAGTCTCTGAGCCACAGGGGGCAGTGCAGAAACCTGAGACCAGGACTTATGTGCTGGGACTTCCTGGTTGGAGTCGAGCTGCAGCGTTCTGGATGTTCTGGATGTTCTGGATGTTCTGGATGTTCTGCAGCTGTATCACAGTGAGAGGCTTTTACAGGATCTAACCTACTGGAGGCAAACGCATGGAGAAGTCTCTCCAAATCTCCCCAGGTCTGTTTTAGACAGAAAACCTTTGATTTTTGCTGTTTTTAGGTGGTAAAAGGCTGCAGATGTTTTTTTTTTATGTGACTGTTAAAGTAAAGGTTCTGCTCCCTCCTTCACACCTCAGGCTTAACAGGAAGCAGAGACTTAGCAACGCTGTCAGTCAAACCTGTCGCTAACGCTAACAGGAGCGACCTCGGGGAAAGGTTCCTGTTTAGTCTGCTCTGAATTTCAAATATTGATTTGTGAACAAAATAGCTAAATAAAAAACCCCAGGATATGGACTTTATACGAGCAAAAGGACAAACGTGAGAGCAGCAGTGACAGAGAGAGCGGTGACAGTTCCTCAGTACAATGGGAACTGGAGCCAGAGCCGATGAAGCCGGAAGCGTGACCGTGTTCACTTCCTGTGGGGGACGTGGTGTTTATTGGGTTGGGTACATCCATTTATATCTGGGTTCAGAGCACTGTTGCCATAGGAATTCTAAAAACTCATTTTTCTATCTTTTGAATCATCCAATTTTCTCAAGTTATATAACGACTCCAAGCAGGAAATGTGTCTGATGCTTCATATCTGTGCACAGACGCAGAGAAATAACCGTTAACAAAGTAGCCGGGGTAAAAAAACACATTCATTTTGCCCAAATCTATGTTCTGATTTCCAAACGTCGGCTTGTGTGTCGGGATCAGACTTCCTCCTTCAGCCCTTCCTGAGTTCTCCTCATTACTTCTGTAACATCACTTTGGCTTTTGCCCAGTGACAGAAATAAAACAGGTCAAACAGTGAGCGTCTGTGCAGAGACAAATCACCTTCTACCGCATTTTCTGTGGTTTAAAACTGGTATCTGCAGTTTTCCCTCTTCTCTTCCCGTGTTCAGATACAGGATTTTTGAGGTTTGCGCAGCAGAGTTTGTGATCGATAAAATGTTTTTTCCATTAAAGCTCCTGTATTAGGCAAAACTGACTCTTGTGAACTTTAAGCCGAGTCAGAAACAGACCTGGAGTTATGTTTTGTTTCATTCACACATGTTTGAGCAGCTCTTTATTATTATTATTATTAGGGCTGTAACAATATCAAAGTCTCACGATACGATATCGTCACGGTCTGAACCTCACGGTACGATATTTACTGTGATATCGTGGGAAAGCTCAGGATATTACGATATTCTACATAACAACAAGACTGATGTTATAAAACACTTTGACCAGTCATTTGGTGCAACATTTATTGTCATTAGGGATGGAACGAAATCCAAATCTCTCTGTACCATATTTTCACCATAAACATCTCACCGAACCAGATTTATTGCGATATTTTGTGTGAATCTGCGACTTTTTCCTCTAAAAATGCTTCACAAGACTTAATCCAAAGAATGAAGATGTAAAAGTGCTTTTTTTTTTTTTTTTTAGTTAGTTATTTCTGCATCAGAACTGTTCATTTAAGCCACATGTGTCAAACATGCGGCCCGGGGGCCAGATCCGGCCCTCCAAGACCTTTAATCTGGCCCTCGGCTGATTTTTCTATTAAAATACTTAAAATTTTCTGATTTTTCTGTTAATTTTCTGCACCGTTTAGCACAGCAGCGTCTCCGGCGTTTCTGTACGTTGCGACTCCCACCAGAGCAGCACAAATGAAGACTTTCCTCTTTCCAAACGCTCTTAAAGGACGATCGTTTTGACTGTCGACCGTGACCCTCATCAGCAAAATGTCAAAAAATGAGAAAAGCAGATGCTGAGTTCAGGATTTCCCAAGAAAAATAGTCTAATTCTTATTTGTTGACAGAGGTGAATGGGAAATCTGTGCTCAGTGTGTTTGGAACAAGTGGCGTTGCTCGAGGAATATAATCTTAAACACCACTACGAGACACGGAGAAAAATACAATAACTTGAAGAGAGAACTGAGTTTTCTGATCCGGCCCTTTTGGGATCAAAGTAGGTGCATACGGCCCCCGGACCAAAATGAGTTTGACACTCCTGATTTAAGCAAAGAGACTTGGGATTTGATATAATCTGATGGTCCACGATATTATTGTGAGACCTGTGACGATACGATATCACCAGATTTACCTTATTGTTACGTCTCTAACCATTTCCAAAGCTCGAGATTCTCTGTTCTACGTTGTGATCTGGAGGTAGTTTTCACGTTTTACCTTTAGTTCAGTGGAGATTCCAGAAGTGACGCTGTCCAAATGATTCTAGTGAAGGTGTATGGAGTTAAAAAACACAGTGGAGCACTTCCTGTATGGCCATGTGGCGTCACCAGGTGGAAAAAAGAGTGTTTTCTGTTTGAGAGAAGAACAACAAGAAGCCTGAATCTGCAGGTTTGTGCGTTAAACGTGTGTGAATGAAACAAAACACAGCTCCAGGTCTGTTCGCGATGAGGAAACATTAGAACATAGACCAGTGTGTTGTGGAGCCGAACACGGGCCCTTTACACTGGGAGCTGTGGATTTGATTTGCTCCTAACCCTGTCAAACCCTTAGCACACGTCTCACATTCAGATATATGGATTTTTGGTGCATGTGCAGCTTGAGAACAGCTTTGCCTCACACCGTCGGCTCTCGCACCATTACAGGGAGTCTGGGATCGATGGAATGTTTTGCCTTTAAATGCACAAACGCACAGGCACAAAGTGAACGTTTTACATATACACACAGCTTTTAATGTGTGAAAACTACTCAAGCGAGTGTCACGTGCTTCAAATATACGACAAAGTAAATATTAAAGCGCCCGTATTGCACTGTTTTATGATCTGTGCTTTAATGTTTCCTCGTCACAAACAGACCTGGAGTTGTGTTTTGTCTCATTAACACGTGTTTAACGCACAAAACACTCACTTTTTAGCCTCCACTCACCTTCACTAGAATCATTTGGATCAGTTCAGCCATGGAATTGCCCATTTCTACCAAACAAAAGGAAGATGTTCACTTGAGAACCACTGTATCCTGACATCACAAGGTGGAACAGAGCATTTTGCGCTTTGGAGATGTGGATAGTAGAGATGTAATAATAACGTAAATCTGGTGATATCGTATCGTCAAAGGTCTCACAATAATATCGTGGAGCATCACAATATATCGAATCCCAAGTCTCTTTGCTTAAATGAACAGTTCTGATGCAGAAATAGCTAAAAAAAAAACAGAGGGAACTACATAGACCATGATCCTTTGCTCCGTTTCAGTGCAGACGACATGAAGAAATAACTGTTCTAAGCACTTTTACATCTTCATTCTTTGGATTAAGTCTGTGAAGCATTTTTAGAGGAAAAAGGAGCAGATTCACAGTTTTATGCCTCCACAGAATATGGTAATAAATGTTTCAGTTTCAGTTCATTTGCCATTTGCAGTATAAAAAACACACACATTGGAATAAAAGGTGCGACTCACATTCATCCATTCACACAACACATGAACATGAAAACCCAGGCCACGTGAAAAAGATCACAAATGCAAAACAGTTACAATTCATAAATTACAGGCATTTAAAGTGCCACATAAAGTGCTCTGTGAATTTAAGGTGCATTATTTAAGGTCATCACTGCCTCTATGTATTTAATATGTTTAACTGAAGCTGAGGAGCAGGACGACGCCTCAGTTTCCCAGAAGTCTATATATATATATATATATATATATATATATATATATATATATATATAACTTTATTTAACCAGGGAAATCCCATTGAGATTAAAAACCTCTTTTTCAAGGGAGCCCTGGCCAAGAGGCAGCAAAAAGACAATTACAACACAATTAAAATGACATACAAATGAGTTAAAACAGGTACAATCTATGGAGGCTCTCAAGTGCTCTCAGTCTGGATTTAAAGCCATTCAATGAAATAAGTTCTGTTAATTTCCAGTCCTTTTGCAGCTTGTTCCATGTCGAGGGGCAGAGAAGACAAAAGCCCTTTTTCCCAACTCTGTGCGAACAAATGGAACAGAGCAACAACTGATCATTGGAACGCAAACCATAAGAACCGACACTTCTCTATGTGATTAAGTTACAGATGTAGGAGGGCAGTAGTCCAAGCTCGGCCTTGTAGATAAAAGTGTAAAAGTGAGTCAATCTCCTAGTGGATAAAGACGGCCGTCCTACTCGGGAATACAGTTCACAGTGGTGGTCAAGGCCCTGCAATTAGTAACAAACCTCAAAGCAGCAGAAGAGTCAGTCTGACTCAGACATTGAGCTGAAGCATTCATATACAGCAAGTCTCCATAGTCTAAAATGGATAAAAAAGTTGCAGTAACAAGGCGCTTTTGAACCTTAAAAGAAAAACAAAATTTATTTCGGAATAAAAAACCCAATTTCAATTTGAGTTATTTGTAGCAGCCTGTCCTGTCCTATCTTCCCAGTTTGTCTCAGCTAACTCGACCCCACCCTCCCGACCCCTCTGTCGCTCATCTGGAGGGGGGTCCCCTTCCCGCAGGGCCAGATGACGACTGGGACAGAGCCTCCACCTTGTGCCGGGCTGTGCCTTGTGCTCTGACAGATAAAAGTTCAGCCAATAGTGACCAAAACCACTCTTTCTGGCGTCACAATACCGTATCTCCACCACCTCTGCCTGATGCTGCACCGCCACACCCAAAAGAGTTTAGTCCGATATTATTTCATTCTTAAATTACGCATATGTCAATCTGTTTATTTGTACTTAAAATGTATTTAAATGGGCCGATAGGCTAAGAGGGTTTAAAAAAGACAGCACCTCCTGTTCAAAATGACTTCCCACAGTCCTGCGAGTCTCATCGTCTCCACCTCGTGCACTGAACAACAAACTTCCTCTTCGTCACACAGTGTTATTGTTGGCGTGGCCGTCGCTAATGAAATATTGCACCATGAGATGTTTATGGTGAAAATAACGTACAGAGAGATTTGGATTTCATTACATCCCTAATAATAAATAATAATAATAATAATGCATCAGTTTTATATAGTGCTTTTCTGGACACTCAAAGATGCTTTACAGCTTTATTCATTCACTCCAGACCCGGTGGTGTAAACTACTATTGTAGCCACAGCTGCCCTGGGGCAGACTGACGGAAGCAAGGCTCCAATCTGCACCATTGGCTCCTCCCACCACCACCACCACTCACACACACACCACTTTTATACTAGGCAATGTGGGTGATGTGTCTTGCCTAAGGACACTACGACAGTTTTTACCACTGGCGCCCCCCTGTGGCACCTGGAATTCCCAGTGTCTCACATCCAAGTCCTGACCAGGTCCTGCTGAGCTTCTGAGGTCTGAGATCTAAATTTTAATAATAATAATAATACACTGGTTTTATATATATATTTTATATATAGCCTATATATATATAGGCGGGACGGTGGCTGAGTGGCAACAGAGAACACATGTTCTCCCCGTGTCTGGATGGGTTTCCTCCGGGCTCCGGTTTCCCCCATCAACCTAAAACATGCAGCACCTGAACTAACGTCAAGGACCATGACGTCCACCCTCCTGTGGGCTCCACCTGCAGAGGGGTTCATGGGGGGGGTCAGGTGCTATGAGGATTGGGCAGCAAACTGCCCCCACGACCCAACTGGATTAAACAGGAGAAGATGGATGGTTTTATATAGACTTAGACTTAGACTTAGACTTAGACTTTATTGATCCCATTGGGAAGATCCTTCAGGGAAATTAAATTTCCAGCATCTGACAAGTAAGAATAGAACAAACAGTAAGAATAAGGCAAACAGTAAAGACAGAACAAAAGAACTCTTAATATACAAAATAGGGCATCAGTACGATACAAAAGGAGAATATATAAACTCGAATAGTCTGCAATAGAATAAAATAAGATAAATAAACAGAATAAGATAAAAAGGTAGAATGGCACAGTTGACGTTACAGTATTGTAGTGAGGGTGACCAAGTGAGATATTGCACATTATAAAAGACTATTGCACTTAATACAGTCATATATCAGTTTCCATGGTAACACACAGACGTTTCACAGTGAAGTAACATTAAAACAGGGACGGGACTCAAACAGTTCGAGGAGCGGTCGTGTGGGGGCTGTCGGCTCTGAGGAAAAGGTGAATTTTGATCAGTTTTTTGAAGGTTTTTAGCCTGAGTTTCTGATGTGAAGCAGGTAAATATCGTACGGTGGGGTTCAGACCGTGATGATATCGTATCGTGAGACTTGGATATCGTTACACCTCCTGTAGACAGACTAATAAAAGTCACTCAAACATGTGCGAATGAGACGAAACGCAACTCCGGGTCTGTTTGTGCTGAGGAAACAGCGTTATAACTTGCCTTAAAGCTCGCGGGAGTCAGTCTGTGTAATATGGGACCTTTATTATAGATTCCAATATCGTCCGTGTGCCGCTATATTCACCCTTCTTTGGTTTTCCATTAAAATAAAATGAAATGTTTTGCCATTAAACGCAGACAGCGCAGGTCTTATTTTGTTGGCGAAATAAAGTGAAATTGACTCATTTACAATAAAAAGGCGACGACTGCAGCTGTATCTTGTCAAAACTACATTATATTCCACAAACAGCCTCTGCTTTTCCATTAATAAGTCTCACAAACTACAGCAAAGTCATTTCCCTCAAAACATTAATCAAGGCGACGAGTATGAGCCACTTTATTTATTTATCTTTGCTCGCTTTTCCATTATGTTTCCCTACACTGACATGTCCTTTCACTGTCAACATCTGCAGCTCTCTCCTTCTTTATTTATCTCTTTCTTTCTTTTTCCCTCTCCTTTTCTTCTCTGCTTCTTTCTTGCAGTGTGTACCTCCTCTTTTTCCCCCTTTTCTCTCTCGCTGTGTTTATCTCTTCTCTTTTCCCCCCTTATTTTTCTCTAATTATCCCTCTTTTACCCACTTTTCGATCTCCTTCTCTAGTTTTGTGTTTCTCTGTTTATCTCTCTTCCTCTTTCTGTCTCCCATCCTATCTCCTTCCCTCCCTTCTTCTCCCTTTTTTGTCTTTCTCTCTCGACCTCCCTAATTTTTTCTTCCCTTCTTTTCTCCCTCTCTCTCCCCATATCTCTCTCTTTCTGCATTCCTCTCGGGCTTTTCTCTTTCCTTTTCTCTCCCTTTCCTTCTGACGCCTCCTTTCTCAGTCCGTTTATTCTCTCGCTCTCTTTTCATCTTCTCTTTTCATCATCTTCTTTGCTCTCCTTTTTCTCTCTTACTCCTTCTCCCTTGCCCTGCTCTCTTACATTTTTTCTTTCTTTTATTTCTCTCTCTGTCATCTATCTCATCCTCTCTTTCTCATTCACTGTTCTCTCTAGCCTTTTCTCTCCTCTTTCTCCCTACCCTCTGTCTCTCTCTATCTCTTTCTCCCTCCCTCTCCCTTTCTCTCTCCTTCCCGCTCTCTCTAAATCTCTCTCAGTGCCTCCCTCACTCTCCCTCATTTTCTCCCTCTTTTTTCACTCTTGTCCTCCCTCTGTCCCTCCCCCTCTCTCCTCCTCTCACTCTCTGTTCTTTCTCTCTCCTCTCTCACTGTTATCTCTCTCTTTTCTCTTCTCTTTTCCCCTTCTCTCTGCCCCCTCTCTCCCTCGCTTTCTCTCTCCTTCCCTCTGTCTTTCTTTCTCTCTCTGTCTCCCTCATTTTCTCCTTCCTTTTTCCACTCTCTGTCTCTTTCTGTCCCTCTTTATTATCTTTCTCAGTTTCTCTTCTCTTTCTCTTTCCTCTCTCTCTCTCACTGTTATCTCTCTCCTCTTTCTCTCTCTACTCCCTCTCCTCTTTCTCTCTTTCCTCTCTCTCACTGTTATCTCTCTCCTCTTTCTCTCTCTACTCCCTCTCCTCTTTCTCTCTTTCCTCTCTCTCACTGTTATCTCTTTCCTCTTTCTCTCTCTACTCCCTCTCCTTTTTCTCTCTCCTTCCATCTCTCCTCTTTCTCTCTACTCCCTCTCCTCTTTCTTCCCTCTCTCCTCTTCTTTTTCTCTCTCTCTACTCCCTCTCCTTCCATCTCTTTCCTCTTTCTCTCTCTACTCCCTCTCCTTTTTCTCTCTCCTTCCATCTCTCCTCTTCCTTTCTCCTCTCTCACTGTTATCCTTCTCCTTTTCTCTCTTTCTCATTCTACTCCCTCTCCTCTTTCTCTCTCCTTCCATCTCTCCTCTTCCTTTCTCCTCTCTCACTGTTATCTCTTTCCTCTTTCTCTCTCTACTCCCTCTCCTGTATCACTCTCCTTCCAACTCTCCTCTTTCTCTCTACTCCCTCTCCTCTTTCTTTCCTCTCTCCTCTTCTTTTCTCTCTCTCTACTCCCTCTCCTTCCATCTCTCCTCTTTCTCATTCTACTCCCTCTCCTCTTTCTCTCTCCTTCCATCTCTCCTCTTCCTTTCTCCTCTCTCACTGTTATCCTTCTCCTTTTCTCTCTTTCTCGTTCTACTCCCTCTCCTCTTTCTCTCTCCTCTCTCACTGTTATCTCTCTTCTCTTTACTCTTTCTCTGTCTGCTCCCTCTCCGCTCTCTCTCACTGTTTTCTTTCTCATTTTCCCTCCTCTTTCTCTCTCCTCTCCTCTTTCCCTCATTTTCTCCCTCCTTTTTTCACCCTCGTCCTCTTCCTCCATCCATCAGAGCAGAATGTCTGTGTGTATATGTGTGTGTATGTGTGTGTATAGGTGTGTGTGTGTGTATATGTGTGTGTATATGTGTGTGTATAGGTTTGTGTATATATACATGTGTGTGTATATGTGTGTGTGTATATGTGTGTGTATAGGTGTGTGTATATGTGTGTGTGCGTATATGTGTGTATATATGTGTGTGTGTGTGTGTATGTGTGTGCATATATGTGTGTGTGTATATGTGTGTGTATAGGTGTGTGTATATATACATGTGTGTGTATATGTGTGTATATATGTGTGTGTGTATATGTCTGTGTGTGTGTATAGGTGTGTGTGTGTATATATGTGTGTGAATAGGTGTGTGTGTACGTGTGTATGTGTGTGTGTATAGGTGTGAGTGTGTATGTGTGTGTGTATAGGTGTGAGTGTGTATGTGTGTGTGTATAGGTGTGTGTATATATACATGTGTGTATATGTGTGTGTGTACGTGTGTGTGTATAGGTGTGTGTGTACGTGTGTGTGTGTGTGTATAGGTGTGTGTATATATACATGTGTGTGTATATGTGTGTATATATGTGTGTGTGTATATGTCTGTGTGTGTGTATAGGTGTGTGTGTGTGTATATACATGTGTGTATATGTGTGTATATGTGTGTGTATATATACATGTGTGTGTATATACATGTGTGTGTGTGTACGTGTGTGTGTGTATAGGTGTGTGTATATATACGAGTGTGTGTGTTGACCCAGAGTGTGTCTTCATAATCCAGTACACGTGTGTGTGTATATGTGTATAAATATGTGTGTGTGTGTGTATATGTATATAAATGTGTGTGTGTGTATATGTGTATAAATGTGTGTGTGTGTATATGTGTATAAATGTGTGTGTGTGTATATGTGTATAAATGCGTGTGTGTGTGTGTATATGTGTATAAATGTGTGTGTGTGTGTTGACCCACAGTGTGTGTCATAATCCACTTTCGGTCCGTGTAATTGCTTCATAATGTTGTGTCAACATCAGGACTGGAGCTGGAGTTTACCCAACACGTCTGAGCAAACGAAGCACTGGATTAAACTGTGCTCGGACACACCCCGCAGACAGGGGGCGCCACACCACTCAATCACGACTCCACAATGTGTGTGTAGAGTAAAGAAAGCACTGGATTAAACCACAAACTGACACACACACTGGATGGTTCAATTATGTCACTACAGTGTGTGTGTACGGAAGAGGATTTCTCTATGGAAATGTAAAAATAAAACCGATTTTTACTAAACTTTTGAGGTTAATTTCCTGATACTTTGCAGTGACAGGAAGCTGCAGGTGCTCCACATGTAAAAACACACGGGAGAAGTGATCAGGGGGAGGCAGCGCGTCCTGTGGAAGAGCCAAAAGTGAAGAGCGTCCCTCCTCTGCGTCCTTGAACATCACCGCAGCCTCCGGGGGCTTCATTTCACACACTCCAGCAGCCCCTCAGGTTCATTCCCTCCAAGTGTTTCCTCTGAAGGTCCTCTGCCGCGCAAAAAAGTTGTAAAAATGTCATAGAAACTTTTTAAAAAGGCTACACCTGCTAATACCTGCTAAAAATAACGTGGAATCTTTCAAATCGGCCTCCTCGGGGAAAAATTAAAGCAGCACTGCACGGAAATAAATCTTGTGATGTTTCAGAAGTTTGTCGAAGTTTGTTCTCTGAGCACACACTGCTGCTGAACCTGGACCCGACCAACTGCAGCAGCATCAGACCTGTTTGTTTGCTTAGTTAAATCCAGGTGGCTCCTTTTTCTTTTTTTTTTGGCCAGGTAGTGCATACTTGACTGAGTAATTCATTTGAGTCTATCCACGTTTTGTCTGATGCTTGAACCTTACCATGACACTAAAGAGGACCTCCGTCACGTTTGAAGCTCAGATCTACTGCCAGAGGTCTGAACTTCCACGTAAAATGACAATTTGCTTCACACTGAAGAAGCTTAACACCACTTTAACCCATCTGACAACAGCCACGAGTCTAACAAACAAAACGCTCTGCCTGGTTCACTCATTAGTGTCTGGAAACGTTATAAAACAACTTTATAAGCACCTCACACTTCCCTCTGCTGATTTCCCACTGCACATGTGACGGTGAAGAAGAAGAGAAACTGAAAGTTGTTGAAAGAAAATGGCTCGGGAATGTATTTTTTTTAGCGTTTTTCAAAAAATATAATTAACTCATAAATGAATGGGATTAGAAACGACATCGGCGATTGAGTCTTTTGGGCTTTCACATGTGCAGTGGGAAATCAATAAGCTCAGGCTAAAGCTGCTTATGAAGTTGTTTTCTAACGTTTCCAGACACTAATGAGTGAACCAGGCAGAGCGTTTTGTTTGTTAGACTCGTGGCTGTTGTCAGATGGGTTAAAGTGGTGTTAAGCTTCTTCAGTGTGAAGCAAATTGGTGTTTTACGTGGAAGTTCAGAACTTGCCCCCATCACTACACTAGTTTGTTGCCTTGACAGACTCACTGCCACAGTGAGATCTCCACCGAGGAAACACTGATCTGTGCCGTTTTTTTGGCTTCTGACAGAATTCAACCACCTCTAGAAACGGACTTTAGCTTCAGATGAGCCGGAGTTCAACTTTAAGTACAGACGGAGGGCACGGACTTGGACCTGAAATGATCAGGTTCAACATATTTGTGAATTAACCTTTTGGATATTTCAGGGTAAAGTACAGTGTAATCAATGGGAAAATTGTCTCTTTCCCCCATCTGAAGTTTGACATGACCGTCTCGGATGTAACTTTTCTGGTGGAGGTCAGTCAAATGCTTTTCCCCGTGGAGATGTTATTGCTTTGTCTGGAATGATTCACAGTACGGTATTAAACCTTTCTATTTAGCAACGGACTTTAGCTTCAAACGTGCCGGAGTTCAACTTTAAGATTTCGATTTATAATTATGGTCAATGTCCCTGCTTTAATTTAGCTGTGACGTTGCCTTAGTTTGGTCCTGGTTTAGTTCTGGTCCAGGTTTCGTCCCAGTTCATCTCATTTCTGAAACTCAAAATAAACTCTTATTTTGTGCTGAGCGTCTTTCCCGGCGCTCGGAGCTGTCGCCGGCACCAGCTGTGTACAGTGAGAGGAGTTAATTGGACAGATTGCACTCGCTGTTTACACCGCTTTAGATTTCGTAACATTTAATTCTGCGTTTAACAGAACAGATGAGCCAATTCTGCAGCTATTTTAATCCATTTAGTGTATTTTACTTGTATCTTTTGCCATTCCACAGGTCCTACGGCACACGAAGTTCACTCTCGTAGCTTTGGGCCATGTTATAATGTTGTTCTCCTCAAAAACAGGCCTGGACTTGTGTTTGTTTTGTATTATTATTATTATTAATCCTCTGTTCCACCTTGTGATGTCATGAAGTGGTAGTTTTCAAGTTCATTCAGGCTCTGGGATCGTTCTCCAGGACCTTAGATGAAGTTACAGCAGGATTTTCAGCACAAGGACGACGAACAGGCACAAAATATTAATATTAAGTGTCTAGCAGAGAGTTTCTGAGAATCTAATCAAAGCTTTTGTGCTTTTGTATTGTCCGTTTATAAATGTTATCTTTAGCTGATGCTTTTATTCTGGGAATTTTCCGGAGCTTTTGTATTATAAAAGAGCAGCATTTGTCACTCAAGGTTACTGAGGAGAACATTTTGCACTTCAGCTGCAGAATTAAGAATGAAATGAAGACAATAAAATGATTGTTCACAGATTAATGAGCACAAGACGTATATTTGCATCAAAGTTACATCTACATTTGGCCTTTTGCTCAGTAGAGAACGATCGGCAATTCCACGGCTGAAATCATCCATATGATTCTAGTGAAGGTGTGTGGAGTTTAAAAACACAGTGGAGCACTTCCTGTATTACAGCGTGACATCACAAGGTGGAACAGAGTGTTTGTTTTTTTTTGTTTGAGAGATGAACTAAACATGCAGGGTTAGCTGGTTATAAACAAAAAAAGAAATCTGAATAGATGTGTGTATGTATAACCCTCCTACTTTTTAAAAAATTATTGCTGATTATCTTTTTGTACTTTTTGTATTATTGTTTTGTTTTTTTGTATTTTTTTTATTCTATTTTTTTGTGTGGACATGGTTTATATATTTTCGTAAAGCTTAAAAAATAAAGTATAAAAAATGCAGGATTAGTGTGTTAAATTTGTGAATGAAATAAAACACTCCAGGTCCACAGTCCAATGAGGTTCAGTTGGTTTTCTGATACTTTGTTTTTTAGGTTCTTTTTTCAGACCAAGAGTTCATTTTCCTCAGAGTTTTCACGTGATGTTGCTGTGACGCTGATTTACACAGATTTTGGTGCTGTGTTTCTAACTTTTTTAGGCAGGACGACAGCGCCATCTGCAGTCCGACTTCCTCAGGACAGTATCCAGGTGTGTGACAGTAGAGAAGCCCCCTCGTCCCGGTTCATCGTCCCGTGGGCACGTTTCCGCATTTCGCTTTTTTAAAAATCCGGCGACGATGTTCGTTTTCCTCTGTCCCGATGACGTTTGCTCCGTCCCCGTCCATAATGTGCTTCTCTCTTTTACAGAGGTCAGAAATGTCCGATTTGAGTTGTTTCCGTTCTGCTTCGTGTTTCGTCGTCGTCGCTTTGACCGATAGTGAGCAGTCGAAACCGTCGGGTATGAAAACAAACTCGTGGTCTGAAAAACGAACCTAATAACACAACTCCAGGTCTGTTTGTGATGAGGAAACATTATATCACAGATCAGAAAATAGCGTAAAAAGGACCCGTTAAAGCACAGGTGTCAAACATGCGGCCCGGGGGCCAGATCTGGCCCTCCAAGACCTTTAATCTGGCCCTCGGCTGATTTTCTCTTAAAATATGTAAAATTTTCAGATTTTTCTGGTAATTTTCTACGCCGCTTAGCATAGCAGCATCTCCAGTGCTTCTGTGTGTGGCCGCCTCCCACCAGAGCAGCACAAATGAAGACTCGCCTCTTTCCAAACGCTCTTAAAGGACGATCGTTTTGACTGTGACCATGACGCCCTCATCAGCAAAGTGTCAAAAATAAGAAAAGTGGAGCTGAGTGCAGGATTTTCCAAGAAAAATGTACTAATTCTTCTTTTTCACGGAGGTGAATGGGAAACCTGTGCTCAGTGTGTTTGCAACAAGTGGCGGAGCTCAAGGAATATAAATATAAAGGAGGAATATAAACACCACTATGAGACACAACATGGTGAAAAATACAATAACTTGAACAGAGAATGGAGCTTTCCAATCCGGCCCCTTTGGGATCAAAGTAGGTTGTATACGGCCCCCGGACCAAAATGAGTTTGACGCCTCTGCCTTAAAGCAAAGCCAATTAGATCTTGTGCCATGTTGAGTTTTGGTTCGTGGTTCATGTTTTTGAGTCTAAATGTAAACTTAGAGCTGGGCGATTTTTTGCTAAAAAAAACTCGATTGACGATGCGATTCGACCGTACAGCAGCATCCAAACCTTTCACCATGTCATGAAAACCTCTTCTCCACGGATTAAACTGGAAGCATTTCATATGGTCCACAGCAGGGATTTGATTACATTTTCTTAATCGATCGCCAGGAGAATTAACGATTGATTATTGATTAATCACTAACGTTTTTATATTAAAATCATTATCATTATTTGAACTTGGCAAAAAAAGCTTTTGTCTGCTGTGCAACTTCATCTTGGAACATGTTGCAGAAGGAACTCGGTTAATTTCATTTCTCTGATGCTTTCAAGTCTAATCTAAGAGTCCGAGAGACCAACTCCGTGACCTGCACTGGTTTTACATTATTGTTTTTATCTCCTCTGTATTTGTCTGTAATATTGTAACTGTGTGAATTTACTGCTGCCTCTTGGCCAGGACTCCCTTGAAAAAAGAGGTTTTTAATCTCAACAGGACTTTCCTGGTTAAAATAAAGGTTAAATAAAAATAAATTACTGTTACTTTTACTAATCTGTGTAAATAAACTCAACTCTACACCGTATAAACCATCACCACGACAGAGCCACATCAGCCCGTCTGAAACAGTGACGTGTTTAATGCAGCTTTGGCACATTTGTTTACAGAAACTAAACTTAAAACCACATGACTCATTTGCATAAACTGTAAATGCTGGAAAAAAATGCAGCTCTTTCCTTGTGCTGATGCTTCAGCTTCTGTCGGACTAAAGTGGATTATATGAGTGTTCTTTCTGTGGCAGAGATTTGTTTGTTTGTGCCGTTCTCGGGGGAAAGTGAGAGACGCAGGAAGTGACTACGGAAAGTCTACAGGAAGTCTGCATAATGTAGGCGCTGTGTTAAAAAATTCTTAAACATCGATTTTCTGAGCAAATGAATGGATTTGACTCGCCAACTCGACTTTTATTTGCGATCGATTTTTTTGCCCAGGCTACAACTATTACAACTACTTTTACTAAAACACACTTGAGTTCATTATATTTAAAATTTTCGCAAAAAACATTCACTCGTTTTCCAATTTGGCAATTTTTACGGATTAAAACTTTACTTTCTGGTTGGAAACTGTGACATAACACGAGGGAATTCATAAGTGGCACCTAGAAAAACACCTCTAAAGTACACAGAAAGTATCTGACAAATACAAATACAAGTGAACAGCTTTATTTTGTCGAAATCATGTTAAAAGTATCAGAAACAATGTGTTGATCACTTTTGTACAGGATTCTCCCCAGTGTGATGTCAGGAGTGTGTTTAGAGTAGACCTCCCTACGTCCTGTAATTTTCAACATTTTTCAACTTTTCTTCACAAATTGCTTCTTGATTGGATAAAAAAATCATTTACATTTGCAACAGTTATGATCCCACTAAATTCAAGTCCAAGTCAGAGTGGAGAATCGTGGAGAATCATATAAATCTGTCATATGCACACGGAAAGCCGAGAGGACGTCTGGGCGAAAAAATCTTAAGTATCGATTTTCCCGAAAAAACAAATCGATTTCACCTTCCAGCTCGATTTTTATTTTAAACCCTTTTCTTTTTTTGCCCAGGCCTCTGTAAACTCACACACTTCCACAGACGTTCATCTTCTTTTGTGTGTGGCGTTTGCATGTTCTCCCTGTGCCAGCCAATCACCCTAATACATGCACAATAGGCACTCTCCGGCAGCACTGAGAAGAAACGTTAAACCAAATGGATTCCGAAGAGCTTTTAACCAATTCTCTTTCTCATTTACCCACTCGGAGCTGTATTTAGAGTGATCCGTGCGTGTTTGAGTAGTCGTTATTCTCCTGCTATCCCCCCCCCCATACACGCCCACGGCTCTTAACTCGAATTGTTCTTTGATTTTGTTTTCTTAAATCGGTGGTACACGTAGGATCCAACAGTGCCGTGTGGATATTTTGGCACAAATGACAAAAAAAAATCCACAGCAGGCTCTCGAGAACTGGTGTCAGATGTTGTTGCGATGATATTTATGGTGAAGTTACGTCTTCGCAAGAGGCCCAGGAAAAAGAAACCATCAGTGTTTAGAGTTCATGATAATGCGTAAGAATGGAGTGCGTACATGAACTCACAGAAGGTGTACTAGATGTCAGTCCGATATCATGTAAAGCACAGGTGTCAAACATGCGGCCCGGGGGCCAGATCCGGCCCTCCAAGACCTTTAATCTGGCCCTCGGCTGATTTTCTATTAAAATATTTTAAATTTTCAGATTTTTCTGGTAATTTTCTGAGCATCTTAGCATAGCAGCGTCTCCAGTGCTTCTGTGCGCGGCGCCTCCACCAGACAAATGAAGACCTGCCTCTTTTCAAACGCTCTTAAAGGACGATCGTTTTGACTGTTGACCGTGACCCTCATCAGCAAAATGTCAAAAATAAGAAAAGTGGAGCTGAGTGCAGGATTTTCCAAGAAAAATGGACTAATTCTTATTTGTTCACGGAGGTGAATGGGAAACCTGTGCTTGGTGCGTTTGCAACAAGTGGCGGCACTCAAGGAATATGATCTTAAAGGCCACTAAGAGACACTGCGAAAAATACAATAACTTGAACAGAGAATTAAGAAGACAGAAGATAAACGAATTATTGCTGCGACTGAAGAAACAGCCGTCTGTTTTCACCCAGGGGCCAAGAGGTTCGTGATGCTGCTGTGAAAACAACCTAACCTAGCATAATATTATAATATTTTGTAAAATAAAATCAAATAAAAAAGATTTCTGTAATAGATTTGCGTTTCTCTGCACAAATATTTGGACTCATTGCTATTTTTGGGGTATATATGCCATGAGTTTTCTGATCCGGCCCCTTTGGAGTCAAAGTTGGTTGTATACGGCCCCCGGACCAAAATGAGTTTGACACCCCTGATGTAAAGGGACAGTTCAGAATTTTGGACATAGGGCCTCATTTCCTCGTGAGCCAGAGTGTTGGAGACCTGTGGAGACACTTGTTTAAATCTTCCCTCCAGTCCTTGTATTTGCAGAGGTGCTGGTGCTAGGCTAGTGCATGTCAATGGCCACAGTCGTCCTGCCACTAAAAACAGTCTGACCCACTCCACAGACCACCCGACAGAGTCCTGCACGGGTCCATTTTTGTTAACGATGAACAACCAGCAGTAGCAACACAAAATAAAAGCCTTAATTTTATCTCACCGAGGTCACTGTGCAGGATCAGTTTCGTCCTCAGACCAGGTTTCGGCTGCGTTCTGTGTTCTTCACAAATCCAGCGGAGGAAAAGTCTCTCACCGTAGCGCTGGATGTGGGATTGAGGGCAACAGCACGTGACCCGCCCGTGTGTGATCACTACCCGCCCGCAAACCCGCCCGTAAAATTACAGAACGTTAAAACCTGCCCGTTTCAACAACTACTTGCGGGCACCCGCCAGGTACCCGACCCGGTGCAGGACTCTGTCACCCGAGGCAAAACTCCAGACTGTCGATGTG
The DNA here is from genome assembly GCA_030686955.1 of Odontamblyopus rebecca. NCBI lineage: Eukaryota > Metazoa > Chordata > Actinopteri > Gobiiformes > Gobiidae > Odontamblyopus > Odontamblyopus rebecca. The sequence goes on along the minus strand of CM060660.1, from coordinate 38,181,779 downwards.
AATGTTTGTGTTGATAGAATAATTAGTAAAACCAACGTTGCATTTGAAGGATTTCTGCCTGAGCAGCAGTGAGTTGTTCTTCCTGATAGAAGTTCGGCAGCGGCGACTGATATATGAGAAAATAGTCCCTCAACATGCGATGATTCATGAGATGCACGGTTATCCATCCATCCATCTTCTTCCACTTATCCGGGTCCGCGGGGCAGCAGTCTAAGCAGGGGCTCCCAAGCTTCCCTCTCCCCAGCCACTTCCTCCAGCTCCTCCTGGACCCCGAGGCGTTCCCAGGCCCAGAGACATAGTCCCTCTAGCATGTCCTGGGTCTTCCCCGGGGCCTCCTACCGGTGGGACATGAACACCTCCCGAGGGAGGCATCCAGGAGGCATCCGGACCAGATGACCTCCCCTCAGCTGGCTCCTCTCGACGTGGAGGAGCAGCGACTCTACCCCGAGCTCCTGCCGTGTGACCGAGCTCCTCACCCTATCTCTAAGGGAGCGCCCGGCCACTCTGCGGAGGAAACTCTTCATCTCCGGTACGCCGCGCACACCTCATCACTGGTACTGGTACTGGTAAGAGAAAGTAACTCCAGTTAGGAATTTGAAATGACAGGTTTAAAAATCCCAGCCACATTTTTCACTTCAAAGGGCCACAGAGTGTTTCAGTGCAGTACAGTCTGTTTGGCTTATTTTAAGTCTAAATGAATATTAATCAGAAAAAATGGAGATAGATTTATAAGAACATTGTGATCATGCAGGAAAAGTACAGTCATAATCCTTTTGTTTTCTGCATAAAATTCATTCAAATAAGTTGGTGTTGGTGTGCGCAAGTTCTGCACTGTAATAAACGTTCAAAATGAAAACCTATTTGTGCCCCCATTTTTTTTCTGTGCTCCTAAAATTTTTAACGTAGGGGCACATGTGCTTCTGGAAAAAAAAAAGTCAGCTTAGAGCCCTGGTCGCATGTGTGGTTTGAAAATGAAAGTGGCAGAGATTTGTGGGAATGCGTTTGCAGCAAAAACATATGGATTTTACATTTAATCATGCTGGAAAAACAACGGCATTTTTGCATTTCACTAAAACACAGCCCTGTTTTTTGTTCGCACACGATGTTGTGTAAACCGCAGATTAGATTCTGCACAACATTTTTCACCCATTTCATTCAAATTTGCGGTTCACCCGTCGGGTATCCGCGGGCACCCGACATGCAGACATGTACAACACAGTATAAAAGAAAAATGAATAAATAAATCACCTCCCGCATGATGTCACTGCGAATGTCACGTATTATAACTGTGACAGACAAAGGATGAATCAAAAGCCAAAGATAAGACAAAGTGTACCATAGGTTTTACACCTGATGCCCTTCCTGACCACTCTACAAAGATTACGTCAAAGCTTCCGACATGGCTCAGACTTTTCCAGCAAAACATCTTCCTTTCTTCACGATAATTCCTAATTCTGACTCCCATTTCCACCCCCTTCCCCTCGGCTGTAGTCGAATACCTGGTGTAATTTCAGGACCGGCGATGGAACCTTTGAGTCTTTCTGAGGCAGCTGCTCCATTGTCTCGCTGCTAAATGGGCCTGAAACGCGTCTCTCTCTTCTCTGCGCACAGCTAATTGAATTAACATAAATTTACATCTCAGATTGTCGTGCTAAAGTTTGGAGACGCAGTTGTGTTTTGGGCACCACGCGACGTTACTGATGGCCCTGCTAATGTGCGTCTGTGGGAGCAGTGGAGACGAGCTGGAGGAAGTGCCTCTGTCATGATTTTAACTGCACACGAGACTCGTGCGCTTCTCTGACAGGACTAAACTGATCGAGGTTTTAAGGGTTCAGTGCTAATTAGAAACACAAACTTCCTTCATGAATGTATGCGTTTGTAGGTCAGTTAGTGGAGAGTTTGTCCACGGATCCGAAGGTTTACCGTCCGAATCTTGCGCTTTCCGTAAAGAAACATCACTGGTTGAGCGTTCAGATCCATTGTCCCACAGGTTGGCGGTGCGATTCCAGCTCCGACAGATGAATGCTGTCGTTTGAAGACCTACGACATCGTATACGATACAGAGGAATATGTTTCTATAACCACACATAACTTTGTAACGGTAAAAGACAGAAACTTCCTTTTCCCCTCTGAAAGTGCAGACATAGAGGTTTCCGTACATTTCTGCGGCTTTATCCTACGTCACACTCACGCTGTGTGATGACGTGAGCAAAACGAGTGTCCAACAGGAACTTTGTTTTCCCCAAACTCATGCGCTCCGTCCATTTTGATCGAGCCAAACTTTGCCAAAGAGTGAAGTGAGTCAAGATGGTCGACTCCTCTGACTGTGTGTGTTTATAACGAGGGAAAAAGTCGCTCTAAGTGGAGTTAATTCTCACACACATGGAAAATGACACATCTTGGTGTGTGTAATTGTGCATCTCTTTCTATTTTTATTTAAAGGTTTATTTCAGTCCAAATGAACAAATCCAAATGTAATTTCCACCCTGGAAATGCAGAAGTGCTGTGGCTCTGGCCCTGGACCTGACAGGAGCTGTTTCCAGGACTGACGCCAGAAAAGTCATGGAGCCACTGCACTTTTTTTTTTTAGGGCAATAAGGAGATTTTTAGTTTACTTATAGACTTGATATTGTGCATTTTCGTAGCTAAGGCCCTAAATTAAGCATTTTTTTATGTCCAAAAAGTTGTTTCTACATGTTTGCTGTGTGTTTTGTATAAAAGAGTGGGTATTTTATTTTCTGTTTGAGAAATGTACTAAAATTGCCCTGAGGTCTTCAGGGGTTAACCCACCTCGGCCCCAGTGTTAGGTTAGGTCGCTTTATTCATACCCGTAGGTAAAATTATTTTGCAGATTTGAGAGGCTGGTCCCACATTTTATATTAAGTATATCAAAAACATGGGATGCTGGGATAGGCTTTGGCATCTGTCCTTCGCCGCACTCATCCAGCGACTAATACAGATGTGGAGCCCTGAAGTTAAATGCACTGTCACCGCCTTCCCTGGTTTTCCCGGTTTGTTTTCCGGAGATTTGAACTCAAACTGGATTTGCAAACAAACTGTCTGTATAATCAAGTGTCCACCCAGTGAACTGTGAAGCGAATTGTCCAAACTTATTGAAACCATCACTAGCAAGGACCACGCCGACAACACAGGTGCGAAGAGAAACGAGTTTATTATATGGAAACGAAGCGGGTCGGCTGGGTTGAGACTCAGGGTGGGGGGTTCAGTCTCAATCTCCACATGGCCCAGCAGGAACGGGACCCCCCTCGTAGGCGTCTTATGTCTGGAAGCAAACGGATGGGGGTCGGGAGGGTGGGGTCAAGTTCTTCGGGACAAACTGGGTCGCCAGGATAAGCTGCTACGAATAGGCTTCTAGGAAATTGAGGCGTGGTAGAAGTGAGCTGTGATTCTCTGGAGAGGAGGCGATGGCGGTTGCGGCGTGGTCCTGCTCCTGAAGCTAAGCTAATCATATTAACTACATTTAACGGTGACGTCAGACAGTCTATAAAAGCGCTCCCTCTCCGTCCCGTTGCCCTCTGACCTCACACTTTTACTTCCAGTTTCCCGTTGTTGACACCACTCGTTTACTGCACGTTGTTTACTGCGGTGTTTTTGTGTATCGCCCGTCATGCCCGTTGGCTAGCAGATGGGCTGTCTGTTTGGCATCTGTCCTTCACCGCATTCATCCAGCAACAAATACAGATCTGGAGCCATGAAGTTGTGTGTTGCGTTGCTTTTCCCGTGTACTGGTTTGTTTTCCGGGGATTTGAACTCGAACTGGATTTGCAAACAAACCGTCTGTGTAAACAAGGATCATCCAGAGAACTGTGAAGCGAATTGTCCAAACTCATTGAAACGTTACTGTCAAACTGAACTAATTTATGGAAAATGTATAAGGTATAAACTGTAGACTTTGTCTATACTTCTCTACCATGCCTCTGTTCATCAATAATTAACCTCTGTTCCTTCTATAGTATCTGGTCCAGGGCCGGCTCCCACATGACGCTGGTTCTTTTTCTCTGTTAGGTGTTGTGTTACTTTAAATGTTAAGTTAATTATTGGTTCAGCCAGTAGCCGCTACATGAAATCAACCACAGAACTATAATAAAATATGGAAGATGAATCCAAGATGGCGCCGCATTGTTTTCGATGGCCTGTGACCGCAAAAACGATTTTTACTTCTGCATTTGCTTCCTGATTTACAGCCCAAAGTGTGTCGTCAGAAACGCTGGGGGCGGGGCTAGGTTAACTCTTACAAAGCAGATTTTTAGGCGCTTTGACTATTTAAACATTTTTTAAAGTTCATGTTGTAAAAATACAGAAGAATCCCTGCAAAAGCCGACCTTTATGAAGACTGCGGATGCCGTGTCAGCCGAACACGGGCAGTTTGAGCTGCTGTAGCTGATCACATGTACTAACTATGGCACGTTCTCATGCCTGGCAAAAAAACGGCTCCTTTCAAACCAAACCTGCGCCCATAATGTGACTGAGGAGTGTGTGAAGAGAGCGTGATGTTCTGGAGAGAGTGAACTGAATGATGACGTTTGATTTTAAGGTGCTGCGAGACCTGGGTACGAACGAGGATTCAGAATTGTTCTGATGCTCCGGTCCATTATAAAGACTTTCTCTTCGTATGTTTGATTTTATGAACTATAACATCGACCTGCCCGGGGACGACAGGTGGAAATTAGCACTGGCGTTACAACCTGGTACATGCATCTCTCCTGCAAAGGTTAATGTATATTGTGCACTGTCCCCGTCTAATTAAATAAATAAACTAAAACTAAACTAAACTAAACTTGATTTCATTTTCTTGGGCTGTGGGCTGCAATACCTCAATCTGTGGTCACGGATAGAGGGGTTGTGTCTTATCCAACTCAGCTCTTATTATAGATCCAAGGTAGAAACGCTCGGATTGCCACACACCATTAGCATGCTAGTTGCCGTCAGCATTCCCATGACAGCGACACTCGTTTCAGCGAATAATAAGGATGCCAGAGATGGGTTAAATTTGGACAACTGCAAACCGTTTAAAATGCAAATTTAGTTTTTGTGTTGTTTTTTTTGCTGTTTCGAACTAAATTGAATTCACGGGTTATAGCAATTAACAAGTCAACAAACAAGAAGCAAAATGTTATCACTTTCGTTTGGTCAAAATGTCGTGTATAGAGCTCAGGATCGTGGATTATTAAGTAGAAAAGTATTTGAAAGGCCGAGTGAAATCTTTAGTGTACGATATGCCCGGTATGAACCGCATCCTGAAGAGAGAGACAGACGGAGAGATAAAAGACTCCTGCATTGGTCCTTTTTGTTCATCCCAGTGCAAAGTTTTACAGCTGGAAGTTTGATTATAAAAAAAAAAGCAGTGGAGTCCCCGGAGGCAATGCAGATTTTTCCATCTGTGAACCAATCACTCAGAGTTTTGTGCAATCAGGAAGTATGAGAAGGAATGAATCATTAAAATGAGTCTGATTCAAAGGGACTGGGGTTGACTGAGTGTGAACAGGGGACGTGTCTGGGGAGAGGGAAATTATATCTTGAATTAGACGGTTGAGATATGATTGAGCACAATATTTCAACCCCGCTTTTCAAACAGAGCTTTCTCACTGGACTGTGCGTTAGGTCAGGAGACGATTTCCCGTTCTGGATAAAAATAGTATAACTTCTGTATGAGGCCAGATGCAGTTCCTCATCGTGGAGAACTTCAATAACCTTTATAATGTGAGTTTGATCTGTGTTCGCTTTCTCAAGTGAGTTTAACAAACGGAAATGAAATCAAACTTTTCAAAGTGAAGAGAAAAGCGCCGTCATTGTCCTATCTACAAATGCACCGAGCAATTACCCTCTCAAGTGCCTCTGTATGTGTCGCGAAAGATCGTGTTGGCAAGTCAAATCGATTCGTTTTTTTGGAAAATCGATACTTGAGATTTTTTTTCTAATATACAACGTGTATATTTTGCATTCGCCAAGACTTCCTTTAGACTTTCCCTAGTCACTTCCTGCAGTGCGTCTCCCACTTTTCCCCGAGAACGGCACAAACACAAACAAATCAGTCACAGGGAGAACACTCATATAATCCACTGAGTCGTGTCCTTCAGTTCCACAGAAGCTGAAGCAGCAGCACAAGGAAAGAGCTGCTTTTTTCGGCGTTTATAGTTTATGCAAATGAGCCATGTGGTTTTAAGTTTTGTTTCCGTAAAACGTAAATAAATGTGCCAAAGCTGCATTAAACACGTTATAATCTCCAACAGGCTGATGAGGCTCTGTAGTGATGATGGTTTATATGCTGTAGTGTTGAGTTTATTTATGAAGATTAGTAATAGTAATTATAAAGATGACAATTTCAATAGAAAAACGTAATCCATATTTGATCCTTAATTTAAGAAAATGTAATCAAACGCTCGTCCCTAATGTGTCCATATGAAATGTTTCTAATTTATCCAGTGGAGAAGAGAGTTTTTCACAACATGATGAAAGATTTGGATGCTGCCGAATGGTCGAATCGAATCAAATCATGAATCACTGAATTCATGATCAATGAATTTACATTTAGACTCAAAAATATGAACCATGAACCGTAACTCAATATGGCGTAAGATCTAATTGGCTCTGATTTAACGGGTCCTCGCTCCATACGCTCGAATCGAATCGTGAATCAAGTTTTTTCTCTACTGTGTCGCCACTTTATTTTGGTTCATTTGGGCGCTTACACTTTGCCTCCAGTCAAATGAAGCTGGTTTAGCGGGGAACCTACTTTTCATGTTTAATATTCATGTCTTGATTTACAGCCTGTGGTGGAGTAAACCCGAGATACACTCACACACTCACGGCGCTCTGCACATCTCCATCGCAGCGGCCAGGGGCTCACACCTGATCGCCGCTCCACCCTTCCCTTCTCCATCGTCCTGCTTTCCGTTTCAGACTTTTCCTCCACGTTCGCCGCTCCTCTGTTCGTCCGTCGTCCGACCTGAGCGTCTTTGCCTTTGTCGTGTTGTGTGGCGTCAGGTCGGGCGCACGGGTGACGTCACGAAGGAGGTCAGGTGACTTTTTTGTTTTTCTGTCTGTGTTTAAAGTTCATTATTCGGGTTTTCTTGTTTCTGATGTTTCGGATTTTTTAGGATCAAAAGGGGAACGTGGCTATACTGACTCGTGTTTGTCAGGAATGGGCCGAGTGTGGCAATTTTCCTTAATTATGCACTTGTTTCACAGTTTTAGCATTGCCAACCACCACAAACCAGACATCCTGCAGTCTGTTTGTTTTAAATTTATAATAAAATAAAAAATAAAATAAAATAAACACAGTTAACTGAAAAGGGAAAGGAAAATGTCAGAATGGGTCAATGACGTATAAGGATTTTCAACAGGCAAATTTTAAAGTATAAAAAATATGAGTTTCTATTGAACTTTTTCAAGTATTTCCAGTGTCAGGAGCATAAATCTGTGTTTAACATTTATGTGAAGCATTTTTAGTGTAAAATGTCGTGTGGTGCGAGAATAACCTTAAAATTGTTTTATTCTCTAAAACCTGGTTGGGATATTAATCTAAGTAGTTCTGAGTAATATGAAGTGTATAGAAACAAACTGTTGCGTTTCTTTAGATTTTTAATGCATATTGATATTTTCTTTTGCTCCAATATGACAGTCGCCTGCTTGTGTTTAATGAACAAACTACTGCCCTGGAAAATGAAGAGAAATGAAGAAAAATGCCTAAAGAACCGTTCACCCAAGTCGACTTTGTCTGTTATTAAACTCCAGCCACAGAATTCCTGCTGTTATTAGTGGCACCACATGATGCACGGTCGCACCACATGACATTTGAACACTTTAAGCACAAAAAACATGCAGAAAAACTCAAAATGATTTGGTTCCCTGGAGGTCAGAGGTGCTACAGAAATGTGGTGAATTATTATGAAATTTGAACCTTTTTAACTGAGGAAACTGCAGCTGGACAGCGTCACGTCACTGACCCATGAGCCTGTATAATGTCGACGACAGCTGCGGCGTTTCAATAGCGAATGTTCTTCTCTTCCCACTTCCCAGCGCTCCCTGTTCCTGTGTCACTGATCTCGTCCAGCCTAAGTACGTGCCAGGATTGTGCGTGTTTACATGTGTTAGCGTTAGCCACATGCCGCCTGTCTAATGCATGCGCCCGCCTCACCACACTCGTAATTGGATTTAACGCGCAGCCTCGTGTCAAGTGCTCCGCTGCAAATTGCTCTCACCTCGACGTGGAAAAGCCTGATTAATGTTTTTTTCCCGGCGCAGACACGGCGGAGGTGGCGAGCAGTGCGGCCGCTAATGAGCACCGCGCCCATGTTCGATTAGTCATGTGACGCTCGCAGGGACAGCGCGCTACAGTCCATTAGAAGCTACAGAGCGCTTTGCCGTTGTCGGTTCGTGTCTGGTGAAATGACTGTGAAAAATGAAGACGTAATATCTGTGTGAGTGCGCCAGCCAGGCCCCTGTGATTTAGCATTATTTACCCGCCACATGATGAGGATTGGCTGATCTGAGCGCGCACACTGTAAAATCTAATGACTAAACCTACCTTGAAAATAACTAGGAGACCGACAGCCTTGAAAAATCTGACTAAAGTGGACTGTGAAGCTAAAGCTGAGTTTACACGTAATTCCTCAGTGTAGCGGACAGTAAATTCCTCTTTCATTAAACTAGGCAGAACAAGCTACGTGTACGTTAGCTTCATTCATAGTTGTGAAGCTGCCTGCGTGAAGTCGGCCCCATCGAACTCAAACCTGCACAAAAACTGTGTTAATCGTTTGTGTTGCAAAAAGTTTAGTTTGTGCGATTCTGGTTCTTCAGATATTTGCAGTTTTATTTCCGGCCGATGACGTCGTCCAGAACCTCAGAATGTGCCTCAAAACAGCCTCAAAACAGGAAGAAAATTACAGAAAACTTTTGAATTTCGTTTGTGTTGTGACAGTTTTCATTCTAAAATTATTAATTATTATTTTTGCTGTAATTATAGGACGTCATTTCTGCTCAGCTGACGGCGGCAAACTCCACAAAATTAGTGAAGATAAACAATCTCAGGCTGTGGAAAAGTCTGTATCAGTCTTTAGTAATTTGCTTTTGATTCAGATTTTATATAATAATACAGACAAATCAGCACAAACGAAGCACAAACAATTGACTATTTTGGACGTTTTAGAGCATTTTTAAGCTTCCTGGGCGCTGACCGACCTCAATTTGACCTATAAAAGAATCATTAATTTCTCCAAAACTAAAGCAGCACAAATGAAACTTTTTGCAGCACAAATGATTGACATAGTTTTTGTGTAGGTTTGCGTTTAATGGGGGCCGACTTCACGCAGGTTATGAAGCTGAGCCAACGATTCAGTCAGTTCTTCGACCTCGCTGTCTAGTGGGAACTACTGGCTGAACCACTAATTAACATTTGTATTTGCGCTAACATAACACATCATCGAGGAAAAGAACCAACAGCATCACTGGGAGTTGGCCCAGGACCAGCGAATATAACGGCACATGGGTTCGTTGTCGATGGACAGAGGCATAGTTCACATATATCAAAAGGATAATGTTTATTTATACATTTTCCATAAATTAGTTCAGTGTGTCAGTCTGTTTCCATGAGTTTGGACAATTCGCTTCACAGTTCAGTGAATGACTGTTCCAAAGTTTGTTCATAAATCCAGTCCGAGTTCAGATCTCCAGAAAAGATCACGGTAAAGGCGAAACAAGGCAAGAAGACAAGGCGGCGGTGCGCTCAACTCCATGGCTCGAGATCTGTAAAGTTCGCTGAGACAGAGACTGTGTGTGCGGGAGTTTTCTTGAACCACAGCTGAGTGTCTTGCCTCCAACGCACCTGTCGCCCAGTCAGGTGTGCAGAGCCTACGCAGGTACGAGTTGAGATCTAGAAAGCAAAATGCACACTTCCCCCAACTGTACAACTAATCATATTAAACCACACACACACGTATTAGTCGCTGGACGAGTGCGGCGAAGGACAGACGGCAAACGGCTGGCCCACCCGTTAGCCGACACGACGGGCGGGACACAGACGCCGCAGCTGACATGACCCATGGCAGCGAACACGAAATAAAAGCAGTAATCAGCGCTACAGACCTGACTGAATCCTGAACTTAACATTACATCTGGAATACCGCCTGAGAGCGGTGACGAAACGGTGTCGACGACGGGACCCGGACGTGAGAGCGTGAGGTCCGAGGGCGATGGGACGGAGAATAACCGCCGAGATCCGTCCGTTTCAAGTCAGGCCGTAGTTTATTACCCAAATAATACAAGAGTTGTGCTGCGCTAAACCCAAATCTGAGCCGGTTCTCTCCCTCGTAGCCTTACGATGTCACTTCAAGACTTGCACCAGGTTCTCTGACTCCTGCCGACCTTTGCTCAAAGATGTTCATACACACAGTGAGATAAAGGAAACGCTGCTTGTTGCTGTTAGGTCATTTTGCAGGTTAGTTCTCATCATTCCCATGAGGTAAAAAGGACTTTCCTCGGATCAGCCAGAGTCTCCTGTATTCGTTAACTCCAAAAGAATATTATAAGACACAGGTGCGGATAGGCCGCAGAAACCGTCAATATGGTTTACCAAATAACTGATTCAATCTAGCGTGGGAAATTTCCATGTGTGCGTGTACTAGCAGTAAAAAAAAAAAAATACTAAGCTGTGTCTGTGTATAAAAAGGCTGAAATATTCCCTCACCTTTCATACATTGATGTCACCACTAACCAATAGTTAGACTGAACCCAAGTGTCAGAGCCGCCTGCAGGCTCCAGGCCACAGTCAGAGCAGGTTTACCTCACTGATTGCCTTGAATGGGGCAAGTAAATGTTACTTATACACACGATAGAGTAAAAACAGGTTCTATTCTACAATAACGGCATTTAGATCTGCATCAGGTGCACGAGGATTTGAATATTTATCAGTCTTTGAAGAAAACGTAGCAAAACTTTAGTCCAGCGTGAGTTCAAAAACACATCGTGACATGTGCGACGATAAAATAATATAACTCGGTCCTTCCACGTCAACTCAGCCAAGGTCTTCACACTTAGGGCTCAAAAAGAAATAAAAAAGGAGTAAAAACTGAGTGAACAGAGGGAGGATATAGAGACTGAACAGAGGGAGGATATAGAGACTGAACAGAGGGAGGATATAGAGACTGAAGGAACAGAGGGAGGATATAGAGACTGAACAGAGGGAGGATATAGAGACTGAACAGAGGGAGGATATAGAGACTGAACAGAGGGAGGATATAGAGACTGAAGGAACAGAGGGAGGATATAGAGACTGAAGGAACAGAGGGAGGATATAGAGACTGAAGGAACAGAGGGAGGATATAGAGACTGAAGGAACAGAGGGAGGATATAGAGACTGAGGGAACAGAGGGAGGATATAGAGACTGAGGGAACAGAGGGAGGATATAGAGACTGAGGGAACAGAGGGAGGATATAGAGACTGAGGGAACAGAGGGAGGATATCGAGACGGCCCTGGGAAAATTCGGGAATGAGCTGTAGGAAAAACAGGGAGGGAGCAAAACCAGGACCGGGAAATGGAGCTGGACTCTTGGCAATAACACGTCACCGTTAAAGTCACTCGTCTTTTTTGGTCCTAAAAGTATCTGTTACTTTTCCACAATCATTAAGATCCACAATTTCATAGCTGTCAGTAAAGAAAACTCGCTGAATGCAACTTAAACCGAGTGTTAGATTTTACAGTAGAGCCCAGGTGAGATCACAACTTTAAATGAGGAGTAAGTGACACTTCCTTTAAGAGTCAAGAATGAAGCGCCAACGGTTTGAACAAGTGAAGAAAAGTTGAAAAACAAAGGTGTTGAAAATTGCAGCTCTGTTCTGTTTCAGAGAGTTCCACACCGATGACACAATGGAGGATGAAAAAGTTCAGCGCCATTCCCCAAGACACACATTCATTTACGGTGTTTTAAACTGAATTTCAACAAAATAAAGAGTTTTTAGAGTGTTTTAATTTGTCATATACTTCCTGTGTACAGTAGAGGCTTCACTTCTGCCCGTTCCCACGATAGAAGTTGCTTTTATGTACTGACTGTTATGTGATTTACTGGTAATGGTCAGTGTGTTTTTGTGTGATTTTATGATTGAGTGGACCCCAGGAAGAGCCTGAGCTATTCCAGAGACTCATGGGGATCCTGAACTAAACAAATGCCATATTTTTCGGACCATAAGACGCGCTTAAAATCCTTTAATTTTCTCTAAAATCGACGGTGCGCCTTATGTATCTTATGTATTGGAGCTTAGCTGCAAAATTTCTCACTGCAAATTTGACACAATTTTATAATTTTGACCTTTGAATTTGATGGCTTTAAAATATCTGTGCGGAATATTTAAAAGGTGAAATTTTATTTTGTATTTTAAAAATACAGAGATAAAGAGATAGTTTGGGTTTTTAGACATGAATCTGTTCGTCTCCGTCAGCAGAGTCGAAATTATAACATTGTTCAAAATCATTCATGGCGCTGCTGCTCCCCCTCTTTTTAGTTTGTGGTGCTCACGTCAGAGAGGAGCTCCCGAGCCACATGCTCCACAGCCCGAGGACAGTGCACTGTTCCGAAGTTTAGAACCTCGTTTGGTCGGTCCTCTTTTTCGTACAAAGCCATAAGCCTCTGGAACACGCTGCCATCTGAAATAGTCTCATGCACAAGTTATGGAATGTTTGCACGTCTGACCAAACGATGGCTTTTATCCACTCAAACCTGCACACACTAATGAACTGTGTGAATACAGAAATATGAAATGTACATATGTCTATAGTGCGTGTGGTTGTGATGTATGAATGTGACTGATCTTATCTTTAGGACTGAGTTACCATTTTGTAAGTTGTTTTTCATGTTATTTTATTGGCATTTCTGCCATTTTATATCAACTTGTCCAGGGACTGCAGGTGGAAATTAGCATATTTGCTATAACCTGGCACAAACATATTACCTCTTTTGTTTAGGTCAATGTTTTTATGTGCATTGTCCCTGTCAAATAAACTAATAAACTAAACTAATCAACTCTGACTCACCTCCCGACAGCGTCTGAGCCGAGTTCTTCCCCGGGTTTCGGTGCTGATGAAAGTGTCCGGCAAGTTGGCTGGAGTCATGAAAATAAAGTGTTTTTCTTCTCAAAACGACGTGTTCAAAAGAGTGAAACATTTGCATCACAAAATGTGAACCATGAAAAAGTCAGAGCTCATAATCACTTGGTACTATTTTCTCTCTGGTCGTATCACTGCTGCCTCCAGGTGACACTTTTTTTCAGTAGTTCAGTATTGTTTACGTGAGAGCTACAGCCATAAGTATATAAACTTGTATAAGCTACATAAGAATATATATAAAAATGGTTTGGACTTGTGATTCTCCAGGTGGAAGAACAAAACTCCAGGTTCTTCAGGTTCTCTATCCCTCTGTCCCTCCTCTCTCTCTCTGCTGTTCTGACTCCATCCATCCATCTTCTCCCGCTTAATCCGGTTGGTCGCGGGGGCAGCTTGCTGCCCAATACTCATAGCACCTGAGCCCCCCTATGAACCCTCTGCAGGTGGTGAGCCCACAGGAGGGTGGACAACATGGTCCTTGATGTTAGTTCATAGGTTCATGGGTGCGGGCATGTTTTAGGTTGATGGGGGAAACCGGAGCAAACCCATCCAGGCACGGGGAGGAACATGCAAACTCCACACAGAAAGGCCCGGGTGACCCGGGATCGAACCCGCAACCTTCTTGCTGTGAGGCCTGAGTGTTGCCACCAGCCACCGTGCCACTGTTCTGACTCCATCTGCTGAATTTGGGCTTCAGGATATTCGGGTTCATAAAGATCTGCCCTTGGCTCTGAGCTAAAGGCCGTGTCTTCATGTCGGTGTCAGAGTCACACATGTTGTCGTGAACTTTCCGAGCAGGAAACAGTGAAACAGGCGCGGAGTGATACGACCAGAGAGAAAATAGTACCAAGCACTTAAAAGCTCTGACTTTTTCCCTGTTCATGTTTTGTGATGCAAATGTTTCACTCTTTTGAACACATATTGTTTTGAGAAGAAAAACTCTTTATTTTCATGACTCCAGCCAACCTGCCGGACACTTTCATCAGCACCGAAACCGGGGAAGAACTCGGCTCACCGGGACATACAGATTCATGCCAAAAACCCAAACTGTCCCTTTAAATTAAGAACATTTTACTTTGAGTCTATTTGATTTTGTTCCTTATTTTAAGAGCAAAAAGTTGTTATTTTATTTGTCTTATTTTAAGTGGAGCCAGATGTATTTTCATATCTTAAGCACAAAAAGTCTAATTCCACTGGCAGCTCGTTTTACTTCTCAAGGGAAATTTACTCAAATCAAAACTTTCTTAATTCAAGTCATCTGAACTCGACTAAATTTATTTATTTTTTGCCTTGTATTTCAAATACTCAATCTGATGGAACAAATTATCCTCCATAATTAAGCACCAAATGCATCGAAATAATGTGAACCATGACAAAGCAAAAGGCCTAGAGATAAAAAAAAAATACAATAAATACAAAATACATCAAATAAAATCCAATACAATTGTGTGTATTCAAAGGGCTGAACTCCACCCACAGCAGAGCACTTCCTGTTCAACACAATATAATGAAGTGTTTTTCCAGAGTCTTTTCTGAGATAAGTGAGTCTGATGTTATTTCATCTATAAAAGAGAGGATTTAAACAGCTCTGATCAGATCCTGATTCAGCACCACAGACAGAGGATTTTCTGAACAGAGTCAGTGGGAAAGAGCTCCACATAGAGACACAACGACCCGACTTTATCGCCTCCACCTGCACCACCTCAGCGCCAGATAAGACCCCCTCCTCCTCCTCTTCATCCTCCTCCTCTTCCTCCTCCTCCTCCTGCTCCTCTTCCTCCTGTTCCTCCTCCTCATGCTCTTCCTCCTGCTCCTCCTCCTGTTCCTCCTCTTCCTCCTCCTCTTCCTCCTCCTCCTCCTCCTCCTCCTCCTCTTCCTCCTCCTCCTCCTCCTCTTCCTCCTCCTCCTCCTCCTCTTCCTCCTCTTCCTCCTCCTCCTCCTCCTCCTCCTCTTCCTCCTCCTCCTCCTCCTCCTCCTCCTCTTCCTCCTCCTCCTCCTCCTCCTCCTCCTCCTCCTCCTCTTCCTCCTCCTCCTCTTCCCCCTCCTCCTCCTCCTCCTCCTCCGCCGCCACATTCCTCCACAATCTCTCCGTCGACAAACCCACGGCCGTCGTGTTTTACCACAGAACACACAGCACCTCCTCTGCTCCGGCCGCTGATGAGGTCGAAAAGAAGGAGAAAAAAAACGGTGGATTTGTGCTGCAGAATCACTGAGCAAAGCACCAAACCCTGAGGTGAGTTTGGTTTAGTTCAGAACAGACGACCGAGAGCTCCTTTTGTTTCACAAGTGTCGCTGAAATACGGGAACTTTATTTATAACACGACAAGGACGAGAACAACGCTGCGAAATAATGAAAAAAAAGAATAAAATACAACAGGTTTTGATTCTGGGCTTCTTCTCTCCTCTCTTATCTTCCCTTCTCTTCTCCTCATCTCTTCTTCTCTCTCTTCCCTTCGCCTCTCCTGTGTTTTTTCTCCTCCTCTCTTCTCTTTTCTTCCTCGCCTCTCTTCTCCTCCCATCTTCTCTCCTCTTCTTTCATTGGCTCTTCCCATCTCTTCTCCCCTCTTATCTTCCCTTCTCTTCTTCTCTCGTCCCTTCTCTTCTCCTCTCCTCTCCTCATCTCTTCTTCTCTCTTCCCTTCGCCTCTCCTGTGTTTTTTCTCCTCCTCTCTTCTCTTTTCTTCCTCTCTTCTCCTGCCATCTTCTCTCCTCAGCTCCTCTCTTCTTCTCTCATCTCTCCTTGTCTCCTCTGTTCTCCCCCTCTCTTTCCATCTCCTCGCCTCTCATCTCTCCTCTATTCTCTTCTCTTCTTCTCCTCTCCTCATTTCATCTCTTCTTCTCCCCTCTCTTCTTCCCCATCTCCTCTCCTCTTTCCTTCTCCTCTCTTCTCCTCATCTCATCTCATGTTCTCTCCTCTCTACTCTTTTCTTCCCCTCTCATCTTCTCTTATCTCTCCTCTTCCCATCTTCTCTCTTCTCTTTTCTTCTCTTTTCTTTCCTTCCCATCTCATCTCTTTTCTTCTTCTCTCCTCTCTCCTCATCTCCTCTTCTGTTCTCTTCTCTCTTTTCTTCCCTTCTCTTCTCCTCTCATCTCATCTTCTCCTCTCATCTCTTCTTCTCTTCCCATCTCCTCTCCTCTTTTCTTCTCTTCTCCTCTCATCTCCTCTCTTCATCTCATCTCTTCTTCTCTCCTCTCCTCTCTTCCCATCTTCTCTCCTCTTCTCCTCATCTCTTCTTCTCTCATCTCTTCTGTTCTCCTCTCTTCCTCTCTCATCTCTCCTCTATTTACTTCTCCTCTCTTCTCTTCTCATCTCCTCTCCTCAGTTCATCTCTTCTTCTCCCCCTCTTCTTTCCCCATCTCCTTTCCTCTTTCCTTCTCCTCTCTTCTCTTCCCTTTTCTTCCCATCTCCTCTCAGTTCCTTTCTTCTCCTCTCTTCTCTTCCCATCTCCTCTTTTCTTCTTTTCTCATCTCACCTTTTCTTTTCTCTTCTCTTTTCTTCCCTTCTCCTCTCCTTTCCTCCTCTCTTCTCTCTCCTCTCCTCTCCTCCTTTCCTCTCTTCATCACAGAAATGCCTCCTGTTCTGCACATTTACACTTTATATTGTTTTTCATTTTATTAATCTGCATTTTTATGAGAGGAACAAATAAGAAAATGAAATGAAAACAGTAAAAATCCGGTTCAGCTCCTTTGAAATATGTGAAACATCTTCTGACGTCTATAACATGGGCCCCGTTATGGCTCCTGACTGAAGGGGGCGGGGTTAGGTGGGTTTTGTAGTGACGACACAGTTTATATACTTATATATATAGTGAAAACAGGCAAACTTTATATATCAGACAAACTGTGTGTTTTAACACTTCTTCTGTCCTCAAGTGTATCACAGGACTCAGGAGTTTGATCTCGAGCTTCAGGTGACGAAAAATTGGCTGCAGATTTAGCGGCAAATGTAAACATGTCATAATCATTTAAATATAAATATAAACACTTCATATAAATATAATTTTTGGCTGAAAAAATTTTAAAAAATACAAGATGCAGACGAGTTATTTGCCAAAAAGTAAATGAAAAAAATACACCATGACAACTTTTGAGGATTGCCTCATAGGGCCAAGGGCTGGGGGCCGATTAAAGGGGCGTGGGGCCGATTAAAGGGGCGTGGGGCCGATTAAAGGGGCATGGGGGCGATTAAAGGGGCTGGGGGCTGATTAAAGGGGCGTGGGGGTGATTAAAGGGGCTGGGGGCCGATTAAAGGGGCGTGGGGCCGATTAAAGGGGCGTGGAGGGCCAGAGTCGGCCCGCGGGCCTTAGTTTGATGACCCCTGCTCTATAACCTCAGTATTAAAGAGCTACAAGCCTGTACGTCACGACAGCGCACTGAAAAAGCAGCTCTTGAGGTCAAAATACGTCTGCCGTGTGCTGCCCACGTATAATTATAACACGTTTCGCTGTGAGAGAAGCAGGAAGTGCGCTGTTAGCATGCTAGTTGTTGTTGGCGTTCGCGTTAAGTTGCGAAAAGCGCTCGTAAACTCACAATTAGGACGCTCTGAATAAGCATAAGCTGAGTGAGGAACGACTTTGGAGCAAACTCTTTCAAACAAACTAGTTGTGTTTTTCACGTTTTCAAGGCAGTAAAAAAACCAAACAAACAGGTGCAGCCGCAAACGCAGCTCGGCTCTAAAGACTAGATTAGAGCGGCAGAACTACTCCATAAACAAGCGTCTCCTCTGCCAACGGACACGCTCCTACCTCTGATTTCTCTCCGCTCAGTCCTCAGCCCATCAGATAAGCCCGAGTGCACACATCACATTAACGAGCAACGATTTGGAATTTACAGGTTGGAAATGTCACTGAGTTTACTTTTCTGGTACAAATTATGACCATTTCTATACAGATACATATAGATACACAGATACACAGATATAATACAGCTCCAGTATATACAGGATTAAACTGAAGCATCAGCACCACATTCCATTCTGTGTATTTGAGTAACGTTTGTCTTGTCCCATTACAGATGTATTGTAATAAGCAGCTCTTGAGGACAAAATAAGTCTGTTATGTGCTGTCTGCATCTAATTATGGAGCGTTTACTGTCCGAGAGTCAGGAAATGCACTGTTAGCATGCTAATTGTTGTTAAATACACCAGCATGTTAGTGTCGCCAAGACTTTAGCATTACTGATCTGTGAAGGTTGTGAAAAGCTCTGATAAACTCATAATGGTGAATAATGAGGACGTTCTGGATGCATAAGTTAAGTGAGGAACAACTTTGGACCATTAACGAGCGACAATTTAGAATTTCTATTTTAGAAATGTCAGTTAGTCAATTTGCTTTTTTGTTACAAACAATGAAAAAGGACAATTTTCTAGCCTTAAATTCATCCTGAAGTGTTAATACTCCATTTCTTTCCATGTATTTGTGCAAAATGTGTCTTGCCCCTTTACAGATATACTGTAATAAGCAGCTCTTGAGGTCAAAATAAATCTGCTGTGGGCTGTCTGCATCTAATTATAAAGCTCAGAGTCAGGAAGTGCACTATTAGCATGCTAGTTGTTCTTAGATATACCAACATGTTAGCGTTACCAAGATTTTAGCATTATTTTTCTCTGAAAGTTGTTAAAGTTGTGAAAATAAACTTATAAATAAACTCACTGTGGTGAATAATGAGGACGCTCTGAATGCATAAGTTAAGTGAGGAACAACTTTGGAGCACTTAGTAACAAGCAACAGTTTAGAATTTCCAGGTTAGAAATGCCAGTGTTTGCTTTTTTGTTACAAATGATGAAAAAAAGACAAATTTCTAGCTCCAAAATTATCCTGAAGCGTTAGTTCCTCATTTCTGTCCATGTATTTGAGCAAAGTGAGTCTTTCCCCATTACAGACATATTGTAATGTTTATATGCTGCTTTTCCTCCATCCCACTATTTAGACATTGACGTGTAATTGTTGGAGTAGCAACTGTGACCGAACCTGTCACCCAGCACCATGGACAGCGACAGACGCGCCTGGGTAGACGATCGCAACTCTTTCAAAAAAATAAACGACGTGTCAGAATAACGAAGGAAAACCAGCACGTCTAAATATGGGCACGTCGTAATGGAGGTGTGTCTAAATATGGGCATGTCGTAATGGAGGTGTGTCTAAATATGGGCATGTCGTAATGGAGGTGTGTCTAAATATGGGCACGTCGGAATAGGCTGGTGACCCCTATTGAAATAAGCAGCTCTTGAGGACAAAATAAATCTGTCTGCATCTAATTATAAAGCGTTTAAACTGTCTGAGAGTCGGGAAATGCACTATTAGCATGCTAGTTGTTCTTAGATACACCAGCATGTTAGTGTTACCAAGATGTTATCATTCCTGTTTTCTGAAAGTTGTGAAAATCACTTCTAAACTCATTGTGGTGAGTAATTAGGATGCTCTGAATGCATAAGATAAGTGAGGAACATTTAGTAAAAAGCAACAAATTAGAATCAGGTTAGAAATGTCTGTTAGTTTGCTTTTTCGGAACAAATGGTGAAAAAAGACAATTTTCTAGCATTAGATTTATACTGAAGCGTTAGTACTATGGATGTAACAATAACCGAAATCTGGTGATATCGTATCGTCAAAGGTCTCACAATAATATCGTGGAGCGTCACAATATATCGAATCACGAGTCTCTTTGCTTAAATGAACAGTTCTGATGCAGAAATGGCTAAAAAAAAAACAGGGAACTACATAGACCATGATCCTTTGCTCCGTTTCAGTGCAGACGACATGAAGAAATAACTGTTCTAAGCACTTTTACATCTTCACTCTGTGGATTAAGTCTGTGAAGCATTTTTAGGGGGAAAAGTCTCAGATTCACAGTTTTATATTTCAATAAATCTGGTCCGGTGAGATGTTTATGGTGAAAATATCGTACAGAGAGATTTGGATTTCGTTCCGTCCCTAATGACAATAAATGTACCAAATGACTGGACAAAGCGTTTTATAATGTCAGTCTTGTTATTATGTAGAATATCGTAATATCGTGAGCTTTCCCACGATATCGCAATAAATATCGTACCGTGAGGTTTGTACCGTAATGATATCGTATCGTGAGACTTGGATATCGTTACACCCCTGGTTACTGCCCCATTTCTTTCTATGTATTTGGGCAAAATTGGTCTCACATTGTCTTATAAGTCGTGTTCTGCCTGCATCTGATTGTCCAAGAGTCAGGAAGTGTGCTCTTAGCATGCTAGTTGTTGTCGTCATTAGTATTAAGCTGTGAACACTGCTTATAATCATTGCAGTGAATAATTAGGACGCCCTGAATACGTAAGATAATTAAGCGACGGTTTGAAACGAACTACTTCTGTTTTTCAGGGGTTTTTTACCCCACGTTTTTAAAAAATCGGATTCAGCCACAAATCTCCCACGTGTCTGTGCGAGTGTCTCCTCCGTAGCCTCTCCTCTCCTCTCCCGGTATTAATGAACTACAAGCTCCGCACCTCTGTCTTCTCTCTCTGCGCTCAGGCCTCAGCCCATCAGATAAACACCGGCGCATACATCAATGCCTCTGTGCACTGATTACATCTTCACCAGGATTATGCGCAGGGCTTCCCATAAATAACCACCTCCACGCCTCCAGACGCTTCATGTTTATTGATGCCCGAACAGCGCGCTTTTCTGCTGTTCCGGAGTCGGCGGGTCGCCCGTACGTTGTGCGAAAGCGGCCCCTACGACGCTATCACCTTCGGACACGCCGGGGAGGTCAAGGTGGCCGTGTTCGCCGCTCGTCGTGGGGAGAAAATGAATTATTGAGGAGATGTTTTTAGCTGTTTATCACGGCGGCGTGGACAGCGGCAGAGGGAGGATAACCCTGAGATTGAGCCCGTGTGACAGCGCGTTTGTGGGGGACGGCGCGAGTGAACGATGGCCAACGCGTGCGGAGGTGTGCGGATTTATGCCAGAGACGAGAAGTGGCAGGAGAGAAGAGGCTGTGAGGTTTAAAAATGCGCCGTGTCGGTTTTCTGCTCGTCTCTGTGCAGATGTTGCTGCTTGGGCTGGAATGTCCCGCTGTGGCATTAACCCCCGAGGACCTAAGGGCAATTTTAGTACATTTCTCCTCGTCTGGATTTTTTTTCTTAATTTTGCTTTTAAAACTGCCCCTTTTACCCCTAATGAAGTGTTCTACATCCTTTTGTTCAGTACAACCTGTTATTTCACAATCTGCTGCTGTAGTTGTGTCATGAGGCTGTGATAAAAACTACAGGACCAGAAATAGAGATGAAAAAAAAAAAACTGAAAATAAAATTCACACTCTTTTATATAAAACACACAGCAAACATGTAGAAACAACTTTTCGGACATAAAAAATGCTTAATTTAGGGCCTTAGCTACAAAAATGCAAAATCTCAAGTCTGTAAGTAAATTAAAAATCTCCTTATTGCCCTAAAAACAAAAAAAGTGCAGTGGCTCCATGACTTTCCTGGTCCAGTCCTGGAAACAGCTCCTGTCAGGTCCAGGGCCAGAGCCACAGCACTTCTGCATTTCCAGGTGTTTATTACATTTGGATTTGTTCATTTGGACTGAAATAAACCTTTAAATAAAAATAGAAAGTGATGCACAATTACACACACCAAGATGTGTCATTTTCCATGTGTGTGAGAATTAACTCCACTTAGAGCGACTTTTTCCCTCGTTATAAACACACACAGTCAGAGGAGTCGACCATCTTGACTCACTTCACTCTTTGGCAAAGTTTGGCTCGATCAAAATGGACGGAGCGCATGAGTTTGGGGAAAACAAAGTTCCTATTGGACACTCGTTTTGCTCCCGTCATCACACAGCGTGAGTGTGACGTAGGATAAAGCCGCAGAAATGTACGGAAACCTCTATGTCTGCACTTTCAGAGGGGAAAAGGAAGTTTCTGTCTTTTACCGTTAGAAAGTTCTGCGCGGTTATAGAAAACATATAACGTAGGTCTTCGAGGGTTAAACGTATCCAGTGGGTGAAAGCTTTTCTCAACACTCAAATCTCAAATACAGGAACAATAGAAGATCACTCAAACGTGCAGGAATCAATCAAAAATATAACTTTGAGTAAATATGTGACAAGGAAAAAAAATCATGAACCTGATGGGCAATACTTAAACATTTATTTAGTTAAAATGAAAAAAAAAAGGCTGTGCAAACAATTAGGTGACCAATCGAAACCACAAATTTCTCTGATCTGGCCAAGATTTTGAAAGTTCTATCAGCACTGGAAAAAAAACAATATCTGTGTAAGTTTAAATGACTTAAATTAAGAACATTTTACTTTATTTGGGTAGATTCAACTTGACAAGAGAAATGATCTGCCAGTGGAAGTTTAATTTTAAGTGTTTTTTTTTCTTAATTCAAGCAACATTCGATTTTGTTTCTTATTTTAATTGCAAAAAAGTTGTTGTTTTGCTTATTTTAAGTGTAGCCAGATGTATTTTCAGATTTTCAGATTTATTATCGAGTCACTCGTTCTGAGGCGGCTTCATTCTAGTCCAGAGGTTGTTTATTTTAAGAGCGCTCGTCTAGTAAAATCATCTTGCTGCACAAAGGTGTTATTTTTACAGTAAAATACCGGCAGATGTGGTGGACAGAACTTGACTGTAAAATTACGGGAAAACATTTTCTTCATTTACGGCAAAAAGATACTGTTGGTTACACAGTCCGTCGTTCACATTTCCGTTTAAACACGACTCGTCTGTGATCTCCAGTGTGAACTTTAAACGCCCCAAAAGTGTCCCGCATGAGCACTGGAGACAGGACGACGTCACAGCAGCGAGTTCAGTTTTCGGTTTTAGGGGCACAGATCCAAGTGACCTGGGTCGTATTTGAAAAAATCGGATCTGTGTCGTTCAGACGTCATTAAAACATCAAATGCAGGTCGCTTAGAGGTGGAAAAATATCAGATTTGGGTCACTTCAGGCCTCTGAACGAAGCCTTATTTTTAGCACATTTTATTTAAGTTTCTGTCCCAACTTTGATCAAAGCAAACACAACAAATTCACAAAAACAGCTGAAATAAATCAAAAAATAATTTGAATCACTTAAAATCAGCTACCGTATTTTTCTATAAGTCGCACTTTTTTTCAGGGTTTGGGTGGTTCCTGCGACTTATACTCAGGTGCGACTTATATGTGACATTTTCCACACTGACAGTCCATAGACCAAATATATGAATCGTATATATGAATCAAAAATGAAAAAAAACAAATCCATATCTATTTTTTCTGTTCCGTTTTAGAGACAAATAATTAAAAAAAGAGTTGTTTTTTCGTTTTCTTTGGTCTTTTTTGGTTCTATATTGAAAAACGAATGAACGAATGATCCACCGATTCTTCTCTATTGGGTTGTTTTTATTACTATAACTTCTATGATTTGCCTTTCGAGATGAAATGTCAGTTCTTGGTCTCTGATTTTATAAGCTAAATTTCCTCTCTTATAGTCCGGTGCGACTTATACACGTTTTTTTCCTTCTTCATTACACATTTTTTGGCTGGTGCGACTTATAGTCCTAAAAATACGGTAAATTCTTTAGTCTGAACGAAGCCTTATTTTTTAGCACATTTTATTTAAGTTTCTGTCCCAACTTTGATCAAAGCAAACACAAAAATTCACAAAAACAGCTGAAATAAATCAAGAAATAATTTGAATCACTTAAAATCAGCTGCCGTATTTTTCTATAAGTCGCACTTTTTTTCAGGGTTTGGGGTGGTTCCTGCGACTTATACTCAGGTGCGACTTATATATGACATTTCCCACACTGACAGTCCATAGACCAAATATATGAATCGTATATATGAATCAAAAATGAAAAAAACAAACAAATCCATATATTTTTTCTGTTCCGTTTTAGAGACAAATAATAAAAAAAAGAGTTGTTTTTTCGTTTTCTTTGGTCTTTTTTGGTTCTATATTGAAAAACGAATGAACGAATGATCCACCGATTCTTCTCTATTGGGTTGTTTTTATTACTATAACTTCTATGATTTGCCTTTCGAGATGAAATGTCAGTTCTTGGTCTCTGATTTTATAAGCTAAATTTCGCCCTTATAGTCCGGTGCGACTTATATACGTTTTTTTCCTTCTTCATTACACATTTTTTGGCTGGTGCGACTTATACTCCTAAAAATACGGTAAATTCTTTAGTCTGAACGAAGCCTTATTTTTTAGCACATTTTATTTAAGTTTCTGTCCCAACTTTGATCAAAGCAAACACAAAAATTCACAAAAACAGCTGAAATAAATCAAGAAATAATTTGAATCACTTAAAATCAGCTGCCGTATTTTTCTATAAGTCGCACTTTTTTTCAGGGTTTGGGGTGGTTCCTGCGACTTATACTCAGGTGCGACTTATATATGACATTTCCCACACTGACAGTCCATAGACCAAATATATGAATCGTATATATGAATCAAAAATGAAAAAAACAAATCCATATATTTTTTCTGTTCCGTTTTAGAGACAAATAATAAAAAAAAGAGTTGTTTTTTCGTTTTCTTTAGTCTTTTTTTGGTTCTATATTGAAAACGAATGAACGAATGATCCACCGATTCTTCTCTGTTGGGTTGTTTTTATTACTGTAACTTCTATGATTTGCCTTTCGAGATGAAATGTCAGTTCTTGGACTCTGATTTTATAAGCTAAATTTCGCCCTTATAGTCCGGTGCGACTTATACATGTTTTTTTTCCTTCTTCATTACACATTTTTTGGCTGGTGCGACTTACAGTCCTAAAAATACGGTAAATTCTTTATCAAAATCACTACATTTGATGCTTTCACTTCAAAAACTCTCTGCAAAACACGTTCACTTTTTACTCTTAACGTACGATTTCAAACAGGTCCTTAGTAATGGTAGTTTTATTTAAGTAGATTTGTTCACGTGGTACTTTTACTTGAGTAATCTTTTGCCCCAGTATCAATACTTTTGCTTAAATTACAAAACTGAGCACTTCATCCACCACTGCCTTGTTTTTTCCCCCTTCAGTGTCTGTGTCTCTCTCTGTTTGATCATATGGACTCTGTGAACTGGTCTGTTTGTAAATGCACAGAAATGTCCCAGAATGCTGCTGTTTTAATGCCCTTTAAAAGAGTGTGACTCGTTGAGATATTTTTCCTTATTTTGATGCTGAGCTCAGATGAGAGGCTGTAATTATGTCTTTAAAGACGGGCTGAGGACGGCGGAGTGCTGCTAATCAGGCTTCATTAAGCTTTGATTAATTGATCAGCAGAAACGTTGGAACAGAAAGAGCCCTTTTCAAACGGAAAAAGACTTCAGAGAGATTCGGTCGGCAAATGGACCCACGTCAGTCCCGGACACGGCTACAAGTCCCGGCTCAGTCCAGGTTTGGTTCTGGTTTAGTCCTGGTTTAGTTCCTGTACAGTCCAACTTAATCCTGATTTACTCCTGTTTCAGTCCTGGTTGTGGTTTAGTCCTGGTTTAGTCTTGATTTAGTCCTTGTTTGCTCCTGGTTTAATCCTGGTACAGTTTTGCAGTTTGGGATCGGGTTTAGTCCTGGTTTAGCTTTGACTTAGTCCTGGTTCAGTTCTGGTTCTGGTTTTTGTCCTGGTTTAGCCTGGATTTAGTCCTGTTTAGATCTTGTTTAGTCCTGCTACAGTCCTGGACACATCTAAAGCCTGCTTTGGCCCAGTCCTGATTTAGTGCCGGTTTAGTCCTGGTTTAGCCTTGATTTACTCCTGATTCAGTCCTGGTTCTGGTTTAGTCCTGGTCCTGGTGCACATCCAAAGCCTGTCTGATTTGGTTTAGTCCTGATTTAGCTCTGGTTTAGTCCTGGTTTAGTCCTGGTTTAGTTCCTGTACAGTCCTACTTAATACCGATTTACTTTAGTTCCGTCCTGGTTCTGGTTTAGTCCTAGTTTAGTCTTGATTTAGTCCTGGTTCAGTTCTAACTCTGGTTTAGTCCTAGTTTAGTCTTGATTTAGTCCTGATTTAGTCCCGGTTAAGCCTTGCTTTAGTTCTGTTTAGTCCTGGTACAGTCCTGGTTTAGTCCTGGATCTGGTTTAATCCTGGATTAGTCCTGGTTTAGTCCTGGTTTAGTCCTGGTTTAGTCCTGGTTTAGTCCTGGTTCGCATCTATAACCTGTCTGCTTTGGTTTAGTCCAGGGACTGCCCTACTTTAGTTCTTGGTTTAGTCCTAGTGTAGTCCTGGTAAAGTCCTGGTTTTAGTCCTGGACACATCTATAACCTGCTTTGGTCTAGTCCTGATTTAGTCCTGGTTCTGGTTTAGTTTTGATTTAGTCCTGGTTTAGTCCTTTTTTTCTGGTTTAGTCCTGATTTAGTCCAGGTTTAATCCAGGTTTAGTCCTGGTTTAGTCCTGGTTTAGTCCTGATTTAGTCCTGGTTTAGTCCTGGTTTAGTCCTGGTTTAGTCCTGGTTTAGTCCTGGATTAGTCCAGGTTTAGTCCTGGTTTAGTCCTGGTTTAGTCCTGGTTTAGTCCTTTTTTTCTGGTTTAGTCCTGATTTAGTCCTGGTTTAGTCCTGGTTTAGTCCTGGTTTAGTCCTGGTTTAGTCCTTTTTTTCTGGTTTAGTCCTGATTTAGTCCAGGTTTAGTCCTGGTTTAGTCCTGGTTTAGTCCTGGATTAGTCCAGGTTTAGTCCTGGTTTAGTCTTGGTTTAGTCCTGGTTTAGTCAGGTTTAGTCAGGTTTAGTCCTGGTTTAGTCCTTTTTTCTGGTCTAGTCCTGATTTAGTCCTGGTTTAGTCCTGGTTTAGTCCTGGTCTAGTCCTGGTAAAGTCCTGGTTTAGTCCTGGTTTAGTCCTGGTTTAGTCCTGGTTTAGTCCTTTTTTCTGGTTTAGTCCTGCTTTGGTCTAGTCCTGATTTAGTCCTGGTTCTGGTTTAGTCCTGATTTAGTCCTGGTTCTGGTTTAGTTTTGATTTAGTCCTGGTTTAGTCCTTTTTTTCTGGTCTAGTCCTGATTTAGTCCTGGTTTAGTCCTGGTTTAGTCCTGGTTTAGTCCTGGTTTAGTCCTGGTTTAGTCCTTTTTTTCTGGTTTAGTCCTGATTTAGTCCAGGTTTAATCCAGGTTTAGTCCTGGTTTAGTCCTGGTTTAGTCCTTTTTTCTGGTTTAGCCCTGGTTTAGTCCTGATTTAGTCCTGGTTTAGTCCTGATTTAGTCCTGGTTTAGTCCAGGTTTAGTCCTGGTTTAGCCCTGGTTTAGTCCTGATTTAGTCCTGGTTTAGTCCTGATTTAGTCCTGGTTTAGTCCAGGTTTAGTCCTGGTTTAGTCTTGGACAATTCTACAGCCTGTCTGCCTTGGTCCAGTCCTGGTTTAATCCTGGAATCCAAGTTCATTCCTGGTTTTAATCCCGGTTTAGTCCTGGACTCATCTACAATCTGTTACAGTCTGTCCATCCATGGTTTAGTCCTGGTTTAGTCCTGGTTTAGTCCTGGTTTAGTCCAGGTTTAGTCCAGGTTTGGTCTTGGTTTAGTCCCACCAAGAGCATTTTTTTTGTCTTTTTTCACTCTATGGCGGCATTAATACAGTATAATCCCTGTACTTTTTGTAGTGGTTGTATTTTTTGTTACTTATCTCCACACAAAATAAATAAGACAAACAGATTAAACGTGACTTCACTTTGGTGGAGACGGGACAAAGGGGAAAGAAAAGCAGCACCAGAACACGAGGACGTTTGTACATCTCGTCGCGAAATAGCAGAGAAACTGAAACTGGAACTAAACGCTGCTGTTTTTTCAGATCTTGCCGAACTTTAGAAGTGCTCCATAAATCCTCCCCGCTGCTGTTTGGATCTGTATGTTTCCTCTTTTGTCAGGAGACCCAAACTCTCCTCTGTGTTATTTTTTGTTCAACTACTTCACACGAGTGTTCTGGCGTCAGGGGCCCTCGTCTGAGCTCGGAGGCTCCAGGGACCGCGGGGCTTTTAAACTGTTTGTGCGAAACGTGCGTCATGCAAAATGTTTACAGACTCAAAGTGGGACAAACACGAACCGAACGACTTTGGCTGTGCACAGTGTGTTTTAACGGCGTTTTCACGGCGTTCTCCACTCTCCCCGGTGTTTTTAATTACAGACATTAATTTACTTATTTGTCTGAATCTTGAGAGTGCAGCCAGAACGTTTTGTCTCTCATTAAAAACACTTGTCTGAAGTGTTTTTGCCCAACAGACCAGTTAAACTTGATTTAGTCCTGGTTTAGCCCTGGTTTAGTCCTCGATTAGTCCTGGTACAGTCCTGGTTCTGGTTTAGCCCTGGTTTAGTCCTGGTTTAGTCCTGGTTTAGTCCTGGTTTGCTCCTGATTGAATCCTGGTTCTGTTTAAGTCTCAGTTTAGCTTTGGTTTGCTCCTGGTTTAATCCTGGTTTAGTCCTGGTTTAGTCCTGGTTTAGTCCTGGTTTAGTCTTGGTTTAGTCCTGGTTTAGTCCTGGTTTAGTCTTGGTTTAGTCCTGGTTTGCTCCTGGTATAGTCCTGGTTTAGTCCTGGTTTAGTCCTGGTTTAGTCCTGGTTTAGTCTTGGTTTAGTCCTGGTTTAGTCCTGGTTTAGTCTTGGTTTAGTCCTGGTTTGCTCCTGGTTTAGTCCCTGTACAGTCCTACTTAAGTCCTGATTTACTCCTGGCTCAGTCCTGATTCTGGTTTAGTCCGGGTTTAGTCTTGATTTAGTCCAGGTTTAGTCCTGGCTTAGTCCTGGTACAGTCCTGGTTCTGGTTTAGTCCTGGTTTAGTCTTGGTTTAGTCCTGGTTTAGGCCTGGTTTGCTCCTGGTTTAGTTCTGGTTCAGTCCTACTGAAGTCCTGATTTACTCCTGGCTCAGTCCTGATTCTGGTTTAGTCCGGGTTTAGTCTTGATTTAGTCCTGGTTTAGTCCTGGTTTGCTCCTGGTTTAGTCCTGATACAGTCCTGGACACACCTATAGCCTGCTTTGATCTAGTCCTGATTTAGTTCTGGTTTAGTCTTGATTTAGTTCTGGTTTAGCCTGGGTTTAGACCTGGTTTAGTCATCATTTAGTACTGGTTTAGTCCTGGATCTGGTTTAGTCCTGGTTTAGTCCTGGTACAGTCCTGGACACACCTATAGCCTGCTTTGGTCTAGTCCTGATTTAGTTCTGATTTAGTCTTGGTTTAGTCGTCATTTAGTCCTGGTTTAATCCTGGTTTAATCCTGGTTTAGTCCTGGTTTAGTCCTGGTTTAGTCCTGGTTTAGTCCTGGTTCGCATCTATAACCTGTCTGCTTTGGTTTAGTCCAGGGACTGCCCTACTTTTGTTCTTGGTTTAGTCCTAGTGTAGTCCTGGTAAAGTCCTGGTTTTAGTCCTGGACACATCTATAACCTGCTTTGGTCTAGTCCTGATTTAGTCCTGGTTTTGGTTTAGTCCTGATTTAGTCCTGGTTTTGGTTTAGTCCTGATTTAGTCCTGGTTTTGGTTTAGTCCCGGTATAACCCTGGTCCATTCCTGGTTTAGTCCTGTTTTTTCTGCTTTAATCTTGGACCTGTCTGCCTCGGTCCGGTCCTGGTCCAGTCCTGGTTCAGTCCTGGTTTAGTCCTGGTTTAGTCCTGCACAATAACAGATTGATCTAAAACGTTTTCTTGTGCTGAATCACATTTTAAGGCCAGACCGGTTTCAGCGAACATGAAAACAAGAGCCTGAATCCACGGTTCTGCTGAAAAGTCAAACGTCGCAAACCCTAATCTCGCTCTTTTCCTCGGGAGATTCGCACATTTCCCAGGTTTTAGCCAACGATTAGCGACTTTGCACACCTCCTAATCCATCCTCTTCTCATTGTTGTTTCCTCGCAGCTTCCTCCGCCTCCCAAACAAAAACCTCCGCGTCGTGTTTTCTATATCTGGATTGATTTGATTCGCGGCTCCTCTTTTGTGAAATAATTACTATCGGGGGCTTTTCTCGCTCGAAGACGCCGCCGCGGCTCTGGCAGAGTTGTACTTTCGGAGACACGACGGCTGCGTCGCTTCAGGCCTGTGTTCACTTCGGTGCACAGACAGAATGGAGCAGCTTGTTACCTCCGCCTCCTTCAAGGTCCCTGGGAATTGTTTGTTTGGACGTGTCTCTGGGGTTGTAACCTGAAGGAAACAGCGAGATCTCCAGCAGAGTGTAATACCTCTGCACGCTCCGTCCTCCCCGGTTTCCTCACACCCTCGGAGGCTTTAAAGTGGACACGCCGAACGCTGACCCACACCAGCCGGGTCACCGTGAGCTTTTGTTCCGAAGAGAAGTTTCTTTTATTTTTTTACACCTCGCACATTTTGATGTTTTGGAAGAAAATAGAAAGTGGAGTAAAAGTGCAGGAGAGGAGACAGGGGCAGAAGCTCTTTCAGATACGAGCGTCTGGTTTTTAAGTGCTGATGACTGATGCGTGAAACACTGGAACAGGGTTAATGCAGCTTATGATTCTGCACAGAGCTCATATCTCCACTTATCGACGCAATAACTGTAAACCGAGCTCTTCGTCATTGTGTTTAAAGTGCAAGAGTGAGACTGGGACCTTTACACACTGTTTTTGGTCTTGTGATTGGGCAAGAAATACAAAAAATTCTGACTAATAATCCTTTACAGTGAAGCGTCGCTATAATGCGGCTCACCTTTCAGATTTTTTTATGCTTTTTTTCTTTTTACAGTGCATTGTGTTGAATCCTGGATCCTGATTGGCTGAGGTCGGTTTCCCCATCAACCCAAAACATGCACTGTAGGTGTGAAAGTTGTGTGAGTGAGTGTTGGTGGTGGTCGGAGGGACCGTTGGCGCCGCTTGGCTTGGCAGCCGCGCCTCCGTCAGTCTGCCCCAGGGCAACTGTGGCTACAACAGTAGCACCACCACCGGGTATGGAGTGAATGAAGAATGCTCTGTAAAATGCTGTGTAAAGCACTTTGGGGACATGTGTCTGTGTAAAGCGCTATATAAATAAACCTTACCTTACCAATGTCAACCGTTTCTGTGCCTCGTCTCTGTTCAGCCCGACAAATTTACCTTTGGAAATTTTCTCCACGACAAAACCACAATGTGGAGGAAACGTTCTGCACGACAAAGGCAAAAGGCCGAGGACGATGAAACTATCGCAGAAAAAGTGAAACTTCTGGACCTGCTGAAGGTAGAAGCTCTGCGGCTGTAGACGCCTTTACGGAATAAATGAATCTTCAGTTCGTTCTGGGAAAAAGACGCTACAGGACGAAGAGGCTCAGAGGGACTGAGAAATACGCCTGAGGCACAATGTCCAACCTCCTATTCAGTATTAAAATGATTATTTGACAGTATTTTTTAAAAACTATCAGAGTTATTTGTAAGAAAACATTTATATTTTTACTTCTTAAACAGATGCTTGGGCCTGAAAACAGGTTCGGATCTTTGGTTTCATTCTACAGTACAGTATTGTATTGTAGAATAATTGTAAAAAATAAAGCTGATAAATCACGGATTTCGCCTGTCGCGGGTTCTTTTTGGAACGTAACTCCTGTGATAAACGAGGGTTCACTGTATTTCTACTGCTCGGTTTAATCGACTCTGCTGTAAAGGACAAATACAGTAGAAAATTGTACTGGTTTTTGGGCTAGAAAGAGTCACTAGTGATTTGGAAATCTGATCAGGCTCCTTCTAAAGCTCAGAGGCAGAAGATGGTTCTTGGTTCTTGGTCTCTGAATTACCTGACGTGTCGGCTTCATCATGAGGACAGTATTTTTAGGGAACCTTTTTTGATGCACAGTGGACTGGAGATCTCAGCTTTTATGAAGAGGGTATTTACATTTTGAAATTTGGGTGTATCTGTGTCTAATATACAAACGGGCCAATGTTCGGTTTGTCTTGTATTGTTTTTGTATTTATGTTGTATTTTGTTTAAACTAAACAACAATAAATATATATGCAAAAAAAAAACAAAGCGATGGTTTTAAATGACTGTGAGATTAAAGAGGACCTGTTGTGCTTGTGTCTGCTGTATAAATGCACTGCCGGGCCGAAAAACTAAGTCGCCACCTGGATTTAACTAAGCAAACAGGCACGAGGCTGCTGCAGTTGGCCAGGTCCAGGTTCAGCAACACTGTGTGCTCCAAGTTTGCTTAGTTAAATCCAGGTGGTGTCTCTTGCATTGCCATGAGTCTGACGATATGTATCAGGCTATTCACGTCACGATACGATATATCCCGATACTAAAACAAAGAACAGTATATTGTGATTTATCAGCAATTACTTATATACTTATAATACAGTCATGGGCACCTTTACAAGCACAGAATTGTACTGCATTTATTTATTTATTTTTCAATCCTGAGAACAATAAAGGTAACTCCAGAATTTCTGTGAAAAGTATGACTAAAAACTCGATTCAGGCAAATTTGAATCGATTTAAGAATTGTGCAGTGTAGTATTGCAATATATCACTGAATCGTTTTTTTCTTACCCGCTTTTACACCCCTTTACACCCCTTTTACACCCTTTTACACCCCTTTTACACCCCTTTATACCCCTTTTACACCCCTTTTACACCCTTCTTACACCCTTTACACCCCTTATTACACCCCTTTTACATCTTTTACACCCCTTTATACCCCTTTTACACCCTTTTTACACCCTTTACACCCCTTTTACACCCTTTACACCCCTTTTACACCCTTTACACCTCTTTTACACCCCTTTATACCCCTTTTACTCCCCTTTACATCCTTTACACTCTTTATTACACCCCTTTACATCCTTTACACCCCTTTACATCCTTTACACCCCTTTTACACCCCTTTACATCCTTTACACCCCTTATTACACCCCTTTTACATCTTTTACACCCCTTTTACACCCTTTTCTTACACCCTAACAAGTCTGCTTTAAAACTGATATAATACATCACTGAGATTAAACACATTGTGCTTGTGAATCTCTCCAATTTAAAATAGCAATATTCATGTAAAATGACTTGAATCTTGCTGAATCCTACGTGTATCACAGATTAACTAATATTAACTTAACTACTAACTATAAACTAAAATGAGAGAACAAAGTACAGAGCAGTGGGCGTGTCTCAGTACGGTGAAAATGTTTTTTTGAAAATAAGCGATTAAAGAACTCAAACATGCACGAATCACAAATAAATCTGCCTTAAACCTGATACAAGCCGAATACAATTTTTAAATCAATGAGCTGGGCACTTGGTTGCAAAAAAATACATAAAAATATCAGAACTTTTGAAACAAATTTGGATTTCTGTACTGAAAAAGGCAGAAAAAACACGTGAGCAGGCTCGCATCTCCACAAACCTGACTGTTATTTGGCCTGGAGGGGGTCTTCACTTACTTTTTCTCCATGGAAATGTTGTTCCTTTGGCTATAATATCCCACATCTACCGTATATTTGCGAAGAAATTTCCAAAGTTTGGTTTTAACTTTTTTATTTCCACGCCACAAGGGTAACATATGCAAAAAAAGTTCGATAGTGATGAAGTTTCCATAGTCGCACCTTATTATTTTCTCACTAAAAGTTGTATTTCGACTGATTCCTGCTGTGTTGGAGTCATTTTTATTACCATTTCTATAAAAATTCAGATTTTCACCTGCCCCATGTACAAGTCTCTATAACTTTTATTCTATTTCTAACACACTGGGTCCAAACGTGTTTCTTTAGTGAGATCTCCAGCAGAGTCTAACACCTCTGCACGCTGCCTCCCCTCAGGCTTCCTCACACTTTCGGAGGCTTTAAAGTGGACACGCCGAACACTGACCTACACGAGCCAGGTCACCGTGAGCTTTTGTTCCGAAGAGCAGCTTCTTTTATTTTTTACACATCGCACACTTTGACGTTTTGGGAAGAAAACAGAAAGTGCAGTAAAAGTGCAGGAGGAGAGGAGACAGGGGCAAGAACTCTCTCCGATACGACGGCAGGTTTCTAAGCACTGACGATGGACACGTGCGGGTGGTTTTCAGAGCCTAAAATGTGATGATTTCATAGTTCAGGATGGGCGGCAAGAGACAGATTTCCCTATGGACTTGTACTTTGCCGTGAAATATATATAAATGTTGAAGCTAAACGTTGATGGCGTCTCAAGTAACGGCGAGGTCAGAACTAATACTGAGCCAATCCCTGTATACGGTTACACGTTTCAGGTTTTAATGATGAACAGGGAGCTTCATTAGTTGTCATTTGTTCGTCCCAAGAGGAGTCATAATTCCCGTTATTAGCGTCAATTACACTTGATGTTGTAATTAGAGCGACGCGTGTTTGAGTAATCTTCCCACCCTGCGTATTCCAGTTTTCACAGAGCCCCTCTACACGCACACGTTTATACTTTGTTCTTCAGTTTGACGTTCTTTTTGTTCAACAGCGCTGTTATAGGCATTTCAGCGCAAATAATCGGAACATTTAAAGTTATTTGCCACCGTTAAATGCGGTGATCCACAGACCCTTTTAGAGCGGAAGTGACAAAAGCTGGACGTGCATTTTGGCAAAGGAAGTGGCGTTATTCCCCATTCATTCCGATTCAGACTGAACACGGACAGAAGAAGACGGAGATAAAAAAACATTTCCAGCACCAGAATGTCCGGCTGTTCTGTGTGTGGTTGTCAGAATTGATCATCTACGGGCGGGCTAAAGATTTAAAGTTTTAGTCGCTGATCGCTCAAGGATCTGGCAGCCGGACTCAGCTTGTTGAGGAAATATTCGGGATCTTTTGGCGATGATCAGATGATCAGAGCTCAACAAGCTGCTGAGTTCTGCCAAACTTCTGTTGCCAAAATTGCGTCCGCGACCGAGCCTACGTCACCACTGTTTACTAACACTAAAATAGTCTATAGCAGGGGCGTCAAACTCATTTTGGTCCGGGGGCCGTATACAACCAACTTTGACTCCAAAGGGGCCGGATCAGAAAACCCATGGCATATATACCCCAAAAATAGCAATAAGTCCAAATATTTGCAAATCTATTACAGAAATCTTTTTTATTTGATTTTATTTTACAAAATATTATAATATTATGCTAGGTCAGGTTGTTTTCACAGTAGCATCAGTAGCCTCTTGGCCCCTGGGTGAAAACAGACGGCTGTTTCTTCAGTCACAGCAATAATTCGCTTATCTTCTGTCTTCTCAATTCTCTGTTCAAGTTATTGTATTTTTCGCAGTGTCTCGTAGTGGTGTTTAAGATCATATTCCTTGAGCGCCGCCACTTGTTGCAAACACACTGAGCACAGGTTTCCCATTCACCTCCGTGAACAAATAAGAATTAGTCCATTTTTCTTGGAAAATCCTGCACTCAGCTCCACTTTTCTCATTTTTGACACTTTGCTGATGAGGGTGTCACGGTCGACAGTCAAAACGATCGTCCTTTAAGAGTGTTTGGAAAGAGGCAGGTCTTCATTTGTCTGGTGGAGGCGCCACGCACAGAAGCACTGGAGACGCTGCTATGCTAAGATACGCAGAAAATTACCAGAAAAATCTGAAAATTTTAAATATTTTAATAGAAAATCAGCCGAGGGCCAGATTAAAGGTCTTGGAGGGCCGGATCTGGCCCCCGGGCCGCATGTTTGACACCTGTGGTCTATAGGTTCAGGGCAGCCACGGGGTCTTAAAAGTCTTAAAAAGGTCTTAAATTTCATGTTCCTAAATTAAGGCCTCAAAAAGTCTTAAATTAAGTTGTCTAAGTCTTATTTTTTTTCACAAAGGTCTTAAATTTCATGAGCCTATTATCTGTAAACTCTGCCGGGCTGCAGTGCAATGTGAGGCGACCTGAAAGCTTAGTTTGTCTTGTTAGAATGTTATAAATGATTTTTTTTTTTTGCCATTTTACAGCAACGCATACGACTATAAATGACTTCTGAATAAGATCTTATAATAAAAGTATTTGTTGTTATTTAAAGCAGTGAGTAATGGTCATTATTAGAATTGGATCTGGTGTTTTTCGCCCACATAATGGGTGCGATGTTGGTCATAATTTCATTTAAGTGGTCTTAAAAAGGTCTCAAAAAGCCCCTGTAATTAGGACTTCGCTGCTTCGTTAACGGTGGCATATGAGGGCAGGTGGAAATCAGCTCTGTGATTTTATAACGGAAGATAGTGGACTGATTTCTTACATTATCATATTCATTTTGCAGCTTAAACAGAGCAGAAAATGTGTCATAGAGGATAACTAAATAAAAGGAAGAAGCAGAATATGTCTTATGAGACTCCACATGGATTCCAGTGTGCAAGAAGTGCTGTCTGTGTAATCTCTCTGTTTCCTCGGTCTGAAGAAACGTCAAACGAAAATGGGATTCTGTCACCGGACAAAAGTTTTTAAGATTTCGACGCTCATCCAAGAGGCTTCTTCAGTTCTGACAGGGTTCTGGTAAGTCACTGTCGGACACACAGACACCAAAACACACCCTGGTTGTAACAATAAGACATTGAATTTTCTTTCGTGATGTCAAAGTTAGTTATTATTCCAGAAATTGTACCATTAACCACTCGTCCAAGAGGCTTCTTTTTTCTCTTTGGCTCTCGATGAAGGCGGTCGCATTTTTCTCTCCTCTACTGCCCTTATCTTCCCTACTTCTCTCCTCTTGCCTCGTCTAGTCTACTTTCTTATACTTTGAGAGATTCTTTCCACCAATTTGATAAATTGGTTTCTCAACTACGAGGAACGCAGGTTCGGGGGGAAACCTGCTGGCCCCAATTCGAGGAGGACGACATTTACCTATTCAGACCCATGATTGCAGGACTCTTGCTGATTTGATGAAGACATGACCCTGTTTTTTGTTGGAAAATTCAGGTTACTGAGGCAGCTGTTTAAAGCCCCTCTTTTGCTGCCCGGAAGGACTGGGACGATGGGCATAGCTGCGAACGCTCGGACTTGTTAGTATGGGCCGGGTTTGCGGCCATTAACCACTGGTTGGATGGACGTGGAGGCTCTAAATCACAATATTGGATAACATCTTGAAGAAAACTCAGAGCTTCGCAAAGATTTGAGACCAATATGGACAAAAGAGTAGTTGTAGAAATTGAAAAGCAGCTGCTCACTCTACACCCAAACAACACAAATATTATCTCATTGGCCTCTCCATCGAGCACGGGCCTCAAGGCTGCTCCTGGAACAAACAACTTCCCCCGGATGAACACGGCAGAGAGACGCTCTCGCATTCCTCCCCACTCAAACTTTCCTTGGGATGTTGACTCTGGGACCTGTTCAGGTTTGTGTGGTGTCTGTTATACTACTGCATTATACTTTATACTGTTACTTTAACTTGGACTTTCTTAGGAAGATTCTTTGTTACTGTTGGGGGCTTCCAGACTAGTTGGAGCCTAAAAGGGTCAGAGGTTAGGAGACACTGCACTCCAGAGACATTTGGTAACTGGTACCATGGTGACAATTGATCATGTCAGGTCATATATGGTTGGGTGTTTTGTGTAAAGCAAGTTGATCTACTCCAGATGTCCGAGTGGGATGTCCTTTGTATAGAAACTATAAATGTAACTCAAATACGTTCCTCTGGGTCTTTCCTGCATTGGGCTTCTAAGGGGATCCAGACTCAAATTATCTGTTAATTGGCTGACTCTATTATCTGTCAAATAAATCATATTTACATTTATTAGAGTTGTTGTTAAATCATTTCTTAACCATCTTCCCTCCTGTGAGGCACCTGGGGAAACGCGGCTATAGGGTAAGTTCCTGAATTGAGGATCTTAAACTACAGTTGTCTCATGGCAGCTCAGATTGGGTGCCGGGTGGAGCGAGTCTCCAGGCCTTCGTTGTCGTCTTGTCATCATGTGTACTGTGTTTTGTTGTAATGTGCTTCCTCTCTTTTCTTTTTCTCTGTGTAATGGTTCTTAGATAGTTAACGTCTCAGATCAGATTCAGTTAGAAGTAAAAAAGAAAGTCATGTCACAGACAGAAATCTGAAGATTCACCTGTTTAGCTTTGCTTTGTAAGCTGTAGAGCGTTTTGTGTTGCATTTTTTGTATGAAAAGCGCTCTATAAATACAGTTTGATTGATTGATTCTTCGGTTTTGACAGGGTTCTGGTCACTGCCACAGCTTTATATCTATCTGAGAGTTTACTATAGTGAAACTAACACACCCTAGCTGGAAGAGTGGATAGTAGACTGAAAATAGGACATTGAATTTTCTTTTGCAACATCCAAGTGTGTTCTATTATTCCAGACATTGCACCATTGTACAATTCTCACTGGGGGTAAGTTAAATAAAAAGAAGCTGAAATGCCCAAACTCCCTGTGGCTGTATTGTTAGTCCATCACAGCTCCTGCCCACACTCCTGTCCCCGTCCCGCTGTGTGGCTCTGATCTGCCCCGTCAGAGTCCTCCAGGCTGGACTGATGTGATAATGACCCTGCTCAGGCTCCGGCTCTTTTCAAAGGGCAAGTGTCTCAAATCTGCCCAGAGGGACCCCACCGGACGGCCGCTAATTACCCCCGAACAGACGAGCGGGGGCAGGAAGTCAAAACCAAACCCTCGAAAAGTCAACTCTCGTGATCAGGAGCACAAATGCAGCGAAAATGCCACGCTCTTTAAGGAGCAGGTACTTAGCCCAGACTGAGCATTCATGAATATATAATGCACCCAGGCTGGAGCCGAGTCAGACAGTGAGCCAGAGCTGGTATTTTTAGGCTTTGGGGAAGATTAAAGAACCCATATTACGCGATTTTCCGATCTATGTTATAACCTCTACTCTGTTTTTAAACTCTATACGCCTTCACTAGAATCATTTGGACCATTTCAGCCCTGGAATTGCCGATCTCTAATAAACAAAAGGTAGTGCAGGGGGAGTGCAGCGGTATAAAAGCCATATCCTCAGAGTGGGGCTGTCAGAGGTAAACCTGTCACACACAATGAGCACAACACTGAGATGCACCAAGGGACCGATCTCCAGAGCCCGAGTTGTTTGTTCAGAACTACCTTAGCTTGAGAACTTTACTTGTTTCGCATTAGGTAATTCCTCTACGTGAAATCAAACTTTCTGAATTATAAAGTTAAATAAAGGATATGATGCTTTATTTGCTTTTGTTATTTCCTCCTGGCCTTTAAACATGCTCTCGAGGACCTTCGCTTTGGCGTTTTACAGCTAAAGTAACGACCATGTACCGAATAACACGCTATTTTCCAGCTTGTGCACTAAACTCCATCTACTGGCAGCAGAGGGAATTACCATGGGGGAAAAGGACAAATGTATGTCCCCAAAGACGCTTTCCAGAGCATTATTAACAGAGCGTTCTTCATTCACTCCAGTTCATTCACTATTTTACCAAAACAAATGACAGTTTATGCCTCTCTGTACTCTTGACAAGTATAGATTGGTCAAAAATAGACCCTTTGAGTGTGAGTAAACAGTGATGACGTAGGCTCGGTTGTGCATTTTGGCAACAGAAGTACGGCAGAACTCAGCAGCTTGTCGAGCTCTGCCAAAGGATTATCGTGAAAAGATCGTGAATATTTCCTCAACAAGCCGAACTTTGACAAACCGTGTCCGACTGCCAGATCCTTGGGCGATCAGTGAGTTAAACTGTAAAACTTTAAAACCGCCGATAAAATATCGATTCTGACAACCACACACAGAACAACCAGACATTTTGGTGCTGCAAATGTTTTTATCGCCGTCGTCTTCTGTCCGTGTTCAGTCTGAATGAAGCAGAATGAACGGGGAACAACGACACTTCTGTTGCCAAAAATGCACACTCAGCTTTATTTAAAACTTTGACTCTAAAAGGGTCTATAGCAGGGGTGGGCAAACTACGGCCCGGGGGCCACATACAGCCCGTCAACCTTTTTAATCCGGCCCGCCAAACATGAATGAACTGCAATAAAATTTATTAGTTTTATTTTCCCTGCAATTCTGGCGTTTCCCAATAGATGGCGCACTCTAGATACATTGATACATAAAACCAAATTATCCACATTGGCCCATGGCCCGGTGCCCGGGGGTAGAACTATATCTTGAACACGACTTCCTCACTCATGGTCCGAAAACCTTCCCATAAAGTACTGCGGCCAAGTATATATCTAGTGTG
Source organism: Odontamblyopus rebecca (assembly GCA_030686955.1). Taxonomy (NCBI): domain Eukaryota; kingdom Metazoa; phylum Chordata; class Actinopteri; order Gobiiformes; family Gobiidae; genus Odontamblyopus; species Odontamblyopus rebecca. The sequence goes on along the minus strand of CM060660.1, from coordinate 38,141,724 downwards.
CCGCACACTGCACCTGCTCCCGCACGGCGCTGCCACATTTCCTCTTGTTCGGTGTGGACACCGCGCGTGGACTGTGTCTTGTTGCAGACGCTGCGTGGACCTCGCATTCTCCTGTGCACCTCTAAACCAGAACTAACACCAGGACTAAGCCAGGTCTAAAGCAGGTCTACACCATGTGTAAACAAGCATTAAATCAGGACTAAAACCAGGTCTAAACCAGGATTAAAACCAGGTCTAAACCAGGACTAAAACCAGATCTAAACCAGGTCTAAACAAGGTCTAAAACCAGGTCTAAACCAGGAGTAAAACCAGGTCTAAAACCAAACAAGAATTTGCAGGAGGTGGGTGCTACATTCATGTAGTTTAAAAAAACATGACAATATCAAGTAATCCAGTTACTTATTTAAGTAATTTAATGGATTACATTACAAACTACATTTTGGGGTCTGTAATCTGTAATCTGTAGGGAATACAGTTTAAAGTAACCTTCCCAACACTGTCAACAGAATTATCAAATGTGTCACAATCAAACGGAAGTCAAAACTTCTGAAACGAAAAATGTTAATTTTTGAAGTGGAAAATCATCGGCTGATATATGGTGCACATGTTGAATTGAGATGTTTGAATATGTCACATGTAAATTGTTGGATCCTGCAAGTTATTTTCGTCTTATTTGCTGGGTTGACGTAGTCAGACTAGAACACTCCATCCATCTGCTCCTGGTCCGGCCCTTCCATCAAATTTTAGAACCCTTTGTGGCCCTCGAGCCAAAAAGTTTGCCCACCCCTGGTCTAAAACATCGTCACTATGAACTGTTTGATTTCTTGTGAGTATCTGTACTCTGGCAGTATTTTTATACGCCCGTTGTAATAAGACAGGACGTATTATGGTATGGCGCTGTCCGTCCGTCTGTCCGTCTGTCCGTCCGTCTGTCCGTCCGTCTGTGGACACTTCAAAGCTTTGAAGTCTTTGAAGCTTTGTCCGCGCTCTAACTCGACAACCGTCTCACCTAGGAATGTCAAACTTCATGGCTGGACACCCCATGGGTCAAGGATGTTCCCTATTGATTTCAAGGTCACAGGGTCAAGGTCACGGCCCGACCCTTTGCGAAAACCTGCCCGTCGCTCTTGCTAACTGTGATCGTTTCCATCTCTGTCTTTTTATCTTCCATCTCTGTCCTTTTATGTTACGTGCCGTAGATCTGAACTCTCTTCTCAAATGTTCTGCTGCTGAAAGCGAGAACAACCCACATTCTCTGCTTCTTTGAGCTTTGACACATTAAAGCTTTGTAGTGTCTTTAACCTCCTGAGACCAGGCTTTTTGTCTGGTGTGCATTTTTCATTTCTTCTTGCTTTGGGATAAGTAGGGACCTACTAAGTAAGTCTTCTGTATGACACCATTGGTTAAAAAATGTAAAAACATTAAAATGTATAAATAAATTACAAAAACAAACAAACAGCAATTAGCTGTTTATTTCAAGCCCTAAACCTGCCAAATGTGACGTAGGGTCGACCGTGAGCGGGTTGGGGTTCAGTGAGTGAGGTTAAAAACACACAAAAAGGCCTGAAAACGTGGTCCACAGTTTTAATTTTTTCTGGTTTTCAATCGTTACAAAAAAAGTAGAGGTGCAAAAGTGGAGACAGGCAGCAGTTTCCCTATAGCAGCAGAAACATCCAGCAATTTATAACTGTAAACTCATCTAAATATTCCCAAGTTTACCTAACAACATGTACAATCAATAATATAACACAGTCCCAATGTCTTCAAACGAGGACGTGACATTTCCTGATGCTCTCGTCTGCTGTGGTCAATGAAATGTGTCAAATTTTAATGCCAAATGAAGAGACATTAAGATACATGTAGAGACATTATTGTACATAAATACATTGGTTTTATTCATAAATTTTGCATCTAAACTTTACCGTGCAGTTTTTTTTTTTACTTTCGGAGCTGCTGTAGAGGTTTTTAGTTGATTACAGGTGAAAGTTTAAAATAATTGAAAATCATGGTGCTGAGAGGCAAAAATGTAATGTCCTCGTGTGGGGCCACAGGGTCTCAGGAGGTTAAGTTCTGTTGCTGCGATCTGATTGGTGGAATTCCGATTCTAGAATGTGATGATGTCATACTCATACTCCTACCGCAAGAGCCAGATTTCCCTATTGATTATCCGTCCGTCTGTCTGTCCGTCTGTCCGTCTGTCCGTCTGTCTGTGGACAATTTCTTGTCCGCGCTCTAACTTGACAACCGTCTCTCATATAAATAAATAATTCAAAGTACGGGCGTATTTTGGCGGAGCTCTTGTTCATACTAAATACCTGGAAAAAGTATTTGATGGTAACATTTTATATAGAGCTTTTCCACCTTCAATGCATTTAAAGCACTTTTACATCAGGGAACCACGCCAAAGGACACAACAACAGCATTCTTCTTTGGGAGCTGGAATCGAACCACCAACCTGTGGGCCAGAGGATCTGATCACTCTCCCAATGATGTGTATGTTGAGAGCGGGATTCGAACCGGCAACCTTCAAATTAGAGGACGAGCACTGTATCAAATGAGCTACTGTCACTAGTGTATAAAAAAACAATCGACAACAACAAAACTGAACACTTTTTTGCAGTTAATAGATGCTTTTGTTTAAATGAGTGCGCATCTACTCCTCAGTGGAATCGTCATGAGGAGGAGGGCGGGGCGGAGCAAAGTCGGCCATGTTGGGAAGGTCAAACACCACACAGCAGCTCAGGGCAGAACGAGGGATCTCCATGTCCCGCACCTGAGTCCAAACTCCGGTCCTTGCATCAAAACATTCAGCACAACGAAGGGTGCGCCAATTTTCCCCGCCTACAACATATAGCTGATTGTCAACAACCTCAATGCCAAAATTGGTGCACCCAGTCCACATGTTGGGTAGGCGGCGCCACGTGTTGGTTGCGGGGTTATAGACTTCAACAGTGTTCAAACAGGAATATCCAATAAACCCACCAACAGCGTAGATTTCATTGGCATAGGCGATGACACTGAGCCCAGAGCGCATGGTGGACATATCCGCTATCATGGTCCACTGTTCGGTTAGTGGGTTGTAAGTCTCAGCTGATGCCAGGTGATGTTCACCATTATAACCTCCACAAATGTAGATCTTTCCATTGTACACTGTGCTGCTGGCATCTCTCCTTTTTTCGTTCATAGGTGAAATCATGGTCCACTGATTGGTCACTGGCAAGTACCTTTCGGCTGTCTTCAGCGTGTCCAGTCCATCGAACCCGCCTATCACGTAGATCAAACCATCCAGCAAAGTCACACTAACGCCGCTCCTACGTGAATGCATGGGTGCTAATTCTTGCCACGTGTGAATTGCCAGGTCGTACTTGCAGGTAGTGTTGAGCCAGTGATTGCCGTCAGACCCTCCAATCACGTACACAGATCCATTAAGGAACACTGTGCCGTGATGGGCTCTTGGAGTCCAGTCATCATTAACCACACCCACCCAGCGATCGGTGAGGTTGTCATAGATGTCAATTCTGTTGGTTGGATTGTTTAGGCTATCGCCACCAATAACCATAAGCACCGCACTGGGCAGCCTTGGAGTGGCTAGACGAGTGGGGGGCAGGGAGGCATTGTACCTCCTAGCTCTTTCATCCAACATCACCTTTATGATCTTCTCCTCCACAATCTTCCAGTTATGAATGTAGTGGGACAGGTTATATCTAATCATGCACTGAGTGAAGTAATCAACATGGATCAGACCCAGACGGACTTTTAGTAGGAGGTCGGCCAAGTAGTGGTTCCTTTCCTCAGGAGCATGTGCAATCCATCTGATGACTGCCACTAACACGGTGGTCTCCTCCTTCACGTTCAGCCGATCATCATCAATGACTGAACACAGGTCTTCCCTGGAGAGCTGGAAGAACTCTTCAGAGCTGGTCACCACCTCTTCGAAAATGCTTAAGGATGTATTAGAAGGCTTGTTTCCTCAGCTGGGGGTAGTAGTACTTGTTTGAGATACCCCATACAGTGATGCAGTTACTGGGGGACATTTGCTCCTTCATGACCTGACAGCAGACTTCGGTAATGCCGCTCACATCTAAGTAGTCAGCAGCTATAAAGAGCTCCTGGAGGTTTTCCTGGGTGATGTGCACCACCCGGTGTAGCAGTAGTCCAGGATAATCTTCATGATATCAGCTGACACATTGGAGATCTCAAACACCTGGCAGTCAGGGCTGGACCAGTCAGTGAAGAGGCTTTTAAAGTATGTGCTGCAGCTACACAGAACCAGTTTGTGTGCTGGGAATTGCACGCCGGCCACGTTGAGCAAAGCATCGCACAACTTCTGCTCCCTCCTCAATTCCTCGAACACAGTGTTCATGTTTGGTTTGTATTTGAAAATGGATATCTTTGCACAGAGACATGTCTGTCTCTCTTGCTAACTCCTTTTATGTTACGTGCCGTAGATCTGAACTCTCTTCTCAAATGTTCTGCTGCTGAAAGCGAGAACAACCCACATTCTCTGCTTCTTTCAGCTTTGACACATTAAAGCTTTGTAGTGTCTTTAAGTTCTGTTGCTGCAATCTGATTGGTGGAATTCCGATTCTAGAATGTGATGATGTCATACTCATACTCCTACTGCAAGAGCCAGATTTCCCTATTGATTATCCGTCCGTCTGTCTGTCCGTCTGTCCGTCTGTCTGTGGACAATTTCTTGTTCGCGCTCTAACTCCACAACCGTCTCACCAAGGAATGTCAAACTTCCAAACTGCACCAACAATTCATCTTTAACTAGGTTTGACAAATTCTAACGTAATTCTATATACAATAATTCAAAGTATGGGCGTATTTTGCCCCGCTGGCGGAGCTCTTGTTATTTTTTTTTTTGCAATCCAAGGGGCGCCACCTGAAATCTTGCCTAGGGTGTCAAAATGGTTAGGGCCGGGCCTGATTAAATGGGACAAAATAGGAATAATTATCTCAATAATGGAAATACTACATCAATTACAAAACTGGGTTCAGGTTCCAGCAGTTCTGGGTTCAGGTTCCAGCAGTTTGTTTGTTCTAAATGTTCTTTTTCAAACCCGTGCGCATGCGTGAAAGAACGGTCGCCACGGTGACACGTCACAAAGTGGTAAACGCCATGGCGACGCAGCTTTGCTTTGAAGAACCTTTGAGCTGTTGCAACGTTGAGCCTTTGACCCTTTTCTCTGTGGATGCAGCTCTCAGTTCAGACTAGACACAACTTTCCAGCTCCTGAATCAGTCGCTCACTGAGATCCAGAGAGAGATTTACTGTCGATTTATCAAACAGACGAACACGTCACAACAACTACTACCTTAAACTTTGACGTTTTATTGTTAATTTTACATACATGATAAAGATGGAAAGACCAGTGGGAAACTTCATCAATATACAGCATGTGCACGACCTGGCTTTGGTGCACAAACTTCATGTCAAATTTAATGACATGGGAATAGGCGGCCCAGACGATCGGCCCACCTTCCACATCGAGCTGAAGGTGGGGGACTTCACTGGCTACGGCTCAGGTCCCACTAAACCACAGGCAAAGCTAAACGCCGCCTCAAAAGTTCTGAGGGACCTGAGGAAGCTCCCCATGCCAAAGGACGCCACTCCATATCGGCGTAAACCTCACGTGGACCTGACGGACATATCGCAGCGTCCGTACTTCTTTTACAACAAAAACCCCATCAGTGCCCTGTTGGAAATCCTGATGGTGCGGAGGCAGAAGGCGGCCGAGTTTGACCTCGCTGATGTTCAAACCTTCCCCAGTTTTCAGTACACGATGGAGGTGAGAGTGGGTCAGATGTCGTGCCGGGCTCAGGGTCCGAGCAAACAAAAGGCTAAGGTCCTGGCAGCAGAAAAAATGCTGCACATGATGGGGTTCAAAGAGCTCATGGAGCTTCATAACCCTCAAATGGAGCCGCACGAGGAGCAGATGTTCCAACAGCGCGTCCACGAACTGCAGGGAAAATACAAGAGGGAACAGAATGAGGCCGCAAAAGCCCCTAGACTGGCAGCTCAGGAACTGGGACTGAACCAGGAGCCAGGGCCAAAACACAAACCGAGACCAGCTCAGGAACCCAGACCAGTCCCGGAACCCAGACCAGTCCAAGCTCAAGAACCCAGGCCGGCCAATACCCCACAATATCCCAGACGAGGTCACCTCCCAGAGAGACACAGGTCAAATAATTGCCCACAGTATCCGGGACCTCACCAATTCCCCCCAAATCCTCGAGCAGCCCGGTACCCAGAGAAATCCTGCCAGGATCAATTGCCACAAGGTCACAGGGATCGCAGGCAAGTTAGGGACCCAGAAACTATGAGGCCAGGTCATTACCCTCGTAATTACAGAAGAGGCCAGTTTCCAGGAGATCCCAGGCCCGTCCACATCCAAGAGAACCACAGGCCGGGTCAGTTCCAAGAGCGACCCAGGCAAAATCATCAGGCCCCACATAATCCTGGACGAGGCCATTTTCCAGAAAAGCCCAGGCCAGTCAGACAATATCAGGTCTCCCAGGATCCCAGGCAAGGCCACGTCCCACAGAACACTAGAATAGTCCAGACCCTAAAGGATCCCAGTCGGGTCCAGATTGAAGAGGAACCCCGGCCACTCCTGGCTGTCCAGATACCTCAAAAACCAAGGATCCCAGAGAGACCCAGGCCAGTCCAGGTTCCGGCTCCTCAGGATATTGTAAGTCCTGTTACCTCAGAAGTGGACCATGTCCCACCAGTCCCAACCCCAGAACTGGTCTCAGGACCTTGTCAGAACATCACTAGTCCAGCAGAGGACCTCACTGCACCTGAGCTCTCTGACACAGCGCCCCCTACTGCCCAAAATCAGGTGCCCCTCAGTCCAACAAAGGAGCCTGTTCTGCCAGAGGAGAACTCCACTGTGGCCCAGATAATTGAGCAGTTCTGTCTGCCTCCAGAGGTCACCAGTGTTGTTCAGACCTGGTTTAAAGCGACGGATTCCACAGAGGACACCACAAGTCCTACTGTCAGACCAGAAGAACCACTAGAGGTGACTGAACCTGAGACACCTACAGCAGCTCCACTGGACGACTCTGCTGAGTCCGTCAATCCAGCAGAGGGACCAGAGTCCCCTGAGGCTGAACAGCACATACCTCTGGAAGTGTCTCCACCTCCTGAGGATTCAACAGTGGACTCTATCATACTAGAGGATGATACAACAGAGACTCTGACATCTGAAGAGCTCTCAGTTCCTCAAGAGGTTCATGACAGCTGGTTTAAGGGAGTGGAGGAAACCACAAGTCCTACTGAGGCTGTGCCACCAGAGGAGATCGCCGAACCTTTGTTAATTACACTGCAACAGCCCTCAGCCCCACAGGAAGTCACTGAGTCTGAAAGTTCAGTAGAAGACTCTGTCCCACCACCAGAAGAGATTGTGGTTCCTCAGGCCTCCACCCCTGAACCTTCTCTAAGTCTAACTTATGATGCGGTCACTGACGTAGAGGATTCTCCTACACAAAAGGAAGTTCACGTAGAGGAGACCGAAGTAGATGAGATAGAACTCGAAAACGTCCAACTAGAAGAAATCATACAGGAGATCCAATCTGAGGAAATACATCTAGAGAACAACCACATAGCAGAGGTCCAATCAGAAGTCATCCAACCAGATGAAATCCAAATACAGGAGAGCCAACAGAGAGAAATGCAGCTGGAGGATGTTCAACCAGAGAAGACTGAACCAACAACCTTAAGCGCCAACTCTGTATCCCCAGAGCTCCTCACCACAGCTACAGCCAAGGCCTTTAGTGAACAGGAGGAACCGTCTGATGCAAGCGCGGGGTCCAATGTAAAAACCGACCCTGAAGCCGCACATTGCATGATCCGAGCCATGATCAAAAAACTGGTTCCCAAACTCAAGCGCCTTCCTGATAATGACCAACAGGTGGCAATTGTGCAGAGACTCCAAAATGTGGAGAACCAGCTTGAGATGCCCGAGGACAGCGAGCTCAGTGTCAAAGACCTGAAAAACATCGGTAAAGCTGCTGCCGAACTCCTTCATAAAGCGATGGGCTGTGAGCAGCTGTCTATGATGTTCTACGACAGTAACACGGATCTTATCGAGGCCGCGGTGAAGTTACATCTCGAACACCAGCTCCGCATGTTCGTGGACGAGCCTAAGACAGCACGAGCACGTTTAGGACTGAGGAAGCTCTTTAGGAGCAATTTCATCTGTAAAGGTCCTCTCAACTCCTACCTGCTGTCGGGGCTGGTCCACTAATTCAACCATAGGACCCCCCTCAACCCCAACCCCACCCCCATCCCCCAACCCCCAACATCACCCCAGACCTCCAACCTCCAGCCCCACCTCTAACCAGACCCGCCAACAACATTTTGTGGGCCTGGGTTAAGAAGCCTCACATGGGGCCCTCTTTAAATTAAAATTAATCTGAAGAGGGGCCCCTAAAACCCTGGGGCCTCACACAACACACCCCTTTTTCCACACCCTGTTGACTAAATAAATAAAAAATTGTCAATAAAAAAATTGTGTGTATTTGTATCTTTTTATGTCTTATTATTATCTGCTCTTTTTATGTTTAATTATACGTAGGCCTGTCATGATCATTTCTGTATCCAATTCCCGTTCAGTGTCTTTGTTGGGGGGTCAGTATTTATTTATTCCGTGGGGACTTTTTCTTTATATTAGTAGTAAATTCTTCATTTATTTTTTTACGACCTAACAACGACACAACAAATGCAAACACCGCAACACAAATGCAAACACCGCAACACAAATGCAAACACCGCAACACAAATGCAAACACCGCAACACAAATGCAAACACCGCAACACAAATGCAAACACCGCAACACAAATGCAAACACCGCAACACAAATGCAAACGCCGCAACACAAATGCAAACACCGCAACACAAATGCAAACACCGCAACACAAATGCAAACACCGCAACACAAATGCAAACGGTGAGTCTGTTCTGTGCATATGTCGCGTTGGAGATAGTTAAACTTTTCAGAGATTATACATGTGCAGATCATACATGTGCAGATCATACATGTGCAGATCATACATGTGCAGATCATACATGTGCAGATCATACATGTGCAGATCATACATGTGCAGATCATACATGTGCAGATTTAGTGCAGCTCTTTATTTAAGTCATTTCACTCACGTACGGTCACTTTATTTACGTCAACTCTGCTGTGATGAAAAAACTGAAAGGTTTAAATAGTTCTCGTTAGACTCAGCAGCGCAGTAGTGGAGGGCGGTGCACTTGTTGTAGTCTGTGATAAGGCCTAAAAGAAAAAACAAACAAACTGAATTTAACATGAAGAAAGTTTCCCAAACTGGCTACAAAATTCACATTTACATCTTAATATCTCAAAGTCAGTTTGTATGTTTTTCTCTAAAAAGCCTGGCATGGATACAGACCCAGATACATCTGTGCTTGGAACGAAACTGAAACTGCTCCATGAAGTGAAGTATCTGGGAGTGACTCCCAGATACTGGACCCACAACTATCATTTAAACAACATGTCAAAAGAACAGTGAATAAAATCAAATACAAATTATCAAATTTTCGTCATATAAGAAATAATCTAACAACAAACTCTGCAATTATGTATTTAAAATCAATGATCTTGCTGCAGCTAAATTATTGTATTACTAGTTGGGCTCTGACAAATAAAACTACTCTTAAATTAGTTGAAACTGTTTATAAAAAAGCACTTAAAGTATTGGACAAAAAGCCCGCAAGCTTCCACTATTGTAGAATACTTGACACATACAAATTTCTTAATTGGGACAACACCATCAAATATACAGATTTAATTTTGGTTTACAAAGTTTTTAATAATCTTGCTCCACCTCCTCTAAAGGAGTTTGTGAAAAGAAATTCAAATCGCACAGCAAGAGCCGGTTCTAGAGGCGACTGGTCTCTGCCGTTTAGGAAAAGTGCTTTTGGACAGTTCCTCTTTTGCTTATCGAGTAGGTCAAACATGGAGCACACGACCTGCTCACATACGAGAGCTTCCAACACTGCAGCATTTTCTAAAGCTTTAAAACAGTGGCTGTTCACTGGTCAAATATGTCAACGTATTTCACAAAATACATTTTTTTATATTGAGGGGTTGTTGGTTTAACTCTTAAACTCTTGACTTGAACTGTCTGAATTGTGTGTACAGTGAGTGCTGGTGTTGTGTACTTTTGTGTGATTGTTGCTGTACTTTTCCTTGTCCTGTAGATTTGACATCAACCTGCCGAGGGACTGAAGATGGAAATTAGCCACGCTGGCTATAATCTTTACATATTTACATTTTACATTTGTGGCCACACCGGCTCGTCAAAGCCTGATCCCGTCAGATCTCAGAAGCTCAGCAGGGCCTGGTTAGTACTTGGATGGGAGACACTGAGAATTCCAGGTGCCACAGGGGGGCGCCAGTCGCAAAAACTGTCGTAGTGTCCTTAGGCAAGACACGTCACCCACATTGCCTAGTATGAAAGTGGTGTGTGCGTGAATGGTGGCGGTGGTCGGAGGGGCCGATGGTGCAGATTGGAGCCTCGCTTCCGTCAGTCTGCCCCAGGGCAGCTGTGGCTACAATAGTAGTTTACCACCACCGGGTCTGGAGTGAATGAATAATGCTGTAAAGCGTCTTTGAGTGTCCTGAAAAGCGCTGTATAAAACTGATGCATTATTATTATTTTAAATGTTCATTAATATGTGCTGTCCCTTTACAAATAAATAAATAAATACAAATAAATATAAAAAATAGGGTTTATTCACACTTACGTCACAAACCAGGAAGACACATGCAATGACGACTTCTGGTGTAGCTCCCGACACTGGGCTCCTGCATGGAAACAAAGTCAAGGGAGTTACGTGGCCGGAGTAACAAAGAGGAGACGTATGGCCTGGATATAACAAGTGGACATAACGTTTGGCGCTAAAACGATATTTTGTTGTCTGTTTTCTTGCCCTTCCAATCGTGTAAACGGACTGAACACCCGACAGCGGAACAAGTTAGTCCCATATGCCACAATATCGATCGATCAATCGAGTCCGTTGTTTTGCAGGTATCTCCATGGATCCATGCAGACATAGCTAAAAAACAGAGGGAACTACATAGACCATGATCCTTTGCTCCGTTTCAGTGCAGACGACATGAAGAAATAACTGTTCTAAGCACTTTTACATCTTCATTCTTTGGGTTAACTGTGATTGTGAAGGCATTTTTAGAGGAAAAAGGAGCAGATTCACCACAAAATATCGCAGTAAATATCGTACGGTGAGATGTTTATGGTGAAAATATCGTACAGAGAGACTTGGATATCGTTCCAGCCCTCGATGGGACAGAAGCCGATACTAAACTCTCCCATTCCAAACTAAATCTCTTTTCTCCGTCTGATTTCCCCAGAGAGTTTTCCGTCTGTCCTGCCTCGAAGTGACTGAACAGAAGTGAAGATCGCGACGACACGACTGAGCGAGAGACGGAGGAAGAGGCCATTTTAAATCAGAGGGTTGGCAGTTCGATCGTCTCCTGTCCTTGAGCAAGACACTTTACTCATCTTTTCTGGATGTGGAGCGTGAGGGACGGACAAGTCGCTGCTCAGATGATGAAAAAAGTACAAATTTTCCTGTATTTTCCCGTCTTTTTTCGCACTCATTCAGTCACTCAGGCTTCTCCCACTCTTTTCTCCTCTATCCCTCGCTCTTTCATTCTGCTCTGACGGACGGATAAAATGAGCCGTCACACATTGTCTCCCTGCTAATCACCAAATCATCATGTTAACCATAAAGAATTACCAAAATTACCAAAAATCTTGCATTTTAAGTAAATATTAAATGCAGGGCCGCCCCCCCCATTAGGCAACATAGGCAAATGCTAAGGGCGCCGCCGCTCCACTAGGGGGCGCCGAGCGCAAAAATCGGCGATGGGGGATAAAATCCTCCACTGTCTAAAACAGGGGTGGGCAAACTACGGCCCGGGGGCCACATACAGCCCGTTAACCTTTTTAATCCGGCCGCCAAACATGAATGAACTGCAATAAAATTTATTAGTTTTATTTTCCCTGCAATTCTGGCGTTTCCCAATAGATGGCGCACTCTAGATACAGTGATACATAAAACCAAATTATCCACATGGGCCCATGGCACGGTGCCCGGGGGTAGAACTATATCTTGAACACGACTTCCTCACTCATGGTCCGAAAACCTTCCCATAAAGCACTGCGGCCAAGTATATATCTAGTGTGCCGCACACTGCACCTGCTCCCGCACGGCGCTGCCACATTTCCTCTTGTTCGGTGTGGACACCGCGCGTGGACTGTGTCTTGTTGCATACGCTGCGTGGACCTCACATTCTCCTGTGCACCTCTAAACCAGAACTAACACCAGGACTAAGCCAGGTCTAAAGCAGGTCTACACCATGTGTAAACAAGCATTAAATCAGGACTAAAACCAGGTCTAAACCAGGATTAAAACCAGGTCTAAACCAGGACTAAAACCAGATCTAAACCAGGTCTAAACAAGGTCTAAAACCAGGTCTAAACCAGGAGTAAAACCAGGTCTAAAACCAAACAAGAATTTGCAGGAGGTGGTTGCTACATTCATGTAGTTTTAAAAAAAACATGACAATATCAAGTAATCCAGTTACTTATTTAAGTAATTTAATGGATTACATTACAAACTACATTTTGGGGTCTGTAATCTGTAATCTGTAGGGAATACAGTTTAAAGTAACCTTCCCAACACTGTCAACAGAATTATCAAATGTGTCACAATCAAACGGAAGTCAAAACTTCTGAAACGAAAAATGTTAATTTTTGAAGTGGAAAATCATCGGCCGATATATGGTGCACATGTTGAATTGAGATGTTTGAATATGTCACATGTAAATTGTTGGATCCTGCAAGTTATTTTCGTCTTATTTGCTGGGTTGACGTAGTCAGACTAGAACACTCCATCCATCTGCTCCTGGTCCGGCCCTTCCATCAAATTTTAGAACCCTTTGTGGCCCTCGAGCCAAAAAGTTTGCCCACCCCTGGTCTATAGGGACACCTGGGACATTTCTTGTATAAAACTGGGACACATCACTGGTTTTAGATAAATCTGCAGGGACAGGGGACACAGGGGACAGAAAACTGGGACTGTCCCGGGTAAACAGGGACATCTGGTCACTTTATGTAAGCACACAGTTGTAATGAACGCAGTTTGATCACAGAAATGCTTAAAAAAACAAGTCTGGAGATTATTTATGTCGATGGATTGTTTGTTTTTCGGCACAGAGAATGTGTGCAGCCTGAGTGCAGAAAGCGCCGCTGTCTGTGCGGTTAACATGAAGCTGCAACACTATCGATGTTGTCAGCACTAAAACAGTTTATCATCTTGTGATATAATAAGTTATGATGCTAAATGAGCATTAGTGAGTGGGACACGCGTGTAAACGATGAGAAGAAATGGCTCAAACTTCAGTAGACGGACATAACGTTCATACCTGCAGCAGGCCTCACCCCCGGGAGGGCCTGAAATCTGCTGAAATCCTAGAAAACACTGACATGATACCAGACAGGACAGCGACTCTTTCTACAGGAGACACGATACCAGACAGGACAGCGACTCTTTCTACAGGAGACGTGATACCAGACAGGACAGCGACTCTTTCTACAGGAGATGTGATACCAGACAGGACAGCGACTCTTTGTGCAGGAAACGTGATACCAGACAGGACAGCGGCTCTTTGTGCAGGAGACATGATACCAGACAGGACAGCGACTCTTTCTACAGGAGACATGATACCAGACAGGACAGCGACTCTTTCTACAGGAGATGTGATACCAGACAGGACAGCGACTCTTTCTACAGGAGACGTGATACCAGACAGGACAGCGGCTCTTTATGCAGGAGACATGATACCAGACAGGACAGTGACTCTTTCTACAGGAGACATGATACCAGACAGGACAGCGACTCTTTCTACAGGAGACACGATACCAGACAGGACAGCAACTCTTTCTACAGGAGACACGATACCAGACAGGACAGCGACTCTTTCTGCAGGAGACACGATACCAGACAGGACAGCGACTCTTTCTACAGGAGACGTGATACCAGACAGGACAGCAGCTCTTTGTGCAGGAGACATGATACCAGACAGGACAGCGACTCTTTATGCAGGAGACATGATACCAGACAGAACAGCGACTCTTTCTACAGGAGACGTGATACCAGACAGGACAGCGACTCTTTCTACAGGAGACACGATATCAGACAGGACAGTGACTCTTTGTGCAGGAGACGTGATACCAGACAGGACAGCGACTCTTTCTACAGGAGACACGATACCAGACAGGACAGCGACTCTTTCTACAGGAGACGTGATACCAGACAGGACAGCGGCTCTTTGTGCAGGAGACATGATACCAGACAGGACAGCGACTCTTTCTACAGGAGACATGATACCAGACAGGACAGCGACTCTTTCTACAGGAGACACGATACCAGACAGGACAGCAACTCTTTCAACAGGAGATATGATACCAGACAGGACAGTGACTCTTTCTACAGGAGATGTGATACCAGACAGGACAGCGACTCTTTATGCAGGAGACATGATACCAGACAGAACAGCGACTCTTTCTACAGGAGACGTGATACCAGACAGGACAGCGACTCTTTCTACAGGAGACGTGATACCAGACAGGACAGCGACTCTTTCTACAGGAGATGTGATACCAGACAGGACAGCGACTCTTTCTACAGGAGATGTGATACCAGACAGGACAGCGACTCTTTCTACAGGAGACACGATACCAGGCAGGGCAGCGACTCTTTGTGCAGGAGACATGATACCAGACAGGACAGTGACTCTTTCTACAGGAGACACGATACCAGACAGGACAGCGACTCTTTCTACAGGAGATGTGATACCAGACAGGACAGCGACTCTTTGTGCAGGAGACATGATACCAGACAGGACAGCGACTCTTTCTACAGGAGACATGATACCAGACAGGACAGCGACTCTTTCTACAGGAGACATGATACCAGACAGGACAGCGACTCTTTCTACAGGAGACACGATATCAGACAGGACAGTGACTCTTTGTGCAGGAGACGTGATACCAGACAGGACAGCGACTCTTTGTGCAGGAGACGTGATACCAGACAGGACAGCGACTCTTTCTACAGGAGACACGATACCAGACAGGACAGCAACTCTTTCAACAGGAGATATGATACCAGACAGGACAGCGACTCTTTCTACAGGAGACGTGATACCAGACAGGACAGCGACTCTTTCTACAGGAGACGTGATACCAGACAGGACAGCGGCTTTTTGTGCAGGAGACATGATACCAGACAGGACAGCGACTCTTTCTACTGGAGACATGATACCAGACAGGACAGCGAGTCTTTCTACAGGAGACACGATACCAGACAGGACAGTGACTCTTTCTACAGGAGACACGGTACCAGACAGGACAGCGACTCTTTCTACAGGAGACGTGATACCAGACAGGACAGCGACTCTTTCTGCAGGAGACACGATACCAGACAGGACAGCGACTCTTTGTGCAGGAGACACGATACCAGACAGGACAGCGACTCTTGAGACATGTGCAGTAGGGCACAAAGTGACAGTCTGATAATCCCTCTACAAACTGTGTAGAGTTTTACCTGTGATGCGAAAATCCTGGGAGAATTCGAGCAAAACGTTTGTCGACAGCACAAGGGGAGCGGACTTTTTTCAGAAGATTCATTAAAAGAAGTGAAGTCAATGAAGCTAAATGCAACTAACAGGTATTAACAGGTATGTTTGTGAAGAGGAAATAATGCTCAAAAAGCTCAGAAAAAGTCAACTTTGCATAATTCTTCAAGTTAAAATGACCCAAATAGACAGACGCAACGCAGTTTACAATGAGTTTCACAATTCGCAGCACAGATTGAATTGACAGTTGTATTTTTGGAGTCACCCCAGCCCACAGCTCCCAACATTACAACGACACAAATGTCCGCTTTCCTTTTATTACTACGAAACCATGTCCCAGTATTATTATTATTCCATATGAAGCCGCGCGTTGAACAAAGGCGTGACTCTGCGGCCCGAACCCGTCGCCTTATCTCCCCGCGTCAGAGATGTACAGACGCCACACGCTCAAATGCACCAGCAGATTTTTAATTCCGACCCGCAGCACGGATAATTTGACTCCATCTGTGAAATGGGCTGGGAGCAGAGGACAGTGGCGGCGGGAGGAAGACCGTGGCGCTCTCATAAGTCCTCTGTTCTCAAAGCCACCGCTCTGACACAAGAAGATAACAGTCATTTCGTCACTCTCGCAAACTCTCGCCCCGCTGCCGTTTGCAAGCTGCTCCGTGTGAAGTGTTCCAAGAGTACAGTGGAAATAACGGAGTTACAATACCGAAAAGTCAAAA
Source organism: Odontamblyopus rebecca (assembly GCA_030686955.1). Lineage (NCBI taxonomy): Eukaryota > Metazoa > Chordata > Actinopteri > Gobiiformes > Gobiidae > Odontamblyopus > Odontamblyopus rebecca. The sequence continues at coordinate 38,125,298 of CM060660.1, read as the reverse complement.
GTTTGGGCTCATTCTGTGTTTATTTTTACTATTTTATTTATTTTATTTACAAACAGAAGACACTGAATATATTAAAGGTGCCTCGTGTAACTTTTCTGGTGGAGGGTCCGTCAAATGCTTTCCTTCACGGAGATGTTAGTGTTTTTGTCCGGAATGTTTCGCAGTACGGCATTAAACCTTTCTATCTCCATGGAGACCGAGCCAGACCAAGATACAGGTCAGATCTGTGGAGAGGCGACCCCCGCTTACAGTCAGCATCTAGGTTTTTCTAGGTATTTTTGAGCTGTAATTAAATAAATGTAAGGCAGAGCTGTTTAATGCCATACTGTGGAACATTTCAGGCATGACATATCCATAGTAACAAGCGGGTGATGGACCCTCCACCAGAAAAGTGACACAATGCACCTTAATTATGGAGCAAAGAAAAAAAGTTTAGTATCCTCAGTGTTGCTTTGCTTTGCTTTGCTTTGCTTTGTCTGTCTGGAATGTTTCGCAGTATGGTGTTAAACCTTTTTATCTCCATGGAGACCAAACCAGACCAAGTTACAGGTCAGATCTGTGGAGAGGCGACCCCGCTCACAGTCAGAAGGTCTGTTTTTCTAGGTATTTTTGAGCTATAAAACCACCTGGAATTGAATAAACATAAGGCAGAGCTGTTTAATGTCACACTGTGGAACATTCGAGACAGAGCAATGACGTATCCATAGAAACAAGCAGGTGACGGACCCTCAACCACAAAAGTGACACAATGCAACTTTAAGTAAATAAATATATATGTAATTACATAGCAAAGGAAAAAACACAGTTCAATAACTTGTCACCTTTTGCCTTGTTTGTCTGGAATGTTCCACAGTGTGGCATTAAACCTTTCTATCATCATGGAAACCAAACCAGACCAAGTTACAGGTCACATCTGTGGAGAGGCGACCCCGCTCACAGACAGAATGCTTGTTTTTCTAGGTATTTTTGAACCAACTGTAACTGAATGAAACTAACGAAGCACTCTTTAAAGTCACAGTGTGGAACATTCCAGACGTATCCATAGAAATAAGCAGGTGACGGAACATCTACCACAAAAGAGACACAAGGTAAAGCATAGCAAAGGGGAAAAAAGGGGAAAAACGTTGTATTAGTAAGTTGTATTTTATGTTCAAATCCTCAAAGTAGACACCCTTTGCCTCGTTTGTCTGTCTGGAATGTTCCACAGTCTGGCATTAAACCTTTTTTTATCTCCATGGAGACCAAAGTAGACCAAGTTACAAGTCAGATCTGTGGAGGCGACCCCGCTCACAGTCAGAATGCTTGTTTTTCTAGGTATTTTTTGAGCTATGAAACCACCTGTAATTGAATAAACATAAAGTGGAGCTGTTTAATGTCACACTGTGGAACATTTCGGGCAGAGCAACGACATCTCCATAGAAACACGCAGGTGACGGACCCCCGAACGAAAAGTTACAGCAGTGCAGCTTTGTCTGTCTTTGTCTAAAAGTAAAATGCTATGACTACCAACACTTACCTTTCCTTGTACGGGCTGTAGAAACCTGCACCTCGTCCACACACAGTTGAGTTGCACAGTTCTGATTGGATTCAGGCGCTGACAGAGAATCCATGTTAGTGATTTGGGGCCGAGCGCTTTGCTGTCACAGAGTTTTGGGACTATATTTCCTGAGCTACACGAAGCCTGGAGTGAGAGGTGGAGCGACACGTCTTTACGGCTGCTGTTTGTGGTGACGCTCCGGGGTCTGACCTGAGAAAATGCCGGTTCCTCAAAAGTGTCTGAGCATAAGAACACAGAGAACGAACAGAAATATTCCCCAGGGGTCCGGAGAGAGGCACGAGTGGGAACCTGCACACGCTGCGTTCAAGAGATGCACCAAAACAGCTTTAGTTTTATTTTCTGATCGATGGTATAACATTTCCTCATCACAAACAGACCCGGAGTTGCGTTTTGTTTCAAATGTTTAACACACAGATCCTGCGTATTCAGGCTGAGTTCTTCTCTCAAACTGAAAACACGTCTAACTTGTAGTTCAATGAGGTGCATTTATACAAATTTTCAGTTTGACGTGGGCTCTTTTCAACAATATACTAAACCCTCAGCTACCAACCTTGGTGACAAGCAGATAAATGCAGTGGTTAAATCCAGTTTTTATCACCTGCGGCTTTTATCCAGACTCAAACCGGTTTAATCTTTGATCTGGAACCCTAAACCTAAATCCAAACCCCAAACCCTAAATCCTAATCCTAATCCCAATCCCTAACCTTAAATCCAAATCTCAAACCCTAAACTTTAACCCTAATCCCAAACCTTAAATCCTAATCCTAATCCCTAACCTTAAATCCAAATCTCAAACCCTAAACTTTAACCCTAATCCCAAACTGTAAATCCTAATCCCAATCCCAATCCCTAACCTTAAATCCAAATCCCAAACCCTAAATTTTAACCCTAATCCCAAACCTTAAATCCTAATCCTAATCCCAATCCCTAAATTTAGATCCAAATCTCAAACCCTAAACCCTAAACCCTAAGCATTACATTCTCTTAAACGTTCTCTACTGCTGTTAGTTGGCGAGTTTGTACATGTATTATTAAAATAAACAATAAAAAAAAGTTTTAAAAAAAGGAAAAATTTAAAACAAAATATCAAAACAGTTTTACCCAAGTACCAGGTCAGGGTCCGTCACTGTTTCACTTCACTATGACAGCAAAAGCACTTGAGCTCAACACACTTGTAATTTGCACTTCACGAGCGGAAAGGATCATCTTTCCCACAGCACGTGAAGGCAGCACGAGGAACAGGCTTCGTTTAACCATCAGGGGGCGCTGCTGCAGAACTGGCACAAGATCTAAAGACAGAACCTTCCAATTTTATATTATTATTTTGTGTATTTTGAGCTTTTTTGGCCGCTCAAAGACGTTTTCCAGAGCATTATTCATTTACTCCACACTTGGCGGTGGTGAACTATTATTTTTACCACTGGGACAGACTGATGGAAGTGAGGCTTTTAATGTCCAAAAGGTAAATTCACAAACGAACCTGAACCTTTTTTGTTGGTGACTTGACTCTAGAACTGGTTATATTACAACAAAAGTCTCCATTTCAACATTAATTTTAGCCACTCCCCCATGTGTGAGAATTAAATGGTCACATAAATGGTAAATGGTCACATTTTCATAGCGCTTTTCTCATATGATTGGTGATGTCACGCTCCGTTTGGCCGTTATTGGCTGCAGGAAATTTCGTGCGCGCAATAATCTTGTGACTGTCATAATGGTGTCGTCTAATTTCTTTCTTAATATTTTGAAATCAGTGAAATTCAGCAGAGCCAGGTTCAACAGGAACTCTTCAGAACAACGACGCTTTCAATGTTTTGGTGTAAACAAATGGTAACGTACCCTGTTATTGCTCAGAAAGCTTTGGAGATGTTCATATCATTTGTTACAACATGTCTTTGCGAGCAATTATTTTTGAGGATTGTGGGTTTGGGGTTTTTGGAGGCACTTAAACAAGAATTCAGAAGGCATAATGCAGTCCACAGGAAGGTTGGGTTTTTTTTGGTTTAGATACAGGCCTTGAATCAGCTGGTCCTAACACACTGCAGGAGTCGTCTTATAGCTGCACTTTTACATCACTTGTTGACATGTTATAGGTCCCATAAGGTTGAGCCCACAAATAACACACTGCACATTTACAGCAGCACAGGTCTCTGCACAGACAGCACACTTAAATGTCAAAGTTGACATGTTCAGCTCTAAATGTCATAGGGTTCATATGTTCAGTTCAGAGGAGAGTATAAGGCAAAAGTTCACAACATATTTGCTTCTTTAATTATTCAAGAAAACGAACAGACTTTGATGTGAAAATGACATGAGAGCGGCACTTGTCAAAGTGAAGCTGCATTTCTGAACTGGTCTGTAAAAGGCAACAGCAGAAGTCACACTGATGTTTAGTAAATAATTCATTATTGTGTTCTTGTTTTTGTGAGAAAACCATGTTTTGATGGTTTTGTGCTTTGAACACAGCGATGTTGATGCACCGTTCAGTTTGTGCACCAATAAAATATATATATGCAAAAACTGTCATAGTGTCCTTAGGCAAGACACATCACCCACATTGCCTAGTATGAAAGTGGTGTGTGCGTGAGTGTTGGTGGTGGTCGGAGGGGCCGATGGCGCAGATTGGAGCCTCACTTCCGTCAGTCTGCCCCAGGGCAGCTGTGGCTACAATAGTAGTTTACCACCACCGGGTCTGGACTGAGTGAATAATGCTCTGTAAAGCGTCTTTGAGTGTCCAGAAAAGCGCTGGATAAAACTGATGCATTATTATTATTATACCTGTGTTTTGAATGTGAAAAAAAACATATTTTATTTTTCCAGTTAAGAAGATTCGGTGCATGTGCAGATGAAACTAGTGGGGTTCAGTACCTCCAACATGGTGAAGATCCACTGCTATAGAACGCTGTACGCCGTTATTAGCCACGCCGCCGATTTCAATACAAGTTCATCAAGACCTACATGCGAAAAGTATGTATGTACAGGCAATTTACATCACAAACCATCCCACAGAAAACGTGTGAAAAGTCATTAAGCCATAGAAATGTCCTCAGGTGCGGGCAATTTTGTGTATTACATTGCATTCGCGGCTTTGGCCATTAGCGCCGCATTAGACTCCATTATGAACCAGCGTCAGTGAAAGCAGCACGCCGGCCCGAGTCGTGTGTCAGCCCAGTGAGTACGCTGTGAGTGGATTAGTCAAAGAGATGGATGAAAACGGCAGCGGCACTTGGAACAGACTTATTATAGATTGTGCTGTCAAACTCGGTTCCACGTATATGAAATGAAATACCTGGCCATGTGGCAACCCCGCGTGATGGATGGCATTCAGCGGCCCACACAAAGCAGCTCCCCCAGACGAGCCACAGAGCGCTTCAAGAATACAGGGACGAGATAGTGACGCGCGGAGAAAAGAAGCGCCGATAGCAGATTTCTAAAGAGTAATGGGCGAGCGAAGGCGGCAAAGACGGGTGGATCTGAAGACGTGAAAGTCTCTGGATGCTTCAAAATAGAAATTAAAACTATATTTTTGTGTGACGGAGTGGAAAAGATGGAGAAAAGATGCAGATTTTTTTGTTGCAACTGTCTATCTCACCCACAATCCATCTTTCTATATATAACGTATTTGTATTAGAAAATCATTAGTGAGCTGATTTTGGTGCAGTTTTCACGGGTTTTGGCTTCAAATTCCCTTAATAACAATAAAGCCTTTGACTTGTGATGCACCAAACTCCTAAATGGGACCATAGACAGCTCCTGAAAATGTGTTGTGTAAATACATTTTTTTTTACTTTTCTTGAGTTTTCGGACTACTTTTCTGACAGCGTTTGCAATTTCGGGCATTGCGCCGTGGTAGCATTCAACATTTCACCATAGACACAGATGTAGAACACCCCCAGAGTGGCGTCACTGCAGAGTATCAATGCATAAGTCTGGTCACCAAGAGAAATGACCAGGTTTAACATTTCTGCATTGAGTTTTAGGATAGGGATGGGACGCGAGACAAAGAAATGAAAATAGAAAAATGAAATGATGAGACTTTTTTTGTTGTAATACATCAGGGTCTGGGGTCGAGTCACAGAAATGATCAGGTTCCATATTTGGGAATTCAAGGATCACTCCCACCCTTTACACATGACATATTACAGGACATTCACAATTTCAATGACCGGAGGGGTTTAGGCTGAAGTGACACTTATAGAAGCCAAACCCTATTTACAAGAAAATTAGCATACGGAGCATGTGGCGATTTTTAACAAAAGAAATAATAATTTAAAAAAGAGAGAGAGAGAAAAAACCCACAAAAGACAAAACGCAAAGCAATATTTCTGCTCACTGGGAGCAGCTCTTCAGTGGATTACAACAAATTCTCAGTTTACAGGTCCCTCATCAATATACTTTACATGAAGGTTTTTAAACATTTGATTATTTATTTATTTAGTATTATTATTTAATTAATTAATTATTTTTTCCCCCCATTTTAGGTGTTGCCGCAAAAACATATTTTTCAACAATGACTCAAACATTACAAATGACAAAAATTTGGATTAATTTAGATCAAGATGCGTGGATTGATTCTAGTTGTTTATATCTGTCACATTCAGTTTGAACAGTTTCCATTTTTAATAATACCATTTAATACTTTCCAAGTACTTTGGACATTATTCCTGTGCTGTTCTATTAACTTATGATAATAATATATTTGGTTTGATCTTATAATACTTGTTAGTGTATTTTTGTATGATTTATATCTGACTTCAGCACCTTTTCTTCTCTGTTTGATGAAGTTTATACAGATGCCTTTTCTTTTGCCAAGCCTTGCCTGTGCCCTTTGTTATCCATGGTTTCTCTTGCTTATTTTTTTCTTTATTTGAACTTTAGTGGACAATGTTTATTGTAAATGTTAATCAATGTGTTCAGAAAGGCATCGTGGGCCTTGTCAGGATCGGTTGAAGCATAGATATTGTCCCATGTCTGATTTAACAACTCCACCTTTAGGGCAGCTACAGCTTCAGATGTTCTGTGCCGTATAAGTTTTTATTTGTCAACTTTACTGACATAGGCCTTTGGAAGGAGCTGGTGAAACACAGGAAGATGGTCACTTATATCATTTATGAGCAGTCCTGCTGTAATTTGGGCTTCAAGTGCATTAGTAAAGATGTTGTCAATTAAGGTTAAGGAAGGACTGCAAGAGAATTAAATCTGGACGAAACCAGGAGTGATCCAGGACTAAACCAAGACTAAATCAGCATTGAACCAGGACAAAACTAGGCAGGACTACATCAGGATTAAACCAGGACTGAACCAAAACTAAACCGGGACTAAATCAGGACAGAATCAGTGCTAAACCAGGACTGAACCAGGACAGAAGCAGGACTAAACCAGGACCAGACCATAACTGAAGAAGGATTAAGCCAGGACTAAATCGGGACTAAACTAGGACCAAACCAGGACTAAATCAAACTCAAGACTAAACTGGGTCTGATTAAATCAGCCCCGGTGTTGTTGTTTTTATGGGTACATTTGTGTATCGTTGTCTTTCGTCTTTATAATCGTCATCTCTTCTGCACCTCCTCCTCTCGTTTCTCTGTCAGTGACAAAACAAAGCCGAGCCGAGTGTTCAGTGGCACTAATTAAAGACGATTTCACGCTCCCGCAGTCTGAGCCCAGGTCCGTTCGTTAAAGGATTCATCTTCATTAGGAGAGATAGACCCCCATCCATCTGAAGCATCTGCACAGGCAGGGCAGGGGCAGGGGCAGGGCAGGGGCAGGGGCAGGGCAGGGGCAGAGCAGGGCAGGGGCAGGGGCAGGGGCAGGGCAGGGGCAGGGGCAGGGGCAGGGGCAGAGCATATGTGCTTTCAATCAAGGGTTTAGTCTCAGGTTTGGTAGGGACATTACTTCCCCCGGCATGAATACTTCTCCGTGCTTATTGCAGATAGATGCCGGGGCTTTATTCTTTTGGCTACAGTTCATCAGCAGTTTAACAATTAGGCTCGATTAAAACACGTTTGCAGTTCATAGGTTTGCATTGCACTATTTACTCCCTCGGTGGTGAATAATAACTTCTATATCCCCGTTTTTTTTTGGGTGGTGGCAGGATTGTTCTGCCTTCATCAGCCGGTTTCACTACTTCGTGGTCGCTGGAGAGAAATTAACCAGTGCGGACAGCGGAGGCGACACGACGGGGACCTCGGCGGCTCGGAGGTCCACGGCCCGGAGTCTGGAGCTCTAATAAATACACTGAAGTCACTCCCTTGAGCGGGAAAACACGGCACTCGCAGACCACAGCTGACGCCCTGGACACAGGACAAGTATTTTTCTCCCGTTGGGGCGTTGGGGGCGTCTGAATCCAAATGTAAAAGCTCCAAATAGGGACGTCCAGGGCGTTTTTGGACGTCCAGGGTGTTTTTGGACGTCCAGGGCGTTTTTGGACGTCCAGGGCGTTTTTGGACGTCCAGCGCGTTTTTGGACGTCCAGCGCGTTTTTGGACGTCCAGCGCGTTTTTGGACGTCCAGGGCGTTTTTGGACGTCCAGGGCATTTTTAGACGCTGCGGTGTGAATGATCAAATGCTCACCTTTCACAATACAATTAAATTAGCCAATCTAAGGTTATTATTCAAGATTATCAATAATGTGGCACCACTATCACTGAAAAAGTTTGTCCATTTAACATCTGATCAGACGGTCAGAACAACCAGGTCAACGGTCAGTGTGTAAAGCTGAAGCGGAAAACGTCATGAGGACAATCTGCATTTTCTTTTAAAACGATCTCAGAATGGAACAAACTTCCAACTGAGCTAAAATTATGCAAAAACTTCAAACTTTAGCCTGGAAATTAAACAACAATGAAGAGTGCAGCCGTAAGAGTGCAGATGTGTGAGCGTTAAAGTCAGACTAGACATGATAAAATAATGATAAAATAAGTTTAAATTATTTTGAACTGATGAAATGTATCAGCGACACTGTAAATATTATAAATTGTATTGTTTTCTGCCTTATGTTCATTTCGACCCTCTTTATTAGCCTTAATTGTTACAAACATTGTCTGTAATGTTATTTTTCTCAGGGACGCAGCTCCGAGAACTAAAGTCTGGTACAAGCATCTTTTAATTTTTTGTGATGCTCCTGTACATTGTGCCTGTCAAATCAAACTATAGAGTTTGGAAATATATTTGTAATACATTTATATTTTTGTTTATTAAAATAAAATGGCAAATATTGGTAGGAGCTATTTTGTCTTCCTCAAATATTGATTGTGACATGTCCCCATGTCCCTGTGCAAATCTACGCTGTTGCTGTCAATACAAACAAACATTTATTTTAGTCTGTTTCTAACTGAAAAGTTACATTCTGATTTTAAATTGAAAAAAAAAAAGCCCTGAAGAAGCCGCTGTGTCTGAAAAATGTCTGCAAAAGCTTAAAGGTGCATTGTGTAACTTTTCTGGTGGAGACGCGTGGTGTTAAAGCTTTCGGACCAAGTGACAGGTCAGATCTGTGGAGAGTATGAAGGGTGAGAATTAGGTACAATAGACATGGGGGGTATATAAGCCCATGTATGTAAACAATAATACAGTTTACATGAAAATACTGTGGTAACAAGTATATGAGGTGCACGGTGTCATTTTATTTATTAGGCCCGAGCCCCTACAGGGCGTAGGTCCTATTGCTTTTGCAGTTGGCCCAACGCTTCGCCCAGGCATCATCGTTGTCAACTGTCTTACGAAGTTCAGCGCAAAGCGCTCAACTTCGTCCCTCGATCGCTCTCTCCGTGAACAGTAGTTTCCTAGCAACTCATGCCGAAGGCATGGGACACGCAATTTGTTGTAACAAGTCATCGCCCATTCACTCAATGTTGACAAAAGTAGCGCCTCCTGTCCCCCAAACACACTCCTGACATGAAGCTGTATCCAAGCCCCAGGCCGAAGGCATGGCCCATATTTACAACTGCTAAAATGAATGGAAATCAATGGGGTTCAATGGCGGACCCCGACGAGATGGTGAATGACGAGCGCATAAGTGCTCGTCATTCACCAATGACCCCACCGTGACGTGGGGAATCTCGAGAGCTTTCAAAAAATGTATAATATGTCTTTCCTATGTTAAAGGATATATTGTTTTTGCTAAAATTATTATTATTATTTTTTTTTTATTTCTTTATTATCTTTTTTCTTCTGCTCTTTGAGCTCTAATTTGACCTCCTGAACACGCACAAAAACTCACCAAATTTTGCCCAAAATTCAGAAGTGGCAAAAATGTGATCAAATATATGTTGCATGTATGGGTATAAAAAACTGGCGTGACAGCGCCACCTGTAAGAGTCAAAATACATTGCGCCTATGGGACGTAAAGTTTGTCGTAGAGCCATGAAATTCGGTACAGAGATTCCTCATGTGAAGACAGAAAAAATATTATTATGGCCACGCCCATATTCAATCCCATCTTGGATTGAAATTTTAAATATGCGGAGTCAGTATTTTCGCTCATGTCACATTTGATCGAACTCCTCTGAAGGCGCTTCGCCCACAGGGATGAAAATCATCAACTAGAGAAGTGCGGCTTCAAATGTTTTGTTTTTTTCCCCATTTTTTAAAACTGTCACGTTTACGTGCGGCAAAGTAGCAAAGTTCAATCAAAATTTAGACAATATTCAATGTGAAGTTTGCTCCTGTTGGCACAGACTTAGTCCGATTGTGCTGAAATTTGAGTCACTGATGCTGATTTCAGCCTGAATATAAAACACTATAAAGCATATGGAAAATTACACTATAGCGCCCCCTAGACATGAAACGTCAACATTATCAGATTTGTATCAAATTTGGGAATTAAATTCCTTACATGACTACGAGCAAAAAAATACATTACGGACATGGTGAATTTTTCACTGTTGGCCAGGAGGGGGCGCAAAGACTTCTCAAAAATCATTTAAAGTTGACTGTAATTTTTCTGATGGAGGATGTGTTGGTCTGGGAAATTTGAATCACTACTGACTGATCTCGGCCTGAATATAACACACTGTAAAGCAGGTGAAAAGTGTGGTTGGGGCTTAGGGTTAGTGTGGGGCATGGTGGTTGCTGGGCGCACGGGAGGGCCGATCATCACCCATTTTTCACCCAGTGAACAATGACGAAAAGTCACGAAATTTGGCCAAGTGTTAAAGATTCCACTTCTCTAACTTTTGGCTATTTCCATTTTCAATAAATAAATAAAATGGCTTGTCAGCGCCCCCTAACGACACAAAAACCACAAAAAAGGACCGAGGGCTGGGGGGGGGGGGGGGGACTTCCTCAACATAACCAGTGTGAGAAATACCCGTCAGTATTCAGGGAGTCCGAATTGTTGAGCAATAAAGATCTACATTTTCAATATGCAGAAGCCTGTGCAGAGTTGTGTATTACAATGTGAGCAAACGAGTGAATATGCTGTTTTCTGATCTATGTTATAATGTTGTTTCCTCATCACAAACCTGCATGTTTGGCTGGAGTTCTTCTCTCAAACTGAAAACACTGTTCCACCTTGTGATGTCATGTGGTAATACAGGCATTTCTCCACTGTGTTTTTAAACTCCATCCAACTTCACTAGTGCTGTATAAGTTTTCAGCTTGTCCAAGAAAGGGTGGAAGTAAAAGGTTGAAGACCGACTGGACGTCCTAAGCGGGAAAAGTTTATTTACTATCAGTACAGGCCCAACATAGTCTGATTTCAAAAGTGAACTTAGTCTGATCTTTGAGTGTTCGAGCCCCTTTGACTCTGCGTCCAAAGGAGGGGGTTTATAAAGCAAGTGGGTCAGACTATGAAGACCAGTAGGCACCAGTTAGACAGAAATATGCCACAGTTTAGATAGTGGTGCCAGTGGTGTGTTAAGAGAAGATATATATATATATATGTATATATATTTATATATATATATATATATATATATATATATATATATATATATATGTATATGTGTGTGTGTGTGTGTGTGTGTGTATATATATATATATATAAGTATAATAAGATATTTTATTATTAAATTGCATGAAAAGTCTGACTTTTACATAGTACGAGTCAAACTTTTTGCTGACTCACTGTCGCCCATCGTGCTCATGGATCTATAATATTCTCTCATGTGACTGCGCTGTTTTGAAGGGGCGTAAAACACTTCCTGCTCCTCTCTGAAGTTTGCGCGTCACTGGGGTCACGTGAGGAAACCCACCAATAGCTTTGGACACTTGGCCTGTGATTAGCGCCAGCTGAGCGTGATCAAGTGAGCACAGGTGTGTATAATTTGGCGCGCCCCGGTGCTCACATGGATATGTGCAGTGAGGAGAGCTCCACCGGGAGCCAGCGGATACGTGGATTTGTATGTGACAGCAGCGCTTCGGTTTTACGCTCTTCTAACGCGCATTTAGCCACAGCAACATGGACATGCGAAAGTTTATCGCTGCAGAACACGGTAAACTCTGGAAAAAGGTGCAGATTTGGCCACAGCACGTGCATCTCCAGACGCCCAACTCTGGAACAGGCGCATATTTGGCCACAGCACGTGCAGCTCCAGACGCGCCAACTCTTGAAAAGGCGCATATTTGGCCACAGCACGTGCAGCTCCATGCTACGGGCTACGGACACGGTGCAGCGGCGGGTCTAAGGAGACGGTGCAGCGGCGGGTCTAAGGAGACGGTGCAGCGGCGGGTCTAAGGAGACGGTGCAGCGGCGGGTCTAAGGAGACGGTGCAGCGGCGGGTCTAAGGAGACGGTGCAGCGGCGGGTCTAAGGAGACGGCGCGGCGCGTCCAGATCACCGCGTCAGCATGTTGAACCAGGCGAAGAAGCCAACACCAGATAAGATTTACCAATATGGTTTTACCTGTTGCCTGACCAGCCAAGACCCAACCGTACACACTTTTACAACTTTACTACTTTATAAAGCCTGTTACAGTCGAACCGGATGTTTCTGAAATCCCTCATACAGGTGGGATCCATAACACAGGAGAAATATCAGTTGGGCTTTTGCCAACTGGATAAACTAAAGTAAACTAAAGTAAACTAAAGTAAACTAAAGTAAAGTAAAGTAAACTAAACTTCTTTGCGGTACAATAATCCGTTTGGTGACATGTTCTTAGACTGTTCTGGCTGGTCACGCATCTTCACCCGTTGGTGAACTCGACCGATTATCGCAATGTTTGGGTTTTTGTCGCAGTGTTGGTGAATAATGTTCGTGCTGCCGCTGTTTCTCGCTCCGCTTGTTTTTTTAATGCAATGTGGTTTTAATAACGCTTTGCTGCGCGTTCATATGGAATTTGAGCCAATGCTATTGTTGAGGGGAAACGCTGTGGTTTTTCATAGTCTAGATGTGTTTAAATATAAGGGAAAACGGGGTCGAACATGTCGTGACATTGTCTGGAAAAAGGTAAGTGAACACTGAGAAATGAAATAGGCTAGAACCCGATACTCAGAAAAAAACACGAGGCCCGGTAGAGTTTAATTTGTCAACTGATAAAGAGTTTTTGGTAGATGTTTCACTGCTCATCCAAGCTGTTTCTTCTGTTCTTGTCCACTTAACAAAGTGAACTCTACCCTTTGCCGTTTTTAGCTGATGATTAATTCCGTAAACAGGGAGGTCATTATAGTTCTATGGGTGAGGTAGGCAGGCTTTACGAATTTCTTATGATCCGTTCTTCACCATTTTCAGTGCTCCAGGAGCAGGTGAGGCAGGCGCACTTAACGAATTTCTTACGAGTCGTTCTTTTCTTTACCATTTTCAGTGCTCCAGGAGCAGGTGAGGCAGGCGCACTTAACGAATTTCTTGCGAGTCGTTCTTCACCATTTTCAGTGCTCCAGGAGCAGGTGAGGCAGGCGCACTTAACGAATTTCTTGCGAGTCGTTCTTCACCATTACCAGTGCTCCAGGAGCAGGTGAGGTAGGCGCACTTGACGAATTTCTTAGTACTTGACGAATTTCTTACGATGGAATTTTTTTTGCATTTGATCCCCTTCCCCAGCTCCGTACATTGAGCATACAGCCCGCAGCCCAGGAAAAAATTTCCCATAGAAGCACAATGCATTTTTTGCTAAATCAAACTGCTCGTGTTAGGCTGACAGGGCATCCACAGCTTTCATAAAGGTCGAATTTTGTAGGGAGTATAATGTAGTTTTACAATAAGAACTTAAAAAAAAAAAAAAAAAATCGTCAAAGCACCTAAAAATCAGCTTTGTATTAGTTAGCCTAGCCCCACGCTAGCTCCGCTCTAGCAGTGCTCTGATTGGTCAGAACTACGTTTCTGATGTCACACGTTGGGCTGCGGAAGTAAAACTTTTTTGGGGTCATGCGCCAATGAGCACAGCCCATTGAAAACAATATGGCGCCATTTTGGATTCATCCAGATTTTTTTTATAGTTCTATGGGCCATCGAATTTTTAACCTCGCTGTGCTAACTAGTAGTGTACTGCTAAACGCTACTGGGACATTTAATTACTAACCATTTAGTTTTCAGGTTTTGGATGGAGTCTAACCTTTTTTACAGGCAGCAGTTCGTCACATTTTTAAGCATTTATTGTCCATAAGCTAATGCTAAAATCTCCTTGCATTCATTTATAGTTTATTCAAATACAGCTAAAGTTAAAATATGATGCCTGCCATTATGTTACTAACATTTTCTGGTTTTAGGATGGCGTCTAACCTTTTTTACAGGAAGCAGTTTGTCATGTTTTTAAGCATTTATTGTCCATAAGCTAATGCTAAAACTACTTGCATTCATCTATAGTTTATTCAAATACAGCTAAAGTTAAAAAATGTCTGCCATTATGTTACTAACCCATGGATTTTTTAGGATGGCGTCTAACCTTTTTTTACAGGAAGCAGTTTGTCATGTTTTTAAGCATTTATTGTCCATAAGCTAATGCTAAAATCTACTTGCATTCATTTATAGTTTATTCAAATACAGCTAAAGTTAAAATATGATGCCTGCCATTATGTTACTAACATTTTCTGGTTTTAGGATGGCGTCTAACCTTTTTTTACAGGAAGCAGTTTGTCATGTTTTTAAACATTTATTGTCCATAAGCTAATGCTAAAATCTACTTGCATTCATTTATAGTTTATTTAAATGCAGCTAAAGCTAAAATATGATGTCTGCCATTATGTTACTAACATTTTCTGGTTTTAGGATGGCGTCTAACCTTTTTTTACAGGAAGCAGTTTGTCATGTTTTTAAGCATTTATTGTCCATAAGCTAATGCTAAAATCTACTTGCATTCATTTATAGTTTATTCAAATACAGCTAAAGTTAAAAAATGTCTGCCATTATGTTACTAACATTTTCTGGTTTTAGGATGGCGTCTAACCTTTTTTTACAGGAAGCAGTTTGTCATGTTTTTAAACATTTATTGTCCATAAGCTAATGCTAAAATCTACTTGCATTCATCTATAGTTTATTCAAATACAGCTAAAGTCAAAATATGATGCCATTATGTTACTAACATTTTCTGGTTTTAGGATGGCGTCCTAACCTTTTTTTTACAGGAAGCAGTTTGTCATGTTTTTAAGCATTTATTGTCCAAAAGCTAATGCTAAAATCTACTTGCTTTCATTTATAGTTTATTTAAATGCAGCTAAAGCTAAAATATGATGCCTGCCATTATGTTACTAACATTTTCTGGTTTTAGGATGGCGTCTAACCTTTTTTTACAGGAAGCAGTTTGTCACGTTTTTAAGCATTTATTGTCCATAAGCTAATGCTAAAACTACTTGCATTCATCTATAGTTTATTCAAATACAGCTAAAGTCAAAATATGTCTGCCATTATGTTACTAACATTTTCTGGTTTTAGGATGGCGTCTAACCTTTTTTACAGGCAGCAGTTTGTCATGTTTTTAAACATTTATTGTCCATAAGCTAATGCTAAAATCTACTTGCATTCATTTATAGTTTATTCAAATACAGCTAAAGTTAAAAAATGTCTGCCATTATGTTACTAACCCATGGATTTTTTAGGATGGCGTCTAACCTTTTTTTACAGGAAGCAGTTTGTCATGTTTTTAAGCATTTATTGTCCATAAGCTAATGCTAAAATCTACTTGCATTCATTTATAGTTTATTCAAATACAGCTAAAGTTAAAATATGATGCCTGCCATTATGTTACTAACATTTTCTGGTTTTAGGATGGCGTCTAACCTTTTTTTTACAGGAAGCAGTTTGTCACGTTTTTAAGCATTTATTGTCCATAAGCTAATGCTAAAATCTACTTGCATTCATTTATAGTTTATTCAAATACAGCTAAAGTTAAAAAATGTCTGCCATTATGTTACTAACTCATGCATTTTTTAGGATGGCGTCTAACCTTTTTTTACAGGAAGCAGTTTGTCACGTTTTTAAGCATTTATTGTCCATAAGCTAATGCTAAAATCTCCTTGCATTCATTTATAGTTTATTTAAATGCAGCTAAAGCTAAAATATGATGCCTTCCATTATGTTACTAACATTTTCTGGTTTTAGGATGGCGTCTAACCTTTTTTACAGGCAGCAGTTTGTCATGTTTTTAAACATTTATTGTCCATAAGCTAATGCTAAAATCTACTTGCATTCATTTATAGTTTATTTAAATGCAGCTAAAGCTAAAATATGATGTCTGCCATTATGTTACTAACATTTTCTGGTTTTAGGATGGCGTCTAACCTTTTTTTACAGGAAGCAGTTTGTCACGTTTTTAAGCATTTATTGTCCATAAGCTAATGCTAAAATCTACTTGCATTCATTTATAGTTTATTCAAATACAGCTAAAGTTAAAAAATGTCTGCCATTATGTTACTAACCCATGGATTTTTTAGGATGGCGTCTAACCTTTTTTTACAGGAAGCAGTTTGTCACGTTTTTAAGCATTTATTGTCCATAAGCTAATGCTAAAACTACTTGCATTTATTTAGTTTATTTAAATGGAGCTAAAGCTACAATATGATGCCTGCCATTATGTTACTAACATTTTCTGGTTTTAGGATGGCGTCTAACCTTTTTTTACTGGAAGCAGTTTGTCATGTTTTTAAGCATTTATTGTCCATAAGCTAATGCTAAAATCTACTTACATTCATTTATAGTTTATTCAAATACAGCTAAAGTTAAAAAATGTCTGCCATTATGTTACTGCTAAGCTAAACGCTACTGTGACATATAATTTACATGTGGTGGTGGGGAGGTGTCTAACCTTAACATGCTAATCCAACCTTTTACAGGTAGCACTGGGATATTTGGCCTAGTACAGAGTGTGGACTACTGAGAAATGAACGTTCACCTCTATTTGAAGTCAAAACGCCAAAAAAAAATCACAGGAGAAAACCTCAAGAGATGAAGTAACTGAACTAATCAAGAATCTTTTTTTTTTTTTTATCGGAGGAAATGGCCAAAAATATGGAATGAATAAAGAGACTATCATTTAAAATGGATGCACAAACTTAATTCACCCAAATACCTCAAAGTTAAAGAAAATGGACCCCTGAGGAGCGATCTGCAAAAGCGCAAAAGCTGAACAGTGACTAAACAATTATATTTTTGAAAAATGGATTGCATTGTGGACAACCTACAAACAAAACATGTCCTGGGACTAATCTGGAGGAAAGGAGTCTTGACCTGGCACAAAGAGTTTGAATGGTGATCATGGGATCCCAAAGGAAGGAAAGACAAAGGCTGGAGGCTGAGAATCGTACAAAATGGAGAAATGTTCAAACCTGAACATTTTAAATCAAGCTGATGTTTACTTTCCCTTGTGGGAAACTCGCGCTTTGTATTTAAGCCATTTATCACCTTGACTTTTGGGCCACACACGGGCTGAGTGTAATGGTTCAAACAGTCTTCCTGTTGCTGAGTTCACAGGTTTTATTGGTCTGTCCATGCAGACTTAAACTCGGTAGGTATTTCAGGTCTGTCCATGCAGACTTAAACTCGGTAGGTATTTCAGGTCTGTCCATGCAGACTTAAACTCAGTAGGTATTTGAGGTTCTCTGTGAACCTTGTGTCATCTCAAAACAAGGTCTGAATATGCCGAGGATTTGTGTTGCTGTCAGGTTTTGGTTTTGGGCCTAAACTGGTGTGTGCCAGATTCTAAACACTGGCACAGTTTTGGAGACTGCCTGGTCTCCTTGGTCTGATCTAAATGTGAAACAAATTTAAGCACTGATGTGTGATGGTCTCATGAGTCTGAGACTAAAACCCCTGATTACAAACTAACATTTCCACAGGTTTAACTGTTTTTGTTTTTTACTTTGCTTAGTCAGTTCCAGGCCAAGAGCCTGACCTCGACTTAGTGAATTTGATGGGTTTGTATTTGATTTTAGTCTGAACTGGTCTAACTTTGGGCCAGATTTGGACTGGTTTGAGTGTAATAACTCTGGTCTTAACCTTTGCACTAGACTGAAACTGGTTATTCTAAACTAACACTTCCACAGGTTTAACTGATTTTTCTGTTCATTTAGTGTGAAAACCAGGTTTGAACTGACAATCTTGGGTTATTGAAACTGGTTTGCGTGTAATTGTTCTGGTCTTAACACTTCCACAGGTTTAACAGATTTTTGTTCATTCAGTGTGAAAACCAGGTCTGAACTTGACATTCTTGGGTTTTTAAATGTGTTTGGTTTGGTCTGGTCTGAAGTGGTCTAACTTTGGGCCAGATTTGGGACTGGTTTGAGTGTAATAACTCCTGAGCCTTACACTGGACTGAGATACTGGTTATTCTAAACTAACACTACTTGGGTTTTTTAATGTGTTTTTGTATTTGGTTTGCACTGGTTTGAGTGTAATTGTTCTGGTCTTAACACTTCCACAGGTTTAACTGATTTTTCTGTTCAGTTAGCGTGAAAACCAGGTCTGAACTTGACAATCTTAGGTTTTTTTAATGTGTTTAGTTTGGTTTGAACTGGTATAAATGTGCCAGATCTGGACTGGTTTAGAGTGTGATGGCTCTGAACTGAGATACTGGTTATTCTAATCTCCTAAACTCTTCCACAGGTTTGCATTGTTAACTGACCTTTAAACCATCTGTTGACATTTTCTTTTTGAACACTGTGATTTAACACGAGGTTAAGTGTCTTACTCATGTTGTGGGTCATTGCTGCCATTTTGTTGACTCAAACTGTTTTACCTAAACTGTTAAACGAGTCTTCACAGGTCCCAGAGGCAGCTGTTTGTGGTGAGTATCTGCGCACTTACTAACACACTAACCTTAAAGCACGGGCGGTGGGTTAATCCAGCCACAGAGGGCGCTGTGCCCCTCTGTGCCAGTCCCCAGCCTGGACAAATGGAGAGGGACCTGCCGCCGCCTTTATCCTGATCACACATGAGAAAACTCTATTATTCACCTGTGTACGTCTCTAAAGCCCAGTGCTCTGTTCACCTGCTGATGTCATGCAGTGGTGGTTTGAGAGTTAACTGCTACTTTTTTTAATCTTTAGTTTCATGGAGATGGTGAAACTCGTCTCAGTCTCCGTCTCCTCAGAAACGACGATGCTGTCGGGGCCGAAGAAGCCGCTGGACACGTCGACTAATGCTGAACTGGAGAAGATGGAAAAGCTTGAAGCACTTGTTGAACCTGCAGGTAGGGCTACTTTAAAAATAACAAATATTTAGAATTTATTTTATTTAAAAAAAAAAATGAAAATGTGATTTATTTTCTTTCATTGCAAAAGAATAATTTTGTTGTAGTTTTAACAGTTGTAGTGGTAATGAATTATGCAAAGGAGGAAAACCTGCACGATAGTTTCTCTGGAGCTTAATCGTGTGCAGGCCTCTTTTTCATCATGCAATATTGTTTACATTTTATTTCTTTGGCACTTTATGTACTGGACATAATGATTTTACTCTTTATATAATTGTATTAGTCTTATTGTATTTGTATAACTGTTATTAATGGCCCTTTTTGGTTTTTCATGGCAGGTATGTGGTGGTGAACAGTACGTCTCCTGCACTGCGCCGTTTGTTCCTGGTGATGGAGACGACGGCCCAGGC
This sequence comes from Odontamblyopus rebecca, assembly GCA_030686955.1. Classification (NCBI taxonomy): domain Eukaryota; kingdom Metazoa; phylum Chordata; class Actinopteri; order Gobiiformes; family Gobiidae; genus Odontamblyopus; species Odontamblyopus rebecca. The sequence goes on along the minus strand of CM060660.1, from coordinate 38,105,777 downwards.
CATGTGCTCCGGTTTAAAGCAGCCTTCACGTCTGACCTGTCACAGCGGAAGGAAAGCACCAGTGTCCAGTGGTTGGAAATGGCAACGGCTCTTGACCCCAGACTTAAGGACCTGAAAAGCCTCCCGAGATATGAAAGAGGAAGTCTGGAAGCTTCAGGCTGTTTGCTTCTCGCAGGGAAATGGACCCAGATCCACCTGAAAGTAAAATAAACCTCCTGTTGGCTGATTCGGATGAAGAAGCGAACCCAGAATCGGACACGACTGTGGCTCGGTGCAGAGGTGAGGACTGAACACACAGCGGCCGACCCGAGCTCGACACCTCTGGCAAACAAATATCTGGCTACACCTGCAGCAGCGGTGCCGTGTGAAAGACTTTTCTCACTCTGTTCATACACTGATGTTACATATTACTAAGTTCATTGCTGTTATCTCAAGCTAAGAAGTTTGTTTTTGTAATGTTGCTGTTTTATTTTTTAAGAAGCATAAGAGTGTAATCTGACTCTGCACTTTTCTGAAAGAAAATAAACGAAAGGTCAAAAAGGAAATTCTTTCTTTGCGTTTATTTGATTGTCAATTAAACTGTGGTAATTGCTTTACATTATGGCTTTAAAACTGAAAATGCAAAATAACACAATTTTAAACATGCAATGCGATTATAAATGTATAATTTTGATACACAACTTTGTACTAATAACTGGATTATGGTTTAAATTAGGTCGTCAAACTATTTTTTAAATCGTGATTAACTATGAAATTTCTGAGATATATTGCGATTTAAAAATTAATCGTTTGACGGCCCTAATTTAAACCATTATCCAGTTATTAGTACAAAGTCGCATATCAGAATTGTATATTTATAATGGCCAAAAGCATTAAAATCTGTTCAGCACAATACAGTCCCTGACAACAGTCTTGTCGTTTATCCATTTTGTAGAAACAAAAGCTTATAACCTGACTTTAAATTTTAATCGATTGGTTTTAGAAATGTCTCATATTAAAGCTAAAACCCTCCCAAATTATGCTCAATATACTAAAATAAATTTGCTTCACTGAAGAAACATCGATCATTTAATGAACACAGAAAGGTCAGATTTTGGCAAGACAAAAGTTTTGTCGCCTACAGAAAATTGAACAAATTTACTTCAAATACAAAGAGTTCCCTTTTAATATTTTATTTTTTGGAAAAGTCTTGGTGGAAAATTTAATTCCAGGATCAGAGCAAACTTTAAAGAGACTTGATGTGAACTTGTCTTATCTGTGGACACAAATACACATTCTACATTCTGTTCCTTTTAAAAAAAAACTAACATTTCTGTTGGTACAAACTTTCTTTTGTGATTTGGTTTTTACTACTTCTTCCCTTTTTGGTTCAGCAGATGTCAGCCGTTTTTCCCGCCTGCACTTTTTCTTTTGTCAAACTGATCCTTCCTGCGTTTTTGTCTTGTCAGTGTGTGATTCGACCCGCTGCATGAAACCTGCTCATAATTGCACATATAAACGATTCTGAGCGCCGCAATCGTCCTGGACGTATGAGCCGCTCGAAATAGAAATCTAATGACCTCCTTTCCGCCGATGTGACAATAACAAGGTGAAGAGTGGGGACAGACAGCGACGCTTTTGTCCCGTTTTTGGCAGGGTCCTTGAAGGCAGCAGGTGGGCTCACTGGGGACACGCCTCCAGCAGGTGGCGACGTTTCTGTGACAGCGTGTTGCCCTGTCCTTCCCCTGAGCTGCCTCCGCTCTGTTTATCCAAAAGGCCAAAACAGTAAACAGAGATGAATATTTGGACGCACGGGTAACGGGGCTTTTATACCGACACTCGACCACAGTTACACAATGACACATTTTGTTTGCTTTAAAAGTTCTGTACCTCATTTTTACTGCGATAAAAATGGGAAAATCAGAACTAGAACTACAATTTTCAACAGTTTGCAGTGGTCCAAAGTTATTCCTCACTTACCTTACGCATTCAAAGCATCTTAATTATTCACAATGATGAGTTTCTAAGAGTTTAACAACTTTCACAGGCCAGACATGGATTTTTAATAATAATTCAATTAAATTTATTTTTGTAGCGCCCAAAATCACAACAGTTGCCTCTAAGGGCGTTCCAAGATATGGATGAGCAAAACATACACACAGACATATCAAAACAGGAATAAACAACATTCATGTAAAGCAGCAAATGAAACATCGTCCAGTCATCCCCTGTCCTTAGACCCTCCTTCTCAGCAAGGAAAAACTCCAAAAAACCCAGGGTCCTGGGAAAAAGAAGAAACCTCGGGGAGAACTACAGTGAAGGAGAGAACCACTCCCATGGACGGACAGGCTATAGATGTCTAGGCCCGTGGGCCAGTTCGGTATGGCCACAGCTATAGAAAAAAATGGAAGAAATGAAGACCACACTGCAAAAAACAAAATCTAGTCGGGTTAAGATGACTTGAATTAAAGTTTTGCCATGATTTAAATAGATTTCACGTGACTAGTAAAATGATCCGCAAGTGCAAGAAGACTTTTTGTACTTAAAATATGAAAATACATCTGGCTACACTTAAAATAAGAAACCAAACCGAATGTTGCTTGAATTGAGAAAAAAACACTTGTCAAGTTGAATCGACTCAAATAAAGAAACGTTCTTAATTTAAGTCATTTTAACTTATGGATTTGGACTTTTCCCAGTGTGATAAAGAAAGTTGAACGTTCCCATTTTGCAGGATTTGCAGAAAATTCTGTCCCGCACAAACCTCTAAAGTGCAGCTCTTTGGTTGGGGATCCGTCACCTTCTTTTTAAAATGTCTTTGCTCTGCCTGGAATGTCCCACAGTGTGACTTTAAACAGCTCTACTTCACATTCATTCAATTACACGTGGTTTTATAGCTCAAAAATACTGAGGAAAAACAGACATTCTGACTGAGCAGGGGTCGCCTCTCCACAGATCCGACCCGTAACTTGGTCCGGTTTGGTTTCCATGACAATACTTTGAAACATGTCCTATTTGTGGGTTTCAGAATGATAAAAAATGCGGAACGTTTGCTGTAGGGAGTAACAATAGAGCTTCTGAACAGGAAAGTCTTCCAAATACAACACAGAATTGGAAGCTTAAATGTAGAAAAGTAAGAGTAGAAACTCACTCACATTTTATCATATTGTAAAGTGCCGATGCAATGTTTATATCTCTGTCTCTGAATCTGCGAACTCCTTCTTCTTAAAGTAATTGTGTGGGGACGCTGTAGCCCACATCTATAGCGCGGCACAGTTGCATAAAGCTTACGCGGCACAAAATCCTCCTTCTGAGACCTCCGCAAATGACAAGAGCAAAAAACTCGATGTTTAAGATGAAACCGGGCGGAGAGCGCGAATCCAACGCACCCCCGGAGAGCGCCGTGCGGCCGATGTGATCAGCGCTAAAAGTGATGAAGTACGGGGGTAAAAAACAGAGACGACTTAATACGCGGCGATACACAAAATGGATTCTTGTGAGATTTAAGACGCGTTATAATGTTGTTACCTGCTCAAAAACATACCTGGAGATGAGTTTTTGTGGTAAAAATGCACTATTTAACTTCTGTGGTAGAGGATCCGCTGTAGTTTGTCTTGTTTTTGCCTGAAATATTCCACAATGGGGCATTAAAAACATATCTCCCTTGTATTGGTTCAGTTACAGGTGTTTTCTTGCGCAAAAACATGAATTCTTACCATATGCTTGCCTCTACATAGATCTAAGTTGATCTGTTTCCACTGTGTTTACCTAAGTTTATTTCTGTGCTGCGGAATAACCAATATCTCCACGGAGACGAGCTGGAAAAGTTGCACGACGCACCTTTAACAGCTCCTTCTACCTTTAGTTCAGCAGAGATTTGCCACGTTTATGTGATGTTTTTTAATTCTGAATTAAATAGTTCGGAATTAAATTATTCTCCTTTGAGTTTACATGGAAATAGTAATTCCGAATTGAGGTTTAGAAAACCCATTAACTCTCCTTTATTTAATAATTCTCAGCGTCTGGGGGTGGGGAAGGTTCTGATTGGACAGCGACACGAACGTATTTCCGTCTTTGGGAAGAAAACCCACACTTCAGCTGCTCCCGGCTTTTCTGTCATCTCCGTTTGACGTTTCGCCACCGACACAAACATGATCCAAACTTTACTCGCGCTCATTCCGATGATAATGAAGCCGCAGCTGGAGAATTCTCTCCTCACGCTTTACGTCTGTGAGCTGAGGAGGAGAAGGGAAGAGTGTCGGAGAAGGAGGAAGAAGACAAACTGAGTCTGAGGCTGCCACACCTCAGCCCACTCCCACATCCCGCTCACAAATCCAAAGAGACGACTGGAGGAGCCGGATCGAAGGACGACACAACGAGCACCAACCACCAAGATTGTTTTTAACCCTCGAAGACCTACGTTATCGCACATGATACCGAGGAATATGTTTTCTATAACCGCGCAGAACTTTCTATCCGTAAAAGACAGAAACTTCCTTTTCCCCTCTGAAAGTGCAGACATAGAGGTTTCTGTACATTTCTGCGGCTTTATCCTACGTCACACTCACGCTGTGTGATGACGTGAGCAAAACGAGTGTCCAACAGGAACTTTGTTTTCCCCAAACTCATGCGCTCCGTCCATTTTGATCGAGCCAAACTTTGCCAAAGAGTGAAGTGAGTCAAGATGGTCGACTCCTCTGACTGTGTGTGTTTATAACGAGTGAAAAAGTCGCTCTAAGTGGAGTTAATTCTCACACACATGGAAAATGACACATCTTGGTGTGTGTAATTGTGCATCTCTTTCTATTTTTATTTAAAGGTTTATTTCAGTCCAAATGAACAAATCCAAATGTAATAAACACCCTGGAAATGCAGAAGTGCTGTGGCTCTGGCCCTGGACCTGACAGGAGCTGTTTCCAGGACTGGACCAGGAAAGTCATGGAGCCACTGCACTTTTTTTGTTTTTAGGGCAATAAGGAGATTTTTAATTTACTTACAGACTTGAGATTTTGCATTTTTGTAGCTGAGGCCCTAAATTAAGCATTTTTATGTCCAAAAAGTTGTTTCTACATGTTTGCTGTGTGTTTTGTATAAAAGAGTGTGAATTTTATTTTCTGTTTTTTTTTTTTCATCTCTATTTCTGGTCCTGTAGCTTTTATCACAGCCTCATGACACAACTACAGCAGCAGATTGTGAAATAACAGGTTGGACTGAACAAAAGGAGGTAGAACACTTCATTAGGGGTAAAAGGGGCAGTTTTAAAAGCAAAATTAAGAAAAAAATCCAGGCGAGGAGAAATGTACTAAAATTACCCTGAGGTCTTCAGGGGTTAAGTGTTTACATGGTCTTTTTAAAGTAGAATTTATTTTATTCAGAATTAAAGCTCTCGTGTAAACGTGGCAATTGACAATTCCACGGCTGAAATTATGCAAATGATTTTAGTGACGGCGTGTGGAGGTTAAAAACACACGTCCTGTACCACCGCATGACATCACCACGTGGAACAGAGTGTTTAATGTTCGAGAGAAAAAACTTTAAACTCTAAATATGCAGGTTTTGTGTGTTAAACATGTGTGAATGAAACAAACAAAACAAAACTCCAGGTCTGTTTATGGTGAGAAAACGACATTAGAACAGATCAGAAAATAGCGTAACACGGGCCCTTTAAAAATAGAAGTGGGATTTGGGGAAATTACAGCGTTCGATGAAAAGAGAGACAAGCGAAATTAATTTTGTCACGGAGCGCAGGGGCTCTTAAGTTATTATCTTTCAGTTTAAAAAGATAGATTTGTGTGGACGGACTTGTCAGGACGTGTGAGGAAAACTAATGAGACGCGTTGTGACTCGTGACTCAGCCTGTGCTGCTTCTCAGCTCATTATCCTTTTACTTCTGCGCTGTTTTTTAAAGCCCTACCCTGTAACTTTTTAGTTTTGGGGTCCGCCACCTGCTCGTTTCTATGGATACGTCATTGCTTTACCTGGAATGTCCCGCAGTGTTGACATTAAACGGCTCGGCTTTACGTTTATTCGGTTCCAGGCGGGTTTTATAGCTCAAAAATACCGAGAAAAACAGGCGTTCTGACGGTGAGCGGGGGTCGCCTCTCCACAGATCTGACCCGTAGCTTGGTCCGGTTTGGTCTCCACGACGATAGAAAGGTTTAATGCCGTGCTGTGAGACATTCCGGACAAAGCAATGACATTTCTAAAAGCATTTGACGAACGATACACAGTGCATCTTGAACTATCGTCATTTTTTTTTTACTTTTGTTAAAAAATTTGGTCTTTGCAAAGCTTTTTATCCTAATTAAGTGAATTAATTTTCATCGCCTCAGCACTAATCCACACACTATTGTGGATTAAAGACACATTATGCAATTTTAAAACGGCACAATGAAGAAGTCAAAGGGCCCATGTTGCACTATTTTCTGGTTTTCGTTCTAATGTTGTTTCCTCGTCACAAACAGACCTGGAGTTTTGTTTTGTTTCATTCGCACGTGTTTCACTCTCCTCTCGAACTAAAAACACACTGTTCCACCTTGTGATGTCATGCGGTCATACCAGAAGTGCTCCACTGTGTTTTTAAACTCCGCACACCCTCATTCCAGCCCTGGATTTGCTTATCTTTACTGCACTAAAGGTAAAAAAAAAAAAAAAACTGTTGAAAACTAGCGCTACATGACATCACAAGGTGGAACGGGGCATTTGGAGCTTTACACCAGGATTACTCAAACCCTAAGGAGGTGACAATAACTAAAATATGGTGGTATCGTATCGTCAAAGGTCTCAGAATAATATCATGGAGCATCACAATTTATCGAATCACAAGTCTCTTTGCTTAAATGAACAAAAACTTTTAAACGGAAAGTGATTTCGCTTGTGCCCCCGGATGCACTAAGGCTCGAATGTGCGGTGTGTGTTGTACGTATTTGTTTCATATTGTTTGTGGATTGTGCGCGACCAGAAATGTGCAAACTGAATTGCCCATTGGGAATAATAAAGTTGTTGATTGATTGTTCTGATGCAGAAATAGCTAAAAAAACAGAGGGAACTACATATACCATGATCCTTTGCTCCGTTTCAGTGCAGACGACATGAAGAAATAACTGTTCTAAGCACTTTTACATCTTCATTCTTTGGATTAAGTCTTGTGAAGCATTTTTAGGGGAAAAAGGAGCAGATTCACAGTTTTGGTAGCAATAAGTCTGGTTCGGTGAGATGTTTATGGTGAAAATATCGTACAGAGAGATTTGGATTTCATTCCATCCCTAATGACAATAAATGTTGTACCAAATGACTGGTCAAAGCGTTTTAGAATGTCAGTCTCGTTATTGTGTAAAATATCGTAATTTGTGAGCGATATCACAATAAATATCGTATCGTGAGGTTCAGACCGTGACGATATCGTATCATGAGACTTGAAATATCGTATTGTGTGAAATGAAAACACAACTCCGGGTATATTTTTTCATCTATTATAACATGCATCAGAAAATAGCTTAAAATGGGCCCTTTAACTTCCTATTTTTGCTGTTTTTAATGTTGCTTTAATCCACAATAAAGTTCAGATTGCTGTTCTGGCGATAAAAATCAAGATTAGACTAAAGATCTTTACAAAAACAAAAAAGTATAAAATGGTGGAAAAACAGTGCGGGAATACTAACCTGTAAGAGATATGAGCACAAGCGTTGACTCTTCGCGGCTTGTTAACCGTATGTTCTGATTCTGTCGGTTTCTGTCCACACGTCCAGAGACGCTGTGATCAGGACATTGACAGATTGTCACTCCTCCCTTTGGAGAACTGTAATTTCCCGCCCGACCTCGTGCCCCGAACATCACACGCTGTCAGCTCTGTACTCACACCACGCGGGGCAAACACGTCCTGCACCGTTTATCTCGTCACCGTCGGATCAGAGGCTGTAAACTGCCCTCGTCTTAAAGGGGCACTGCGGAACCTTTCTGCTGAGGAGTCTGCTACACCTGCTGGAGATGCTGGTACCTCCGTGAAGTCGCCCCATCAAACTCAAACCTACACAAAAAACTGTCAATCGTTTGTGCTTCGTTTGTGCTGCAAAAAGTTTCGTTTGTGCTTCTTTAGTTTTGGAGAAATTAACGATTCTTTTATAGGTCAAATTGGGGTCAGTCCCACAGGAAGCTTCAAAATGCACTAAAACGTCCCAAATGGAGTCAGTCGTTTGTGCTGCAAAAAGTTTTGTTTGTGCAATTTTGGTTCTTAAGATATTTGCAGTTTTATTTTCAGCCGATGACGTCGTCCAGAACCTCAGAATGTGAAATAGCCTCAAAACAGGCAGAAAATTATAGAAAACGTTATAGAAACGTTGTTTCACTATTCAAAAGTTAAAGTATGTACTGTATTTTCTGGACTATAGAGCGCACCGGTATATAAGCCACATCCACTCTATTTAAAAAAAAAAAAAAAAAAAAAGTCGCTGATATCTGTGTTGAAAAATGAGATATTTACTGCATATACAGAACGATTTTGTACTGTAAATGTACATTTATGAACCTGATCAGATTCTTTCCGAACAGTGACTTTTAACACGGCCGCAACTGTGCTGATTAAAACAGGTCAAAAATAGAAAAGAACCGGTAACTGATTAGCTTCATTTCTCCTGTGCAGTGAAACCACAAGTCACTTTGACGTCAAGTTTATGTGCAGCAGCACAGTAGAGGTCTGTGCGGGACAGAATTTTCAGTCCCGCTCCCACGTCGTGAATTCAGAACGCTTTCAGAATGTGTCCCGTGCTGCTCTGTTTTGTGTTGGTCCCGCGGGTGCAGGGCTCCACAGCGGTTTCCTTCCTGGAGCAAGATCGATGCCTTCAACTTAAAACTTGCATCATAGTATGAAAGTGGTGTGTGTGTGAATGGTGGTGGTCGGAGAGGCCGATGGCGCAGATTGGAGCCTCGCTTCTGTCAGTCTGCCCCAGGGCAGCTGTGGCTACAATAGTAGTTTACACCACCGGGTCTGGAGTGAGTGAATAATGCTCTGTAAAGCGTCTTTGAGTGTCCAGAAAAGCGCTGTATAAAACTGATGCATTATTATTATAGAAACTCCTTCGTGCTATTCCACAGAATAGCTGCACATTTGTAAAAGCCGCATGGTTCAAAGCCTGGGAAAAAAGTAGCGACTTATAGTCCAGAAAATACGCTAGTTTTAAATTGTAGGGCAACAGTTTTTTAAACCTCAAACCCCGAGACGGCAGCAGACTGTACTGGACTCTTTATCCCCGTCCAGATAAACCCCACTCTCCCTTCGGTGAGTTTTCTGCTCAAGGGAAAATGTCACTATTCATCTGAACTCGGACGGGGTTGGCTGCACGTTTAATCTTCATAACGCTTGACTTTTCGTAACCATAGCAACAGCCAATCAAACTAATAGACAGAGAAAATGAAGAACAAAATGTGCCTAATGAGCCTTGTCTTTCTTCATTCTGTCACCACGACAGATTTCCATTGTTTCCATGACAGCGGCAGCGGCAGCAGCTTTTGACAAGTTTTATTCTGAAAATGTGATGTAAAACTGAGACTCGATCATGCAAAACACAATCTGGTTACAATACGTTGACATATTTTACGACAATAATAATTTGTGATTAATAAAAAAAAAAATCTTGACTAGTTTCCAGAGAATAGACCAGGTGTCAAAATGGAGCCAAGCAGGACAGATCTGTGGAGGGGCAATCCCGCCCACTTAGACTTTATTGATCCACTTTATTGATCCACAAGGGAAATTTCTTGGACACAGGGGCTCACACGGCACAATATATTAGGATAACAAAGAGTAAAAAATATAAATATGGTAATAAACTTGTAAATAAACTCCCTCCATAGGTGAGTTTCATTGTTGACAAAAGGCCGCGTTGCATGCTGGGAAAGAAACGCCAGGAAATCATGGCTAACGTAGCAAGAGAGCACGTAAAGGGCACTGATCCCCGGGTATTTATCGACTAACGGCAGAGGACTAAAGACGATTTGACCGGAAATTGGTCATGAGCATCGAAGGACGACAAATCACCCTTTTCGACCCCGACAAAATGTGGACGAAAGCAAATTTCTGGTCTGAATCGGCAACTACTTCGGTGATATCCACAGTTACTTGGTGGAAACTCCTGGGCCATTCACAGCAAAATCATAAATAATAAAATTGTGAATTTTAATGAAAGGGGCCCAACATTCGCGGTCTGAACTCGTTGGGTTCCACGGTTTGCTTGGATCGTAAATATTTGCTCTGCGGATGTTTGAAAGTCGTTTAATCTGACGCTGGCGGACAGAATGAGGATGGTGAACCAACCAGACGCTGCGGTGCTGGATAAGCAGCAGAACAAAGCCGCGGTGGTGGAGATTACAATACAGAGTGATGGGAACATCAGGAAAAAGGAACATGAGAAACTGGAAACCAGGGACTCAAGGAAGAACTGGAGAAGACGTGGAAGGTGATGATGTCAGTGGTGCCTGTGGTGATCGGAGAACTCGGGGCTGTAACACTGGAGGAGTCACTGCGGCAGAGGGATATCTGTATTTTATTGTTTACAACCACATAGAATAAGGTCCTATTCCAGTAATACTGCTTTGCTGGAGTGTGCTTTAGGACTCTGCTCACAGCTCGAATGAATGAATTAGTTAATCATTGCATCTATAAAGCGCTTTTCAAGATGCCTAAAGCTCTTTACAGTTCATTCTTCATTCACTCCACACTCGGTGTAAACTACTGTTGTAGCCACAGCTGCCCTGGGACAGACTGACACCCTCTGACCACCATCAACACTCACACACACCACTTTCAACAGTTTTTTTGTGTGTGTGTGACTGGCGCCCCCCTGTGGCACCTGATTTTCCCAGTGTCTCCCATCCAAGTCCTAACCAGGACCCGACCCTGCTGAGCTTCTGAGATCTGACGGGATCAGGCTTTGGCAAGTCGTTATGGCCACATCTCCTCACAAATCACCTTGTCAATAATTGTCCGCTATGACCATTTTTACTCACACTTGCACAAAAAATAGCTTTTTGATAAATCCTCCGTCCAAAGACTCTACCACCAATGTGCACATTTAAAAGTCTGGCATTGCTCTAACCGAAATGTGTCTTTGTGATCATTTTGAATCGTCCCACTTCAAAGTTAGTCATGGTTTTGCGTTTCTATACATTAATGAGTCATTTCCATTTGCTGATATTGAAACCCCCATGTTCTTACACATACTCACCCAAAACATACTCACGCACACACTTTGTCTGAGGCGTTGTATTGTACCATATTGTCCTGTCTGTCTGTATAATTATTGTATGTTGCAAAAAAAACAAAAAAACATATTGCGTTTAATGCCCAACTGTATTTCTAAATGTGTGTTTCGTGTGCATCACTGAAATGTAATGTTTCTTATGTATTTCTACTTTAAACTATCTGACGGTAAGACGCATGTTACGTGTTTCCAGGAAAACCATTCAACCCCCAGGCCTCGAAATCTAACGCTGTTGGAAACGTCATCAGTTCATTGCTGTTTGGACTTTTGAGGACACTAATGAGCGCATTGCAAAAAAGGAAAAATCTAAATTAAGAAAAATCAAAAATAAGAAAAAAAATACAAATTTTGAGGCAAAAATGCCCTATTTTAAGTTAAATTTTCTGCCAGTGCAGTAAGAAATTTTCACTTACCAAATTTTCTTAAAACAAAACGAAATCTCGAATCTTGTTCTGAGCAGAAAACATGAGTGTTTATGGAAAGATTTTTCACCTTATTGTTTTTAAAAGGAAGTTCTTAAGAGGCTTAACCTGGCTTGATTTAATGTAAAAAGTGCTTAGAATAAGTTGTAATATCTGGATAAGATAAATCAGGATGGAATATCCCGAAACAAGTAAAAAAAAAACAACCTCATCTTAATAAGTAAAAAAATCTTAAAATTGATCTTTTAAGATGAATCTGCTTAATTCAAGTCAGTTTAACTATGTTAGAAAATCCTTTTATGTATTGAGGTATTGTAGGATTCTTCAGCTGGACTCGGAGTTCTTTTGGCTCTGCTGTTGCAGAGTCCTGAGTCCAGCACATCCAGCGGAGCCGTCAGCTGTTTTTTTATTGCCTTAAAACATGTGTAACTGCGATGTGGGGACGAGATGAGGTACAAGATGGAGAAATATGCTAAAATGTCTCTTCAAATGTATAAATTAAATGTCTGATTTTCAAATGTGGCATATCTACGCTGTGCCTATATTTTATAAATTGTAATTTATTTGTCCAATTTTATGTTAGATTAGCTAAAGGAATGTGCCTCTGGAAAACCTAAAAATGGCCAAGGTAAAGACACCACTTTAGGCAGATATTTTAAACCCAAGATCATTTGTGACTGTATGATGTTTCTAAATAGTTTTAACTTTACTTAGTTTAGCTCTTTAGTTTGAGTATTAGTGCTAAATGCTGTGATTGGTGGAAAATTTGCTGCTAAAATCCATTTTTAAGTTAAAAAACAAACAACGCTGACACTGATTTGCTTTATTTTAGTAGTTAATTTTCCCTTTCATACTTCAACAGCATTAAACGAAAACCCCAGTTTATGTTTGTATCAAAGACAAAATGTGCAGCTTTTCAGGTTTGGTCCTATTTTACACATGTTACATGGGGTATATATATATATATATATATTATATTTATTTTATTGTTTACAGTAATATAGAATAAGGTCCTATTCCAGAGTCTGAGTATCACATGTGCTGTTGGAGTGTGTGTTTAGATCACAGCTCTACACCTCATCACATCATTGAAAACACACTCACCTTGTCAATAATTGTCTGCTATGGTCATTTTTACTCACACTTACACACACAAAAATATAATATATATATACATTTGTGATAGTTTCGGACAGCAAAGTTACTCATGGTTTTGTTAAATTCACTTTACACCTTTATTTAATCCAGTAGTCTGGTCAAATGCCTGTGCATGGTGGTGATCCTGAAGCAGATTATCTCAGTTTGGCGCACAGGCGGTAGGGCTTTGGAGCGTATATAAAGCTCATGTCCCCCTCCAGAGTGAGGGGCTCCTCCTTCAGTGCAGAGAAGGTGAAGCGCTGCAGGAGCCCCGAGAAGAACAGGAACAACTCCATCCGAGCCAACTGTTCGCCCAGACACACACGCTTACCTGACGACAGACAGTTCAGCGTAAACACTCTACACACTTTTCCAGGAGTCTCAAAAAGATAAGGGTGAGGAAAATAGAGGCAGGTGTGACATTTTAAATATCTCATTCACAAATCATTTTAAAACTAACCGATAGAAAAGGGGATGAAAGCCTCTCTCTTCCTAAATTTCCCATCTTCATCCAGGAAGTGTCCAGGGTTGAAGGTGTGGGGTGTTTCCCACATCGTCGGGTCCTTCAGCACAGAGTCTAAGCTACCAAAAATCATCACACCCTGAGAAGAAAGAGTTCTGTAAGATTTAACCACAACTGTGTGTAGATTTGGACAAATTCTTATTGTGGAAAAAAGTAAAATGACACATGAAAATAAGAAATTGATTAGATAAATACACTTCCTGACCAGAAAATAAATAAAAGGCGCCACCTGGATTTAACTAAGCAAACAAACAGGTCCGATGTTGCTGCAGTTGGTCAGGTCCAGGTTCAGCAGCAGTGTGTGCTCAAAGAATGAGGTCAGTGAACCTGAATATACAGAACGACCAGGTTATTCCATCAGTGGATTTGTTCTTCCCTGACGGCACGAGCATATTCCAAGAGGACAATGCCAGGATTCATCGGGCTCAAACTGTAACAGAGGGATTCAGGGAGCAGGAGACGTCATTTTCACACATGGATCGGCCACTAAAGAGTCCAGATCTTCACCCCAGTGAGAATCTTTGGGTTGTGCTGCAGAAGGTTTTGTTCAATTCAAGTTTATTTCTATAGCACATTTAAAACAACTTCAGTTGACCAAAGTGCTTCACATAAAATATAACAAAGACAGAAGAAACATATACATATATAACATAGCGTGAGGACTATAATAAAAACCAAGATAAACTGACTAGTTCGTATTAAAGTCCAGGGAAAAGAGATGAGTTTTCAGTCTAGTCTTGAACTGCACTACAGACTGAGAGGATCTGACAGGAAGAGGAAGGTTATTCCACAGTCCGGGCGCTGCCACAGAAAAGCCTCTGTCTCCTCTCGTCTTCAGCCGAGTTTTGGGCACAGCCAACAGGAGCAGGTCGGCTGATCTCAGGGCTCTGGGGGGAGTGTCGGGCTCCAGTAATTCCCTCAAATAGACTGGACCCAAACAGTGGAAACATTTAAACACAATAACATTTTAAATTGCACCGATAGAAGCAGGAGCCAGTGCAGGTCACACAGCTCAGGTGTGATGTGTTCACGTCTCTTAGTATTAGTGAGCAGATGAGCTGCAGAGTTCTGGATGTGTTGTAGGCGCTGCAGGAGCTCAGGTCCAGCCCTACATACAGAGAATTGCAATAGTCCAGACACAGTGTTACAAATGCATGAATAGCTTTTTCAAATCCGCCTGAGAGAGGTAGGGCTTTATTTTAGCAAGGAGCCTCAAATGAAAGAAGCTGGACTTTACCACAGAGCTTATGTGCTTGTCCAGTTTAAACATGCAGTGCTCAGACTCGACCATCAGTGCAAGATCTTGGTGAAAAATTTATGCAACACTGGAAGGAAATAAATCTTGTGACATTGCAGAAGCTTATCGAAACAATGCCACAGCGAATGCATTCATTTCTCACCAAGATCTTCCACTGATGATGGTCGAGTCTGAGCTTCTCCAGCACATCCCAAAGATTCTCACTGGGGTGAAAGTCTGGACTCTGTGGTGTTCTGTGGTGGCATTGTCGTCTTGGAATATGCTCGTGCCGTCAGGGAAGAAAATATCCACTGATGGAATAACCTGGTCCTTCAGTATATTCAGGTTCACTGACCTCATTCTTTGAGCACACACTGCTGCTGAACCTGGACCGGACCAACTGCAGGAACCTTGTACCTATTTGCTTAGTTAAATCCAGGTGCCACTTTTTTTTGGCCAGGTAGTGTATTAATTCAGTAAAAACTAAACGGTATGAAAGTGTAAAGATGCTGCAAACCAAACCAGAAAGTTAAGTCTAAAATGTGCGTCGAAAGTGTAAATCTGGGGACCTTTTCTGAGCTTCCCGAGTATGTATAAATATTTCTTCCAACAGCATTAGGCATTGAAGTATCGCAGAGCGCACCTTGGGTATGATGTAATTCTCCAGAGTGGTGTCTTTGGTGGTCATGTGCCCCACATTGAGAGGAATTATGTTCCCCACCCTCTGCACCTCGTGGATCACTGCATTGGTATAGTGCAGATCGTCTCTGTCCTGCAGCGAGGGCAGGCGAGACGAGCCCACCACAGCATCAATCTCAGCCTGGACCTTCTCTGAAACAGAAAAGAATCATTATTTTGGTTTCACATTTTTTAAAAAGATGGCTTATTGTGCTCACTGTTTTTTGAGCTTTCTACATGCCTGAAGAGGTGTTAGAAGGGGAGCAAAGAAAGGGAGGGCAAAAATGAACCTCATTAACACGTTTTTGGTGTTCTAAACATGTTATCTGCGAGCGATTAAGAAGTGTAATACTCGCAAAACAAAACACAATTGAGTTTCTACACTCAACAAAAATATAAACGCAACACTTTTGTTTTTGCTCCCATTTGTCATGAGATGGACTCAAAGATCTAAAATTCATTCCAGATACACAATATTACCATTTCTCTCAAACATTGTTCACAAATCTGTCTAAATGTGTGATAGTGGCACTTTTGCTTTGCTGAGATAATCCATCCCACCTCACAGGTGCCACATCAAGATGCTCATCAGACACCATGATTAGTGCACAGGTGAACCTTAGACTGTCCACAATAAAAGGCCACTCTGAAATGTGCAGTTGTTGCTTTATTGGGGGTCTGGGGACTCAGAACCAGTCAGTATCTGGTGTGACCACCATTTGCCTCATGCAGTGCAACACATCTTCTTCGCATAGAGTTTATCAGATTGTCAATTGTGGCCTGTGGAATGTTGGTCCACTCCTCTTCAATGGCTGTGCGAAGTTGCTGGATATTAGTGGGAACTGGTACGCGCTGTCGTATACACCGGTCAAGCACATCCCAAACATGCTCAATGGGTGACATGTCCGGTGAGTATGCTGGCCATGCAAGAACTGGGACATTTTCAGCTTCCAAGAATTGTGTACAGATCCTTGCAACATGGGGCCGTGCATTATCTTGCTGAAACATGAGGTGATGTTCATGGATGTATGGCACAACAATGGGCCTCAGGATCTCATCACGGTATCTCTGGGCATTCAAAATGCCATCAATAAAATGCACCTGTGTTCTTCGTCCATAACAGATGCCTGCCCATACCATAACCCCACCACCACCATGGGCCACTCGATCCACAACACTGACATCAGCAAAGCGCTCACCCACACGACGCCACACACGCTGTCTGCCATCTGCCCTGAACAATGTAAACCGAGATTCATCCGTGAAGAGAACACCTCTCCAACGTGCCAGACGCCATCGAATGTGGGCATTTGCCCACTCAAGTCTGTTACGGCGACGATCTGGAGTCAGGTTAAGACCCCAGTGAGGACGACGAGCATGCAGTTGAGCTTCCCTGAGACGGTTTCTGACAGTTTGTGCAGAAATTCTTTGGTTATGCAAACCAATTGTTTCAGCAGCTGTCTGAGTAGCTGGTCTCAGACGATCTTGGAGGTGAACCTGCTGGATGTGGAGGTCCTGGGCTGGTGTGGTTACACGTGGTCTGCGGTTGTAAGGCCGGTTGGATGTACTGCCATATTCTCTGAAACGCCTTTGGAGACGGCTTATGGTGGAGAAATGAACATTCAATGCCCAAGCACCAGATCTGGTTGGCATTCCTGCTGTCAGCATGCCAATTGCACGCTCCCTCAATGCTTGCGCCATCTGTGGCATTTTGCTGTGAGACAAAACTGCACATTTCAGGGTGGCCTTTTATTGTGGGCAGTCTAAGGTTCACCTGTGCACTAATCATGGTGTCTGATGAGCATCTTGATGTGGCACCTGTGAGGTGGGATGGATTATCTCAGCAAAGCAAAAGTGCCACTATCACACATTTAGACAGATTTGTGAACAATGTTTGAGAGAAATGGTAATATTGTGTATCTGGATTGTGTATCTGAATTTTAGATCTTTGAGTCCATCTCATGACAAATGGGAGCAAAAGCAAAAGTGTTGCATTTATATTTTTGTTGAGTGTATATTTGATCTCATAATATGCAGCTCTGAGTAACAAGCTTAAGATGTCAACCCCACCTTGGATGTGGGGGTGGTAGGCCATAAACAGCAAGGCCCAGGTCAGTGTTATTGTGGTGGTCTCTGTGCCAGCGGTAAACAAATCCGTGGCAGAAACGCATAAGTTCTTCAGATAAAACCCAGCCTCTTTGTCTTCTGTCTGCAAACGAAATGCACACATGTGGTTCATTACAGGCAATGGCATTTTAAGGACTGTAAATACATCCGGACACACTTGGAAACACTTGGACTTTCCATTTCTTTTACGATTATTTATTTAAAAATATGTGGCAATTGACAAACTTTTAGAATTTTGAAAGTTCTTTGAAGATTAAATCATTTTGATGTGCATTGAAACTTAAAGATACGACAGCAATTTGTTGACAATGATCCAAATTTAGCCACTGGATAATAAAATAGCCGAAATCTGGACTCACATCTTAGGCACTTCACCTTCCAAACCTACTTCACATGTGGGTGGAGCTGACAACTCGCCTACCTCAGCGATTTCGGAGAGGAAGCAGTCGATGTAGTCTCGTGGGTTGGACGGGTCGTGGGTTTCTTTGTGTTTGTCAATCTTAGTTTGAACATAGTCGTTTATGATTTCATTCAGAGTGAACATTCTTTGGTGAGGTCCAGGGAGCCTCTTCATCAGCCAGGGGACCAGATTGTAGAGCTATAAGGAGAAGTACAAGTGTCATTGTGTACCGGGGTATAAGTCGCACCAGCCAAAAAATGTACAATGAAGAAGAAAAAAACATATATAAGTCGCACTTGGATTATAAGTCACTTTTTTTTTTAAAGACCAAGAACAGATACTTGAACACTTCAAACTGTCGACCTCGGGGTGGAAGTCTGCAGCAGTTTTTGGGATATCATCCGTGCTCAAGTTTCTCGCTCGCTCCAAACGTTCTTTGTGCTGCTCGATTACGGTTTTCAGCTGCACATTTCACCACTTGCAGCTCGTAATCTGCAGAATATGATTTGCTTTTTGGGTGCATTTGTGTTCAGTCTTTCTCAGTTGTCTTTATAAGCTGGTGTTTAAACTTTACATTTTCTGTGGTACAGGAGTAATGGGAGTAGCAGGTACTGGCACAAAAGCCTAGAGCGCCCCCTTATGTCCATCAGTGTGAAAATTACGAACATCCATCCATCTTCTCCCGCTTAATCCGGCTGGGTCGCGGGGGCAGCTTGCTGCCCAATACTCATAGCACCTGACCCCCCCTATGAACCCCTCTGCGGGTGGTGAGCCCACAGGAGGGTGGACAACATGGTCCTTGATGTTAGTTCATAGGGGTAAAATTACGAACATGTGAAACTATATTTTAATATAAGTCGCACCTGAGTATAAGTCGCCGAACCACCCAAACCAAGAAACATTTTACACTTAACACACCATTCAAATATATAATAAACATATTTAAGGAAAACAAAGTCACATTTCTTTGTTTAAAAGGGGGTATTATGCACCATGCTCCCACATGACAATTCTTCATAAATACAGAAAGATATGAAACAAAACTGTACGCAGCATCTTTACAAACTTGTTGCGATGTGCAGTAGTTTAATTTGTGGGACACATTCTGATTTCTAAGAAGGAAGAGTGACGTATTAAAGGGACTAAAGGAACGGGGAGACTCAGGATGTCAAAAATAAACGTGAAACTTATGTTAATACATTATTTTTGGCAAATATTGCATTTTTAAAACAATAAAAGGTAACATGGTGCTCTGTGGTGCTATGTGTTGGCACAACCCCAGAGACGTAAAATACCGCCTCTTTAAACTGGAGCATCACATGAAAAAGTAATGGGATTGAAAACTGACCAGGAACCACACAGTGCCCTGTACATCAATAAGCTCTTTGAAATGACCCAAAATCTTCTGATGCTCCTTGTTGTTGTACTCCAGACGTTCCCCAAACACCAAACAGCAGATGATATTCGACACGGACTTGTTTAAAAATGGGCGAGGGTCAAAAGGTTCATCTGTAACAAAGACAAATTAACATTCAACAAAGCAATGGATATTTTAAGTTTAAGTTTTGGGTGAGAGTCAGAAAAGATGATTTTCTATGTGTGTTTTCTCTGTATGATTCTTATAATGGCCCATAGCTGCAAGGAGAAGCTCTCAGTGTAAATTCTGACATAACATAGATTATTATAGATATACTGTTGCCACTTTGGCTCACCCTCCACCAGAGAAAGTTATATAGTGCCTCTTTATAGAGTATAAATGTTTATGCATAATTGTACCTCCAAGTGATGGATCAAATAACACAATATAGTGAACAGTTTATTTATTATTATCCTCAAATCTTTTGCATTTTCCAAATGAATTAAAATATAACAGTTGTACCTTTCAGTTGCTCTAAAGCCTCTGCCAGATACTGGCACTCCTGTTTAATGGCAGGTTCCAGGGATTTCTTGCCCAGACCAAAGTTTCTGAGAGTGTGAAGAGCAAAACGCCTCTGCTGCTTCCATATGTAGCCATTGGACAGCACAAGACCTGCACGAATATGCAAACACATTATAAGAGAGAGTAAAGTAATACAATATTTAAACCTTAAAACACACCTAAATTCCCATTCAGGTCTTCAAAAACAGGGAAGGAGGCCCGGTCGATATAGTCGTCTCCTTTGACCGCCAGAGCCTCTTTCACAAGTTTGTATCCGTTTATGACAACCATGCGCCCCCCAAACAAGCGAAGGCTGAAGATGCTCCCATACTTCTTTGCAAACTGGGCAGACGACACGGCATTTTGCACTGATTCTGTTGACTTTTTAGCTTTTTTACCATCAACATGACTGTTACATCAAACTAAATGTCTAAACTGTGCTTAAATTAATTTAAAAGTCTATATTACTTTTTTAATTAATTTAGTTTATACAGATTAGTACATTAATTTAGCTTATATAGACAATATTTTGTTTATTGTGACAAGGAAAGAGTCAAATTTTCTTATTAATTATGTTGTACTTGAAATGAAACTATGAAATAAAAGATAAATGCACAAATGTTTGAATCTAATAAGGTGCAGTATGCAGTGTTTTGTAACCTGCTTGTCTCCATAGAGAGTCTTTTGCCTGAAATGTTCCACAATAGGCTGTGCCACTAAATTCTATATCCATGCAAACAATTAAGCAGAATATACCCTTTTGAGATTTGGCAAAACATGCGCGTCTCTCTGGGAAAATGCACCTTTAATGCTTTATAAGGCAGTAGGACAAGGCTAAAAGTAGACATCTGAGCTTTGATTTGAAGTTAATCAATTTTAGATGCAGCCTACAAAATAATGAATAAAATCTGAGTCAAGCCACAGAAAACGCAGTGCAAGAAACACGTCATGACATGGCATCATTTACGCCGTTTGACTCCCTACCTGTGCGAAGTCCAGGTGGAGCGTTGAAGAACTAACGCGGAGTATGTCGCCTGCAAACGGAATGGGCCACGGTCCAGGAGGGTAGTTTTCAGGCCGCCAGTATTTGACAACATCGGCAAAAAGGGCAAAAAGAAACAGAAATATCAGAATGCTCCTATAATCTAACCACTCCAGCCCAAGCACCTGGTACAGCGCCTCCATCTCGGATCTGGAAGAGTTGTTTTAGCTCCGTGGCCGAGTGCCTCCACACGGATTACACAACTGTATTTAGCTGCACCCGTCCACTCCCTCACAGAAGGAGGACTTTGGCAACAGCTTTTGTTGTGGACAGAATAAAGAACGCCTTCTTCAACCTAAACACATTTTGCAAAGTCATCACACGCTACTACAACACGAACCTAATCTTATCTGTGGTCTGATTGTTTAAGTGTTGTGCCTCACGCAACATAAATCAAATCAAACTCCATGAATACAGGCTAGAGGTTAGAGCCATACACTGTACTTTTGCAGCAGTAGGAGGCTATAATTAGGGTATGTACTAGTTTAAGGTCTGCTATAGTAACGATTCTATTTATTTGGTTTGTTTAGCAGGGACAGTGTACATTGATCAACATGTATCTGGAGTCACTGGACAGATATAGTGAATAAAGTCACCCTAAAAACACAACAAACTTTATACAAAGCAGTGCAAAGTTTTATTTCACCTTTGATCATTTCTGTTCGTCAAGTATTCTCGCGTCATAGTACTCGTGACCGGTCTTGGTCTCAAGACAGTTTTTAATGGTCTTGGTCTCTCAGACTCGACCGTGTTTGGACTCGGCCTTGTCTTGGTCTTGTAGGCATTTGGACTTGTCTCAGTCTTGAAGGTGCTTGGACTCGGTCTTGTCTCAGACTCGATTGCGTTTGGATCTCGGTCTTGTCTCGGTCTTGAAGGAGCTTGGACTCAGTTTTCTTTTGGACTTGACCACGTTTGGACTCGGTCTTGAAGGCGCTTGAACTTAGTCTTGTCTCAGTCTTGAAGGCATTTGGACTCGGTGATGTCTCGGTCTTGAAGGCACTTGGTCTTGTCTTGAACTCGACTGCGTTTGGACTCGGTCTTGAAGGCATTTGGACTTGGTCTTGTCTCGGTCTCAAGGTCTGACACTCGACGAGTGATATATACGTATCACTGTATATATGTGTATATGTGCCACAATAACTATAAAATACAGATAAATGTCAAAAGTTACATAGATGGTCTTGATTTGGTCTCGATGGTCTCTATTTTGTCTCAGCCTTAAAGTCTCAGCCTTGTCTCGTTCTTAAAAAGTCTTGGTCTTGTGTCGGTTTCGCCCCTCAGAGGTCTTGGTCTTGTCTCGGTCTCGGGACCCTGTGGTCTTGGACAGGTCTGGGTCTCGATTAGTGCGGTCTTGACTATAACACGACTAGAACTGTTCTGTACGACTGAATCTGTGCCCTTATCTGACCCTCTGCAGCAGATCAGGAAACACCCTCCACTTTCTCTCCCAAATGAAACAACACTAACGCCTTATGCAAACAATTCCTGTTATTGCCACAGCCTCTGCTCATTTACTTTTGCAAAAGAAGAGGAGCGGAGACTTTTCCAAACTCTTTTTGAGTGTTGAGATATTTGGGGTTTGTGCATTTTAATTTTTGCTGATTTAATTTTAGTAGATGTGGTAAAAAATGGGAGACCGCAGAACTTTCCACCAGGACCACCGGGTTTTTCTTGGAAACATCCTTCACCGGAATGGACTTCAAATCAATAAACAAGGTCAAAGTGTATTGTTTCGCCAAATATTTGTTGAATGTTAGAATAAACAAATCGGTTTTAACATTATTGCAGCCTTCAGAACAGAGGGGTTTGAATGCTGGGCTAGCAAACGTATGAAAAAAGCTACTGTTTATGCAACTTCTGGGGTTTTCTCTACTTAAAAACACAACAATCCTGGGCTGTTTGACGGAAAAATGACTGCGACCACTCATCACACAAGCCACAAACTTGTATAATGAAGTCACATTCTTTTTCTCAGCTTGCAGAGGAGTCCGATCTTCAGTTTGCGGAGAGGTCCTGAGAAAATGGTGTTTATTTCTGGATAAAAATGGTCAAAGAGTCTCTTGTCAACCGGCTGAACAGCTTTATGGAACGACCAGAAATTCCTCTGTTTCATGTCATTTCAAAGGCCTTGGCGAGAAAACAGTCCAATCATCCCGGATAAGAATAACAATAATAGTGGTATTTTATTTTATTTTATTTACTTAAATGGGACAATGCATTATAATGAACAGACAAGCATATATAGCATGAATGTAAACATACCAGATTTTAGTATAATGTTAATTTCCACCCGATATCCATGCGATTTGCGGTTGCCAACGCATCGCAGATACGTCAGCAGCCAGTGTGAAAGGGATTAACATGAACTCACAGAGCAAACAAAGGCAGCAATCACCGTACCATAAGTAAAGGAGCAAAAATATGTAGAAATATTTCATTTTTTAGTGTAATTTTAGTGTAACTTATGTAATATTAAGTGACATTTTTTGAGAGAATGGTTGAAAATTCACACAACTTTCATTTTGAACCAGATTTTTAACTTGATGTTGGAGTTACACTACTGTACTGCACAAAGATCATTGTGGACTTATCTGACAATAAATATTTGACTTGTGCCATTTCACAAACCTTTGCCTCTTACCTTGTTTTTCTGATAAGAGACAAATAAAGTAAGTAAGACTAAAGTTTATTTATACAGCACTTTCCATAGACACGGGTCACAAAGTTAATTTTACATTCATAATAACATCAGCCATGACAACCCTAAACCTAAAGGGGGTGGGAAAACTTGCTCAAAGAGGAACTTTTTCAGCCGCCTTTTAAAAGTATCTACACAATCTACAGAGCTGAAGTGAGGAGGCAGTTTGTTCGAGAGTTTAGACGGCTGGAAAGGATCTTCTTGCTTTCTGAAGCCTCTCCATAGGACCGTAAATCACGAGCGCTGACGCACGTTGAATTACTTTGTGTATGAATTGTGCTATACAAATAAAGTCGCCTTGCCTAATGCATGAGACAAAACACGAAGATTTTTATTTTTTTATTTTTTTAAGAATTGCATTTTTACCGTCCTTTCACAAGAGAAATACCAAGACGACGCCTGGGTGGATTTTTCACTCTTATAATGAAAATTATGTGTTGTCAAATTTCAGTCAGGATACAGATTACAGGAGAGTATAATTCAGGAATAAACAATCTTCTCACAGCTCTACACCTCATCACATCATTGAAAACACACTCACCTTGTCAATAATTGTCTGCTATGGTCATTTTTACTCACACTTACACACAAAACTATAATATATATACATTTGTGATAGTTTCGGACAGCAAAGTTACTCATGGTTTTGTTAAATTCACTTTACACCTTTCTTTAATCCAGTAGTCTGGTCAAATGCCTGTGCATGGTGGTGATCCTGAAGCAGATTATCTCAGTTTGGCGCACAGGCGATAGGGCTTTGGAGCGTATATAAAGCTCATGTTCCCCTCCAGAGTGAGGGGCTCCTCCTTCAGTGCAGAGAAGGTGAAGCGCTGCAGGAGCCCCGAGAAGAACAGGAACAACTCCATCCGAGCCAACTGTTCGCCCAGACACACACGCTTACCTGACGACAGACAGTTCAGCGTAAACACTCTACACACTTTTCCAGGAGTCTCAAAAAGATAAGGGTGAGGAAAATAGAGGCAGGTGTGACATTTTAAATATCTCATTCACAAATCATTTTAAAACTAACCGATAGAAAAGGGGATGAAACCCTCTCTCTTCCTAAATTTCCCATCTTCATCCAGGAAGTGTCCAGGGTTGAAGGTGTGGGGTGTTTCCCACATCGTCGGGTCCTTCAGCACAGAGTCTAAGCTACCAAAAACCATCACACCCTGAGAAGAAAGAGTTCTGTAAGATTTAACCACAACTGTGTGTAGATTTGGACAAATTCTTATTGTGGAAAAAAGTAAAATGACACATGAAAATAAGAAATTGATTAGATAAATACACTTCCTGGCCAAAAAATAAATAAAAGGCACCACCTGGATTTAACTAAGCAAACAAACAGGTCCGATGTTGCTGCAGTTGGTCAGGTCCAGGTTCAGCAGCAGTGTGAGGTCAGTGAACCTGAATATACTGAAGGGACCAGGTTATTCCATCAGTGGATATTTTCTTCCCTGATGACACGAGCATATTCCAAGACGACAATGCCACCACAGAACACCACAGAGTCCAGACTAGTGCTGCCACTAACGACTAATTTTCTAACGATTAATCTCTCGACTAATTTTTCGATTAGTCGACTAATCTAAACAACTAATTTAAAAAAAAACAAAAAAACAAGCGGTTCTAACACACACAAGTGTGTGTGTGAGATTTTCCCGGGAGGTTACCTTGTGTCTGCTGTGCGTGCGAGTTGCAAAGGTTATTGCTGTTATGTCTGTTGTGTTTGTGCTCATTCGACAATGTTGAACAACGATATGCACACACAATTTAACGAGTTTGCACGAGCAGCATATTGCAACGGTATTCTCAATACCTCATGCATCGTGGTCGTGCTCCCGTGATAAGCCAAAGAAGTCTTACAGAGTGTACAAACCACTCTATCACCATCTGTCCGAAAGTATTCCCAGACTTTCGAGGCTTTAGGTCTTGGTCTTGGTCTGTTCTTGGATCCGACTCTGACCCACCGGCCGCTGCCATTTTCATACCACTCTCAAATGCTCAAATCGGGGGAAGGGGGAAGAGAGAAAGAGAGAGACCAGCCAGCAGAGTGCGCACGGCAAATACTTCAAGTTTGTTTTCTTTGTCGGTGCCATTATTTACCACTGCTGTTAGCCTTTGGTGAAGCCGAGGTTAGCCACCTCGGCGTCAACCCCGGATGTAGCCGCTGTCAGCAGCACCGGTGTCCGCCTGGGGCGCAGCCGCTGCCCGCCGCACCGGTGTCCGCCTCGAGTGCAGCCGCTGTTAGCCGCACCGGTGTCCGCCTCGGGTGTAGCCGCTGTTAGCCGCACCGGTGTCCGCCTCGGGTGTAGCCGCTGTTAGCCGCACCGGTGTCCGCCTCGAGTGCAGCCGCTGTTAGCCGCACCGGTGTCGGCCTCGGGTGTAGCCGCTGTTAGCCGCACCGGTGTCCGCCTCGGGTGTAGCCGCTGTTAGCCGCACCGGTGTCCGCCTCGGAGTGTAGTATTACTAGTGGTGTGGAGGGGAAATACCTGATCTCAGGCAAGCAAAAGGTCTCTGGACGAGCCGTTTGAGACCAAAAATAAATAAAGGCGAATATTCGACCAAAAAAATTGTATTCGACTCATTTTCACATTCGATTACGTCGACAGCGTCGAATAATCGCGGCAGCACTAGTCCAGACCTTCACCCCAGTGAGAATCTTTGGGATGTGCTGGAGAAGCTCAGACTCGACCATCATCAGTGCAAGATCTTGGTGAGAAATTAATGCATTCGCTGTGGCATTGTTTCGATAAGCTTCTGCAATGTCACAAGATTTATTTCCTTCCAGTGTTGCATTAATTTTTCACCAAGATCTTGCACTGATGATGGTCGAGTCTGAGCGCTGCATGTTTAAACTGGACAAGCACATAAGCTCTGTGGTAAAGTCCAGCTTCTTTCATTTGAGGCTCCTTGCTAAAATAAAGCCCTACCTCTCTCAGGCGGATTTGAAAAAGCTATTCATGCATTTGTAACACTGTGTCTGGACTATTGCAATTCTCTGTATGTAGGGCTGGACCTGAGCTCCTGCAGCGCCTACAACACATCCAGAACTCTGCAGCTCATCTGCTCACTAATACTAAGAGACGTGAACACATCACACCTGAGCTGTGTGACCTGCACTGGCTCCTGTCTTCTATCGGTGCAATTTAAAATGTTATTGTGTTTAAATGTTTCCACTGTTTGGGTCCAGTCTATTTGAGGGAATTACTGGAGCCCGACACTCCCCCCAGAGCCCTGAGATCAGCCGACCTGCTCCTGTTGGCTGTGCCCAAAACTCGGCTGAAGACGAGAGGAGACAGAGGCTTTTCTGTGGCAGCGCCCGGACTGTGGAATAACCTTCCTCTTCCTGTCAGATCCTCTCAGTCTGTAGTGCAGTTCAAGACTAGACTGAAAACTCATCTCTTTTCCCTGGACTTTAATACTAACTAGTCAGTTTATCTTGGTTTTTATTATAGTCCTCACGCTATGTTATATATGTATATGTTTCTTCTGTCTTTGTTATATTTTATGTGAAGCACTTTGGTCAACTGAAGTTGTTTTAAATGTGCTATAGAAATAAACTTGAATTGAATTGAACAAAACCTTCTGCAGCACAACCCAAAGATTCTCACTGGGGTGAAGGTCTGGACTCTTTAGTGGCCGATCCGTGTGTGAAAATGACGTCTCCTGCTCCCTGAATCCCTCTGTTACAGTTTGAGCCCGATGAATCCTGGCATTGTCCTCTTGGAATATGCTCGTGCCGTCAGGGAAGAACAAATCCACTGATGGAATAACCTGGTCCTTCAGTATATTCAGGTTCACTGACCTCATTCTTTGAGCACACACTGCTGCTGAACCTGGACCGGACCAACTGCAGGAACCTTGTACCTATTTGCTTAGTTAAATCCAGGTGCCACTTTTTTTTGGCCAGGTAGTGTATTAATTCAGTAAAAACTAAACGGTATGAAAGTGTAAAGATGCTGCAAACCAAACCAGAAAGTTAAGTCTAAAATGTGCGTCTAAAGTGTAAATCTGGGGACCTTTTCTGAGCTTCCCGAGTATGTATAAATATTTCTTCCAACAGCATTAGGCATTGAAGTATCTCAGAGCGCACCTTGGGTATGATGTAATTCTCCAGAGTGGTGTCTTTGGTGGTCATGTGCACCAGATTGAGAGGAATTATGTTCCCCACCCTCTGCACCTCGTGGATCACTGCATTGGTATAGTGCAGATCGTCTCTGTCCTGCAGCGAGGGCAGGCGAGACGAGCCCACCACAGCATCAATCTCAGCCTGGACCTTCTCTGAAACAGAAAAGAATTATTATTATTATTATTATTATTATTATTATTATTTCACATTTTTTAAAAAGATGGCTTATTATGCTCTCTGTTTTTTGAGCTTTCTACATGCCTGAAGAGGTGTTAGAAGGGGAGCAAAGAAAGGGAGGGCAAAAATGAACCTCATTAACACGTTTTTGGTGTTCTAAACATGTTATCTGCGAGCGATTAAGAAGTGTAATACTCACAAAACAAAACACAATTGAGTTTCTATATTTGATCTCATAATATGCAGCTCTGAGTAACAAGCTTAAGATGTCAACCCCACCTTGGATGTGGGGGTGGTAGGCCATAAACAGCAAGGCCCAGGTCAGTGTTATTGTGGTGGTCTCTGTGCCAGCGGTAAACAAATCCGCGGCAGAAACGCATAAATTCTTCAGATGAAACCCAGCCTCTTTGTCTTCTGTCTGCAAACGAAATGCACACATGTGGTTCATTACAGGCAATGGCATTTTAAGGACTGTAAATACATCCGGACACACTTGGAAACACTTGGACTTTCCATTTCTTTTACGATTATTTATTTAAAAATATGTGGCAATTGACAATAAACTTTTAGAATTTTGAAAGTTCTTTGAAGATTAAATCATTTTGATGTGCATTGAAACTTAAAGATACGAAAGCAATTTGTTGACAATGATCCAAATTTAGCCACTGGATAATAAAATAGCCGAAATCTGGACTCACATCTTCGGCACTTCACCTTCCAAACCTACTTCACATGTGGGTGGAGCTGACAACTCGCCTACCTCAGCGATTTCGGAGAGGAAGCAGTCGATGTAGTCTCGTGGGTTGGACGGGTCGTGGGTTTCTTTGTGTTTGTCAATCTTAGTTTGAACATAGTCCATTATGATTTCATTCAGAGTGAACATTCTTTGGTGAGGTCCAGGGAGCCTCTTCATCAGCCAGGGGACCAGATTGTAGAGCTATAAGGAGAAGTACAAGTGTCATTGTGTACCGGACCAGCCAAAAAATGTACAATGAAGAAGAAAAAACATATATAAGTCGCACTTGGATTATAAGTCACTTTTTTTTTTTTAAAGACCAAGAACAGATACTTGAACACTTCAAACTGTCGACCTCGGGGTGGAAGTCTGCAGCAGTTTTTGGGATATTGTCCGTGCTCAAGTTTCTCGCTCACTCCAAACGTTCTTTGTGCTGCTTGATTACGGTTTTCAGCTGCACATTTCACCACTTGCAGCTCGTAATCTGCAGAATATGATTTGCTTTTTGGGTGCATTTGTGTCTTTCTCAGTTGTCTTTATAAGCTGGTGTTTAAACTTGACATTTTCTGTGGTACAGGAGTAATGGGAGTAGCAGGTACTGGCACAAAAGCCTAGAGTGCCCCCTTATGTCCATCAGTGTGAAAATTACGAACATGTGAAACTATATTTTAATATAAGTCGCACCTGAGTATAAGTCCACCCAAACCAAGAAAAATATGGTACTTATTATTGTTGTAATGTTGTTTGGTGAAACATTTTACACATATTTAAGGAAAACAAAGTCACATTGCTTGGTTTAAAAGGGGGTATTATGCACCATGCTCCCACATGACAATTCTTCATAAATACAGAAAGATATGAAACAAAACTGTACGCAGCATCTTTACAAAGTTGTTGCGATGTGCAGTAGTTTAATTTGTGGGACACATTCTGATTTCTAAGAAGGAAGAGTGACGTATTAAAGGGACTAAAGGAACGGGGAGACTCAGAATGTCAAAAATAAACGTGAAACTTATGTTAATACATTATTTTTGGCAAATATTGCATTTTTAAAACAATAAAAGGTAACATGGTGCTCTGCGATGCTATGTGTTGGCACAACCCCAGAGACGTAAAATACCGCCTCTTTAAACTGGAGCATCACATGAAAAAGTAATGGGATTGAAAACTGACCAGGAACCACACACTGCCCTGTACATCAATAAGCTCTTTGAAATCAGCCAAAATTTTCTGATGCTCCTTGTTGTTGTACTCCAGACGTTCTCCAAACACCAAACAGCAGATGATATTCGACACGGACTTGTTTAAAAATGGGCGAGGGTTAAAAGGTTCATCTGTAACAAACAAAGACAAATTAACATTCAACAAAGCAATGGATATTTTAAGTTTAAGTTTTGGGTGAGAATCAGAAAAGATGATTTTCTATGTGTGTTTTCTCTGTATGATTCTTATAAACAGGGGTGCACATAACTGGTACGCTGGTACGCATGCGCAGCAAAAAATAACGAATGCGTAATGCCACTTCAGTTACTGAGCGCCTTTGCGTAGCCCACTTGACTTGACCGATCGTGTCATATCAATCTTACACATGTCCAAGTCCAACTACTGTCAAAGATGTCTAAAAAACAACAGACATTAAGCAGCTTCTTTGGCGTTTCCCCGCCTACAAAGAAACACCAACCGGAGCCAGAGCCGAAGAAAAGACTTTTTTCGGAAAAGTGGCTTCAAGATGTGCAGTGGCTTGAAGCTAACGATGAACGCACTGAAATGTGGTGTAAGCTTTGCCGCTCACATCCACACCTAGCAGATAAAACAGGTGCGTTTTATAAAGGTTCAAAGAATTTCAACCATCCTTTATTTGACAAGCACGAAAAGAGCAAAGAGCATACGAATGTGGTGCAAGCCATTGCTAATAAACAAGCTAGCCGAGAAGAACTGTCCAGTCGCCCACTTGAGCTGTGGATGGAGACAGCTAATCGCAGGCTCAACCAAAGACAAAGAGGTGCATCTGCAGCATCTTCATCATCTACCATGCAGGGAGCGGAAGCAGTGGAGAGTGGGGGCGAAACAGAGGAGGACAGTGGGAGTGACACGGAGGACAGTGGGGGCGACATGGAGGACAGTGAGGAAGATGGCACTTTTTAAGACCTCGCTACATAATGAGTGAGTACCAAACTCCATCTCCTGGTACTCACCTGAGTAACTCACTGAAAAAGTTATGTGCACCCCTGCTTATAATGGCCCATAGCTGCAAGGAGAAGCTCTCAATGTAAATTCTGTTTGATCATTATTGCCATAACATAGATTATTATAGATATACTATTGCCACTTTGGCTCACCCTCCACCAGAGAAAGTTATATAGTGCCTCTTTATAGAGTATAAATGTTTATGCATAATTGTACCTCCAAGTGATGGATCAAATAACACAATATAGTGAACAGTTTATTTATTATTATCCTCAAATCTTTTGCATTTTCCAAATGAATTAAAATATAACAGTTGTACCTTTCAGTTGCTCTAAAGCCTCTGCCAGATACTGGCACTCCTCTTTAATGGCAGGTTCCAGGGATTTCTTGCCCAGACCAAAGTTTCTGAGAGTGTGAAGAGCAAAACGCCTCTGCTGCTTCCATATGTAGCCATTGGACAGCACAAGACCTGCACGAATATGCAAACACATTATAAGAGAGAGTAAAGTAATACAATATTTAAACCTTAAAACACACCTAAATTCCCATTCGTGTCTTCAAAAACAGGGATGGAGGCCCGGTCGATATAGTCGTCTCCTTTGACCGCCAGAGCCTCTTTCACAAGTTTGTATCCGTTTATGACAACCATGCGCCCCCCAAACAAGCGAAGGCTGAAGATGCTCCCATACTTCTTTGCAAACTGGGCAGACGACACGGCATTTTGCACTGATTCTGTTGACTTTTTAGCTTTTTTACCATCAACATGACTATTACATCAAACTAAATGTCTAAACTGTGCTTAAATTAATTTAAAAGTCTATATTACTTTTTAATTCATTTAGTTTATACAGATTAGTACATTAATTTAGTTTATATAGACAATATTTTGTTTATTGTGACAAGGAAAGAGTCAAATTTTCTTATTAATTATGTTGTACTTGAAATGAAACTATGAAATTTAGCGCCATACTGCTGGTGGCAGCTTACATCCCTCCCAGCTCCTCCACCAACAACAAGAGCGAGGCTCTTCACGAACTCCACCAGCTCATCAGTGACCAGCAGACAGCCCATCCTGATGCCTTCCTCATTCTGACCGGGGACTTCAATCATGCAAACCCTAAAAGTGTTTTCCCACAACTCCACGGACACATAAACTTTGCTACAAGAGGAAATAATATTCTGGACAATGTTTTTACTACACAGAAAGGAGCCTACAAAGCCCTTCCCCTCCCCCACCTAGGTGCCTCTGATCACTCCACTGTTATGCTAATGCCAGCATATAGACCACTGGTTAAAGTCATCAAACCAGTTCTTAAGCAGGTACGAGTGTGGCCGGAGGGATCCACAGAGGCACTCCAGGACTGTTTTTCCACCACTGACTGGAGTATATTCAGACAAGCAGCCACATACAATATTTCTGTTGACCTTCAGGAATATACAGAGTCAGTCACGTCCTACATGAGGAAGTGCATGGATGATGTCACGGTCACAAGGACTATCACCATCCGAGCAAATCAGAAGCCGTGGCTGACAGGAGAAGTCCACAGGCTCTGGAGGGCTCGGAACGTGGCCTTCAAAGCTGGGGACATGGCCGGCCTGAGGACAGCCAGGGCCAATCTGGCACGTGGTATCAGGACGGCAAGGAGGCAATACTCCAAGAGAATCGCGGACCGGTTCAGGGACAGCAGGGACACCAGGAACCTGTGGAGAGGAATTCAGACCATCACGGACTACAGGCCCTCTCCGCAGACCTGCGACAGCTCCACCCCTCTGCTGCTGAACCAGCTCAATGACTTCTTTGCCCGCTTTGAGATAAACAACAGCACCACGGCTCAGAAAACTCCACCCCCTCCCGGCGACCAGACGCTGACACTTTCACACGATAGTGTGAGACGTTCCCTCAAAGGGATAAATGCACGGAAAGCCCCTGGCCCCGACAACATCCCTGGTCGTGTCCTGAGAGACTGTGCTGAGGAGCTCACTGATGTCTTCACTGACATCTTCAACATCTCACTGAGCCAAGCTGTTGTCCCCACGTGCCTCAAGACCACCACCATCATCCCAGTCCCAAAGAAGCCGACTCCCACCTGCCACAATGACTACCGCCCGGTTGCACTCACTCCCATCCTTATGAAGTGCTTCGAGCGGCTCGTCATGCAACACATCAGGTCTTCCCTCCCCCCCACCCTGGATCCCTTCCAGTTTGCATATCGGTCCAATCGCTCTACCGATGATGCCATCTCCATCGCCCTCCACTCAGCCCTCACCCACCTGGAGACCAACAATTCACACGCCAGAATGCTGTTCATCGACTTCAGCTCAGCATTCAACACCATCATCCCCCAGCAGCTCATCCACAAACTGGACCGAATGGGACTCAACACCTCCCTGTGTAACTGGCTGCTGGACTTCCTGACGGGGAGACCACAGTCAGTTCGGGTAGGAAACAACACATCCAGCACGGTCGTGATGAACACACGGGCCCCCCAGGGATGTGTGCTGAGCCCCCTCCTCTTCACCCTTCTTACACAGGACTGCATCCCAACATCCAGCTCCAACCTTTTCATTAAGTTTGCGGATGACACAACTGTGCTCGGTCACATCCACAGCAACGATGAGACGAGCTACAGGAGTGAAGTAAACAGGCTAGCCACATGGTGCAAGGACAACAACCTGAACATGGAGAAGACGAAGGAGATTGTTGTGGACTTCAGGAGAGCGCACATCCAGCATGCTCCACTCACCATCAACGGTGCTGCAGTGGAGCGAGTGAGCAGCACCAAGTTCCTGGGTGTGCACATCTCTGAGGACCTCTCCTGGAGCAGCAACTCTGCATCACTGGCCAAAAGAGCCCAACAACGCCTTTACTTCCTCCGCAAACTGAAAAGAGCAAGAGCCCCCGACATTCTACAGAGGCACCATTGAGAGCATCTTATCCAGCTGCATCACGGTGTGGTACGGCTCTTGCACCGTGTCCTGCAAAAAGACTCTGCAGCGCATCGTCAGAGCAGCTGAGAGGATCATCGGTGTCCCTCTCCCCCCTCTACAGGACATTTATCACTCCCGCCTCACCCGCAAAGCCATCAGGATTGCAGGTGACCCCACCCACCCATCTCACAGCCTCTTCAGCCCGCTGCCATCAGGGAGGAGACTGCGGAGCCTCCAGGCTAGAACCAGCAGGCTCCGGGACAGTTTCTTCCACCAGGCTGTCAGAGGACTTAACTCTCTCCCTGCCCTACCCCCACTTTTCCCCTCTGTCTCCATAGAGTCTTTTGCCTGAAATGTTCCACAATAGGCTGTGCCACTAAATTCTATATCCATGAAAACAATTAAGCAGAATATACCCTTTTGAGATTTGGCAAAACATGCACGTCTCTCCGGGAAAATGCACCTTTAATGCTTTATAAGGCAGTAGGACAAGGCTAAAAGTAGACATCATAATGAATTTTAGATGCAGCCTACAAAATAACGAATAAAATCTGAGTCAAGCCACAGAAAACGCAGTGCAAGAAACACGTCATGACATGGCATCATTTACGCCGTTTGACTCCCTACCTGTGCGAAGTCCAGGTGGATCCTTGAAGAACTAACGCGGAGTATGTCGCCTGCAAACGGAATGGGCCACGGTCCAGGAGGGTAGTTTTCAGGCCGCCAGTATTTGACAACATCGGCAAAAAGGGCAAAAAGAAACAGAAATATCAGAATGCTCCTATAATCTAACCACTCCAGCCCAAGCACCTGGTGCAGCGCCTCCATCTCGGATCTGGAAGAGTTGTTTTAGCTCCGTGGCCGAGTGCCTCCACACGGATTACGCAACTGTATTTTGCTGCACCCCCTCCACTCCCTCACAGAAGGAGGACTTTGGCAACAGCTTTTGTTGTGGACAGAATAAAGAACGCCTTCTTCAACCTAAACACATTTTGCAAAGTCATCACACGCTACTACAACACGAACCTAATCTTATCTGTGGTCTGATTGTTTAAGTGTTGTGCCTCACGCAACATAAATCAAATCAAACTCCATGAATACAGGCTAGAGGTTAGAGCCATACACTGTACTTTTGCAGCAGTAGGAGGCTATAATTAGGGTATGTACTAGTTTAAGGTCTGCTATAGTAACGATTCTATTTATTTGGTTTGTTTAGCAGGGACAGTGTACATTGACCAACATGTATCTGGAGTCACTGGACAGATATAGTGAATAAAGTCACCCTAAAAACACAACAAGAATTATACAAAGCAGTGCAAAGTTTTATTTCACCTTTGATCATTTCTGTTCGTCAAGTATTCTCGCGTCGTGGTACTCGTGACCGGTCTTGGTCTCGAGACAGTTTTTAATGGTCTTGGTCTCTCAGACTCGACCGTGTTTGGACTCGGCCTTGTCTTGGTCTTGTAGGCATTTGGTCTCGTATCAGTCTTGAAGGTGCTTAGACTCGGAATTGTCTCGGTCTTGAAGGAGCTTGGACTCAGTTTTCTTTTGGACTTGACCACGTTTGGACTCGGTCTTGAAGGCGCTTGAACTTAGTGTTGTCTCAGTCTTGAAGGCATTTGGACTCGATGTCTCGGTCTTGTAGGCACTTGGTCTTGTCTTGGACTCGACCACGTTTGGACTCGGTCTTGAAGGCATTTGGACTTGGTCTTGTCTCGGTCTCAAGGTCTGACACTCGACGAGTGATATATACGTATCACTGTATATATGTGTATATGTGCCAAAATAACTATAAAATACAGATAAATGTCAAAAGTTACATAGATGGTCTTGATTTGGTCTCGATGGTCTCTATTTTGTCTCAGCCTTAAAGTCTCAGCCTTGTCTCGTTCTTAAAAAGTCTTGGTCTTGTGTCGGTTTCGCCCCTCACAGGTTCTTGGTCTTGTCTCGGTCTCGGGACCCTGTGGTCTTGGACAGGTCTGGGTCTCGATTAGTGCGGTCTTGACTATAACACGACTAGAACTGTTCTGCATGACTGAATCTGTGCCCTTATCTGACCCTCTGCAGCAGATCAGGAAACACCCTCCACTTTCCCAAATGAAACAACACTAACGCCTTATGCAAACAATTCCTGTTATTGCCACAGCCTCTGCTCATTTACTTTTGCAAAAGAAGAGGAGCGGAGACTTTTCCAAACTCTTTTTGAGTGTTGAGATATTTGGGGTTTGTGCATTTTAATTTTTGCTGATTTAATTTTAGTAGATGTGGTAAAAAATGGGAGACCGCAGAACTTTCCACCAGGACCACCGGGTTTTTCTTGGAAACATCCTTCACCGGAATGGACTTCAAATCAATAAACAAGGTCAGAGTGTATTGTTTCGCCAAATATTTGTTGAATATTAGAATAAACAAATCGGTTTTAACATTATTGCAGCCTTCAGAACAGAGGGGTTTGAATGCTGGTCTAGCAAACGTATGAAAAAAGCTACTGTTTATGCAACTTCTGGGGTTTTCTCTACTTAAAAACACAACAGTCCTGGGCTGTCTGACGGAAAGACGACTGCGACCACTCATCACACAAGCCACAAACTTGTATAATGAAGTCACATTCTTTTTCTCAGCTTGCAGAGGAGTCCGATCTTCAGTTTGCGGAGAGGCCCTGAGAAAATGGTGTTAGAGAAATACCAAGGTGACGCCTGGGTGGATTTTTTTTGTCAAATTTCAGTCAGGACACAGATTACAGGAGAGTATAATTCAGGAATAAACAATATCCAAACCAGAGATAAACCACGTCAACATTAGCACTAAACATACCTAGAACAACCCAGAACTATAATGGATAATAAATTAATCTCATAAATGACTAAGGTTCAAGATCCAAAAACCTTTGAATAGAATCACAAGCATAAATTGCCCTTTATAAGACATCAGATAAAGTTTTACAGACAGATTGGAAAAAACAGATAAAATGTTATTCAGAAATGTCATTATTCGTTCTAAACAATGCAGATAAGATTAACTTTCTTTTGTACAATTTTAAAAATCACCTTTATTATTCCTTATTCAGTGTTTTCAAGCTTTGGGCCAAATGCAACTTACATTGTGCCTGAAGCTGAATGAACCTTGGGACTTTTCACACAGTAAAAATCTGTGTGATTCACCCGACGTGAACTTTACCTCCTCCTTTCACCTGCTTCCGAGGGCGTTGTCACTATTATGTCATTTTAACTGTGGCTTAAATGTATTGTATTGGACTTGAACTGTCATGTACTAAACAAAAGATGCCAGCTCGAGCTTTTCAACAAAAATATCTATATTAAGTAGGCCTAATTACATGGTCATGGTAAATGATTACTGTTATTATTTCAGTGTGTGCTTAAGCTCAGATAAATTTCATGTCACATAAAGGATCACACCCAAAGTCTATGTAGGTGGAGCTTAGGTTATCCATGACTCGGCAATTACTATTTATGTTTGTAGAAAGAAGAGCAGGCGAGTACCAAGAATCTCTCTCTGTGTTTCAACATGTGGCTCTACAGTTTCCTGCTAAGTTTGGATTTTAAATCAGTTGCGCTGTTTTTGGTGGTTTTCCTCCTGATAGCAGATTATGTTAAAAACAGGAGTCCTCCAAACTACCCGCCCGGACCGCGGGCTCTGCCTCTTTTGGGAAACTTTTTTCATTCTGACTCTAAGTTTCCACATTTGAGCTTTTCCAAGGTGAGTTTCAGTATGATTTTTGCACAATTATTAGTTTCGCAGACTCCCAAACTCCTGTTCCACACAAATGTTCATGAATCTACGAGCAGAAACTTTGAACTATGCGCTGTATCCTGTGGTTTACGGTTATGGTTTATTCGCAGATGGCTGAACTCTATGGAAACGTCTACAGCTTTCGATTTGGCAGCGAAAAGTGGGTGTTAATCTGTGGATACAAGATGGTGAAGGAAGCTTTACTGAACCAAGCCGACACCTTTGTGGATCGTCCCTTCAGCCCAATGGCCGACAGGTTTTACTTATCAACAGGAGGTCAGGACCCACTCTGTTGTGCTTGTATGGCCAAAGTTTGGCTTATCTTATTTCAGTGAGTTTGGCCAGGGCACGACTGTAGAACCAGCTCATCAATCGAAAGGAGTGATGAAAAGTGTACCTGCCTGGTGGGAGCAAAGGATGAATCAACACTCTCCTTCCTATTGCCATTTAGGGCTTTCTTTTCTTATTTCATGTTATTTCAAATACTGTTTTACCAAGTCAAATGTTCAGAACCGCGTGTCAGATATTATAAATGATGCTAATGCTCACGTCTGACAATTCTGCTGCAGGAGGTCTCTTCATGAGCAATGGAGAGAAGTGGAGAAAACAGAGGCGTTTTGCTTTGTCCACTTTAAGGAGCTTTGGCCTGGGCAAAAGCTCCATGGAGCGGTGCATCTGCGAGGAAATCCAGTGTCTTCAAGAAGAAATACAAAGTTACAAAGGTCTTTCATGAAATCATAAGCACATGAGCAGGGACTAGTTTGTATATCTACTTCTCACTCACGGATATTTGTTACTAAGTGAAAAACTCAATATTGATTTGGACAATTAAGACATTATTTTAGGTGTTAAAATCACCCTTTTGCCAGACAATAGAAAGTAATAATAACAGAAGTTCTGCATGTATGTCTTATATAGATTCAGACTATTCCGGAGAGTTTACATTTTGTTCTATTTATGTATTTTTTCAGTATTGATACTACAAGTAAAGTGTCTCTCTGTCAAGTTAAAACCAGGCTAGACAGGGAATAGTTTTAACAACTATAGCGCCTGTTCAAAATATCTACTTTCCTCTGTAGGAGCGCCGTTCAGACCCGCCGGCCTTTTCAATAACGCTGTGTCCAACATCATCTGTCAGCTGGTGATGGGGAAACGCTTTGACTACAACGACCACGAATTTCAGACTGTGCTCCGTGACTTGGCTGAAACTCTTTATCTAGAAGGCACAGTGTGGGCTCAGGTATAGTCAGACAAAAAACTCGAATCACTAAACCTTATGAAACAAAAACAAGCAGGAACCAAAATAATACTGCCTCACCAGTGTATTCTTCAGTTCAAGTTTAACTAAAAATAATGATATTTTTATGAAAAATATACTAAAGCAAAATGAGTTGAACTTGACCACTGATATATTGATAATTTCCAAAATATTGTACATAGATGAATCCAACCACATCACAAAAGTGTGGATTGTGTCTGTTCCTGATCAGTTAAACATTACAGGTCTGTAATAATGTGATTTGTTGATGTTAAGTGTTTTTATTGACAGCTGTACGAGTCGTTCCCCTGGATCATGAAGCACTTGCCTGGTCCACACAACAGAATATTTAAGAACACTGAGAAGATCACTGAGTTCATCGCTAAGGAGGTGGAGAGCCACAAGAAGGACCTGGACCCCAATAACCCTCGAGACTACATTGATTCCTTCATCACTGAGATTCAAAACGTGAGTTTACATCAAAACATTTTCGTCCATAACCGAATATGTGGACAAAAAGAAACCTTCAGGTTTGATGTTCTTTATAGATGCAATAAACTGAACACCAGTGTGTGGCCACTGTTCTTACGTTACCTTAAGTCAGTGGTTCTTAACCTTATTGGAGGTACTGAGCCCCACTAGTTTCATAAACACATTCACCGAACCTTCTTAAGTGGAAAAATAAAAGGTGTTTTTCAAATTCAAAACAGAGGTATATATATTTTATTGGTGCACATGTGAATCCATATTGCACATATTCGTCCGACATAGTTAGTATGAAGGGAAAATATTAAGAAAGAAATTACACGACACCATCACGACCGTCACAAGACAATTGTGTGCACAAAATCTCCTGCAGACAATAACGGCCAACGGTGTCATCACGAATCATATGAGTTGGATGTGAGTCTTGACCCCTGCCGAACCCCTGAGATTGACTCACCGAACCCCTGGGGTTCGATCGAACCCAGGTTAAGAACCACTGCCTTAAGTGTATTCCAGCCTCCACTGATTCATTCATCTGTGTGTGGGGGAGTTTAACAGATGTAGGACGGAGACAGGTGTCAGAACTGTGGTCTGTTTTATTTTATTGAGTTTGTGTGAGGAACGTGTCACATTATGGTTTCTGTGTTGGCAGAATAAAGATAAAGACTCTGATGGTGGTTTTGATGAGATCAATTTGACTTATTGTGCCATGGACCTGTTCTTGGCTGGGACAGAGACCACCTCCACCACTCTGCAGTGGACCTTGGTTTACCTCATAAAGCACCCTGAAGTGCAGGGTAAGGAACTTAACAAGGTTTAAATCGGCATAAAGTCTTTCTTTTAAAAGAGATGATTTTCATGAATTCCTATGTTACAGAAAAGGTCCAGGAAGAAATAGACAGAGTGATTGGACAGAATCGTTTGCCCACAATGGCAGACCGGGCCAACCTGCCGTACACCGATGCAGTGGTCCATGAGATCCTGAGAATAGGAGACATCGTGCCCCTAAACGTCTTGAGACTGGCCTCGAAAGACACCACTCTGGGAGGATACTTCATTCCAAAGGTACAGACCAAGGGGCAATTGGTTATTTTGAAGCTACTGTAATACAAGATTACAGATTCATTTTGCCAAGAAACCATCATAAAACACTGGGGAACATTCCACACAAAACAATATTTCCATGAAGACAACAAGGAGATGCAGCCTCCACGGGAAAAGTTCCTTAGTGCACCTTTAAGTAGGCCGTGTGTGTGTTACAGGGGACTAGCATCATGCCCATGCTGCACTCTGTGCTCTTTGACAAGAGCGAGTGGGAGACTCCGGACACGTTTAACCCCGGACACTTCCTGGACAAAGATGGAAAGTTTAGGAAGAGAGACGCGATGATGCCTTTCTCAGCAGGTGAAGCACATTTGAGTTCTCATAGTTTGTATAGAAAAGTGCTCGGGCTGCTGGTCTGCCCTCTAGTGGTTCAATTGTAGTTGTCGACGTTCATCTTGGGTCAATATTTACAATCCAGTCATGGCTCTGTGGCTCTGTGGCACCGTGTAACAGCCTCGGTAAACCTGTGGACTCATCAGTGGTTTCTGTTTTTCCAGGGAAGCGCGTGTGTCTTGGAGAAGGCCTCGCTAAGATGGAGCTGTTCCTGTTTACTGTTGGTTTGCTACAGAAGTTTTCGTTTTATGTTTTGGACGGAGAGGAACTGAGGACCGACGGGGTGACCGGGGGCACACGTGTCCCACACCCCTTCAAGGTTCACGCTAAAGTTCGCTAGTCCTGACCCCCACATAAAGAACAGGAGATGTGGGTGGGAAAACTTGCTCAAAGAGGAACTTTTTCAGCCGCCTTTTGAAAGTATCTACACAATCTACAGAGCTAAAGTGAGGAGGCAGTTTGTTCGAGAGTTTAGACGGCTGGAAAGGATCTTCTTGCTTTCTGAAGCCTCTCCATAGGACCGTAAATCACGAGCGCTGATGCACGTTGAATTACTTTGTGTATGAATTGTGCTATACAAATAAAGTCGCCTTGCCTAAGGCATGAGACAAAACACGAAGATTTTTTCTTTCTTTTTTTTTTTTAGAATTGCATTTTTACCGTCCTTTCACAAGAGAAATGCCAAGACGCCTGTGTGGATTTTTCACTCTTATAATGAAAATTATGTGTTGTCAAATTTCAGTCAGGACACAGATTACAGGAGATTATAATTCAGGAATAAATAACATCCAAACCAGAGATAAACCACGTCAACAATAGGACTAAACATACCTAGAACAACCCAGAACTATAATGGATATTAAATTAATCTCATAAACGATTAAGGTTCAAGATCAAGCATACATTGCCCTTTATAAGACATCAGATAAAGTTTTACAGACAGATTGGAAAAAACAGATAAAATGTTATTCAGAAATGTCATTATTCATTCTAAACAATGCAGATAAGATTAACTTTCTTTTGTACAATTTTAAAAATCGCCTTTATTATTCCTTATTCAGTGTTTTCAAGCTTTGGGCCAAATGCAACTTACATTGTGCCTGAAGCTGAATGAACCTTGGGACTTTTCACACAGTAAGAATCTGTGTGATTCACTCGACGTGAACTTTACCTCCTCCTTTCACCTGCTTCTGAGGGCGTTGTCACTATTATGTGATTTTAACTGTGGCTTAAATGTATTGTATTGGACTTGAACTGTCATGTACTAAACAAAAGATGCCAGCTCGAGCTTTTCAACAAAAATATCTATATTAAGTAGGCCTAATTACATGGTCATGGTAAATGATTAGTTATTATTTCAGTGTGTGCTTAAGATCAGATAAATTTCATGTTACATAAAGGATCACACCCAAAGTCCATGTAGGTGGAGCTTAGGTTATCCATTACTCAGCAAAGTTTATTTATGTTTGTAGAAAGAAGAGCAGGCGAGTACCAAGAATCTCTCTCTGTGTTTCAACATGTGGCTCTACAGTTTCCTGCTAAGTTTGGATTTTAAATCAGTTGCGCTGTTTTTGGTGGTTTTCCTCCTGATAGCAGATTATGTTAAAAACAGGAGTCCTCCAAACTACCCGCCCGGACCGCGGGCTCTGCCTCTTTTGGGAAACTTTTTTCATTTTGACCCTAAGTTTCCACATTTGAGCTTTTTCAAGGTGAGTTTCAGTATGATTTTTGCACAATTATTAGTTTCGCAGACTCCCAAACTCCTGTTCCACACAAATGTTCATGAATCTATAAGATGAGACTTTGAACTATATCCTGTGGTTTACGGTTATGGTTTATTCACAGATGGCTGAACTCTATGGAAATGTCTACAGCTTTCGATTTGGCAGCGAAAAGATGGTGTTAATCTGTGGATACAAGATGGTGAAGGAAGCTTTACTGAACCAAGCCGACACCTTTGTGGATCGTCCCTTCAGCCCAATGGCCGACAGGTTTTACTCATCAACAGGAGGTCAGGACCCACTCTGTTGTGCTTGTATGGCCAAAGTTTGGCTTATCTTATTTCAGTGAGTTTGGCCAGGGCACGACTGTAGAACCAGCTCATCAATCGAAAGGAGTGATGAAAAGTGTACCTGCCTGGTGGGAGCAAAGGATGAGTCTAGGGCTGCAACTAACGATTATTTTCATAATCAATTAATCTGGCGATTATTTTTCAACTAATCGATTGTTAATCGGATAAAAAGAAGGAAAGTGCTCCAAAACTGTGCTAAAAGTAAGTTAGCCGTGCGTCCTGGGTTTACGCACAGAAGCTGTGCTCGCTCTGCCAACCCCTCTCTCTATTACGCACGCGGTCAGATCAACAAAGCTTTGACCAATCACGGTGTTCGTGAGCTTGTACCGCACACTCTGTGATGGACAGGAGCACCAGCGAATCACAGAGAGGGTTTAAGAGGTTAACTGGACTAGTTAATGGCTTAGAAACACATTGTTCCAATGCAATCGTGGCTAATATGTGCTAACTAGCTAACACCAAGCAACTTCGGTTTAACTTGTATAGTGTCAAACAATACGTTGTGATTAAAACGTTCCTATTAACTTGTACCAGTAATGCACCCAACTACTTTTCATGTCAAAAAAAGGTTGCCAATATGTTTGTGAAATCTCACCAGAGTCCGACTGATTTTAAAGGGGAGACGCCATTTCTCAAGTGTCCTCTTTTTTCCCCCGTGTTAACCTTTCCTGTTCTCGCCCCCTAACCGTGGTTGGGGAGCACAGAAATCGTCTTCTCCAGGACCGGGATTGCTTCCCTCCGGGGTTAACTCCCTTGAGGACCTTGTGCGTTTGCGGTGTATGAAAATGTAAATAAAAGGAGGCAGTTTCGCTGCAGAGTGGGGCTTTATTAGCTCACTACACTGTAGGAGTAGCACCTTTTACCCTCTACGTGCCCGATCGCCGTCTCTGTCTTTCCCTGAGAGCACACGGGACACACACACGGAGCGAGACCCGGCTCCACTGCTCCGCACAGACATACATCCAGCACAATCACTCACCCTCTCTCTCTCTCCTGCACTGAGCTATAGACACAATATAGACACATCTCACAACACCCGATTCTCCCGCTTGGACTTTGTCACGTGAACTAGTCAACTAATCGATTACTAAATTAGTTGCCAACTATTTTAATAGTCGATTTTAATCGATTTAATCGATTAGTTGTTGCAGCCCTAGATGAATCAACACTCTCCTTCCTATTGCCATTTAGGGCTTTCTTTTCTTATTTCATGTTATTTCAAATACTGTTTTACCAAGTCAAATGTTCAGAACCGCGTGTCAGATATTATAAATGATACTAATGCTCACGTCTGACAATTCTGCTGCAGGAGGTCTCTTCATGAGCAATGGAGAGAAGTGGAGAAAACAGAGGCGTTTTGCTTTGTCCACTTTAAGGAGCTTTGGCCTGGGCAAAAGCTCCATGGAGCGGTGCATCTGCGAGGAAATCCAGTGTCTTCAAGAAGAAATACAAAGTTACAAAGGTCTTTCATGAAATCATAAGCACATGAGCAGGGACTAGTTTGTATATCTACTTCTCACTCACGGATATTTGTTACTAAGTGAAAAACTCAATATTGATTTTGACAATTAAGACATTATTTTAGGTGTTAAAATCACCCTTTTGCCAGACAATAGAAAGTAATAATAACAGAAGTTCTGCATGTATGTCTTATAATAGATTCAGACTATTCCGGAGAGTTTACATTTTGTTCTGTTTATGTATTTTTTCAGTATTGATACGACAAGTAAAGTGTCTCTCTGTCAAGTTAAAACCAGGCTAGACAGGGAATAGTTTTAACAACTATAGCGCCAGTTCAAAATATCTACTTTCTTCTGTAGGAGCGCCGTTCAGACCCGCCGGCCTTTTCAATAACGCTGTGTCCAACATCATCTGTCAGCTGGTGATGGGGAAACGCTTTGACTACAACGACCACGAATTTCAGACTGTGCTCCGTGACTTGGCTGAAACTCTTTATCTAGAAGGCACAGTGTGGGCTCAGGTATAGTCAGACAAAAAACTCGAATCACTAAACCTTATGAAACAAAAACAAGCAGGAACCAAAATAATACTGCCTCACCAGTGTATTCTTCAGTTCAAGTTTAACTAAAAATAATGATATTTTTATGAAAAATATACTAAAGCAAAATGACTTTAACTTGACCACTGATGTATTGATAATTTCCAAAATATTCCACATCACAAAAGTGTGGATTGTGTCTG
Source organism: Odontamblyopus rebecca (assembly GCA_030686955.1). Taxonomy (NCBI): domain Eukaryota; kingdom Metazoa; phylum Chordata; class Actinopteri; order Gobiiformes; family Gobiidae; genus Odontamblyopus; species Odontamblyopus rebecca. Next base: position 38,060,997 of record CM060660.1, on the reverse strand, counting down.
TTCCTGATCAGTTAAACATTACAGGTCTGTAATAATGTGATTTGTTGATGTTAAGTGTTTTTATTGACAGCTGTACGAGTCGTTCCCCTGGATCATGAAGCACTTGCCTGGTCCACACAACAGAATATTTAAGAACATTGAGAAGATCACTGAGTTCATCGCTAAGGAGGTGGAGAGCCACAAGAAGGACCTGGACCCCAATAACCCTCGAGACTACATTGATTCCTTCATCACTGAGATTCAAAACGTGAGTTTACATCAAAACATTTTCGTCCATAACCGAATATGTGGACAAAAAGAAACCTTCAGGTTTGATGTTCTTTATAGATGCAATAAACTGAACACCAGTGTGTGGCCACTGTTCTTACGTTACCTTAAGTCAGTGGTTCTTAACCTTATTGGAGGTACTGAGCCCCACTAGTTTCATAAACACATTCACTGAACCTTCTTAAGTGGAAAAATAAAATGTTTTTTTTCAAATTCAAAACAGAGGTATATATATTTTATTGGTGCACATGTGAATCCATATTGCACATATTCGTCCGACATAGTTAGTATGAAGGGAAAATATTAAGAAATTACACGACACCATCACGACTGTCACAAGACAATTGTGTGCACAAAATTTCCTGCAGACAATAACGGCCAAAGGTGTCATCACGAATCATATGAGTTGGATGTGAGTCTTGACCCCTGCCGAACCCCTGAGATTGACTCACCGAACCCCTGGGGTTCGATCGAACCCAGGTTAAGAACCACTGCCTTAAGTGTATTCCAGCCTCCACTGATTCACTCATCTGTGTGTGGGGGAGTTTAACAGATGTAGGACGGAGACAGGTGTCAGAACTGTGGTCTGTTTTATTTTATTGAGTTTGTGTGAGGAACGTGTCACATTATGGTTTCTGTGTTGGCAGAATAAAGATAAAGACTCTGATGGTGGTTTTGATGAGATCAATTTGACTTATTGTGCCATGGACCTGTTCTTGGCTGGGACAGAGACCACCTCCACCACTCTGCAGTGGACCTTGGTTTACCTCATAAAGCACCCTGAAGTGCAGGGTAAGGAACTTAACAAGGTTTAAATCGGCATAAAGTCTTTCTTTTAAAAGAGATGATTTTCATGAATTCCTATGTTACAGAAAAGGTCCAGGAAGAAATAGACAGAGTGATTGGACAGAATCGTTTGCCCACAATGGCAGACCGGGCCAACCTGCCGTACACCGATGCAGTGGTCCATGAGATCCAGAGAATAGGAGACATCGTGCCCCTAAACGCCTTGAGACTGGCCTCGAAAGACACCACTCTGGGAGGATACTTCATTCCAAAGGTACAGACCAAGGGGCAATTGGTTATTTTGAAGCTACTGTAATACAAGATTACAGATTCATTTTGCCAAGAAACCATCATAAAACACTGGGGAACATTCCACACAAAACAATATTTCCATGAAGACAAGAAGGAGATGTAGCCTCCACGGGAAAAGTTCCTTAGTGCACCTTTAAGTAGGCCGTGTGTGTGTTACAGGGGACTAGCATCATGCCCATGCTGCACTCTGTGCTCTTTGACAAGAGCGAGTGGGAGACTCCGGACACGTTTAACCCCGGACACTTCCTGGACAAAGATGGAAAGTTTAGGAAGAGAGACGCGATGATGCCTTTCTCAGCAGGTGAAGCACATTTGAGTTCTCATAGTTTATATAAAAAAGTGCTCGGGCTGCTGGTCTGCCCTCTAGTGGTTCAATTGTAGTTGTCAACGTTCATCTTGGGTCAATATTTACAATCCAGTCATGGCTCTGTGGCTCTGTGGCACCGTGTAACAGCCTCGGTAAACCTGTGGACTCTGTGGTTTCTGTTTTTCCAGGGAAGCGCGTGTGTCTTGGAGAAGGCCTCGCTAAGATGGAGCTGTTCCTGTTTACTGTTGGTTTGCTACAGAAGTTTTCGTTTTATGTTTTGGACGGAGAGGAGCTGAGGACCGACGGGGTGACCGGGGGCACACGTGTCCCACACCCCTTCAAGGTTCACGCTAAAGTTCGCTAGTCCTGACCCCCACATAAAGAACAGGAGATCTCACATTGCTCATACGAGTCACGTTAAAGTCCTGTATTTTAACTTTCAGGTTGAGAATTACTAATCAAAACTCAGACTTTAGATTCTTTGACAATGAAGGAATGAATTAGAAAAAAAATCCAACTAAATCTTCTTGAGGTTTTTATTTCGAATACTTAACTCGAGACATGCGCAACCAGTATGAATTTGTTCTCGTACTGAAGACTGCATTACTAACAAAACAACAGAATCACTTTGAAAAACAACAACTTTCTTTTCATCACTGTGTCATACCTCAGAAATATAATATCTTAAGTTAGTCTTCAGTCTGCAGGTGTCATCTGTGTAACACTTTATAGACGCACAACATTCAGTCTGCAGGTGTTTTCAGTGGAGCTACAGACGACCACATTCAGTCCATTTAAAACCGTCTGAAACGATGAAACCGGGTCTGTGATCACTAATGTCCTGCCTCTGTGTAAATATCAGTGCTGTGTGTCAGGATTGTGCCTTTTTGTGCTGATTCTACCGTGTTTGTCCTGTAAATTGTCACTGACAGTTTGTCTGTTGTGTGGAGTTGTGGTGTAAAGTCGCCTTCGGGTTAATTCTGGCATATTTACAAGGGTTTGTTCGTGAATATGCAGTGTCCCTATTAAATAAATAAAATTAAAAACACTGGCTTACGCTCGCGAGCTTGTGACTATAATTTAACCACCTTCAGACAGAGCAGTGCCTACGGTTAGCATCACTATCAGTAACATCTCCATGGAGCAGGTGAAGGACTCCATAGTGCGACTTTATGAACACATGACTTATATTTGGGTGATGTTAGAGGGCGAGTTTGACAAAGACACTTTCCACATGCTGCGATTGGGCAGAATTTGTAGTAAAGTATTTTACTCGAGTACAAATTTTAGGTGTCTGTATGGAAGCCCATTTCTGCCAGTAAATAACGAATAAAAGCCTCACAGAAAGTCACAATTTTGCATTTTAAAGTAATAATTATGAGTTATAAAATCATAATAATGAGTTTTAAAGTCATAATTTCAAGTTTTAAAGTTATAAATACGAGTTTTATAGTCATAATTGTTTTAAAGTCATAGTTATGAGTTTTAAAGTCATAATAAATCTGAGTTTTAGTATAATTATGAGTGTAAGTCATAATTACAAGTTTTAAAATCATAATTATGAGTTTTAGTTATAATTTCAAGTTTAAAAATCAAAATTACAAGTTTTAAAATCATAATTATGAGTTTTAGTCATAATTGCGAGTTTGAAGTCAAAATTATGAGTGTAAAAGTCATAAATATGAGTTTTAAAGTCATAATTTCAAGTTTTAAAGTTATAAATACAAGTTTTATAGTCATAATTGTTTTAAAGTCGTAGTTATGAGTTTTAAAGTCATAATAAATCTGAGTTTTAGTATAATTATGAGTGTAAGTCATAATTACATGTTTTAAAATCATAATTATGAGTGTTAGTTATAGTTGCGAGTTTAAAGTCAAAATTATGAGTGTTAAAGTCATAAATATGAGTTTTAAAGTCATAATTACGAGTTTTAAAGTCATAATTATAAGTTCAAAAGTCATAATTACGAGTTTAAAAATCATAATTATGAGTTTCATCATGTTTGAAATGGTGAAATGTTTCATAATGTACTTTCTAGTCCCCTACATTTTTGAACAGTATTTTTATTTATTGTTTTTCTGAGACCTGGTGAGAAGCCTGAGGAAGTTTATTTTTTAACACATTTTAAGTATGAGGAAACAAGAATATGCAAAGGACAAAAATATATAGAAGTCAGCACAAATCTGTATCAAAGTCACTACATTTTAAGCTTAATTAGATCTCAAAACTTGGGTACTTTTACTTTCACGTTTTTTGCTCTGTATCTGTCCTTCTGATTAAGTAACAACACGTAGTACTTGTTCCAGCGCCGCTAAAGTGAAGGAAGTCGGATGAGCAGCCACACACTTGGGCTTTTATTGTAAATTATGGGTTCACATTTGCATAGCTCTGCTTCTGTTTCTTTCTCTGCTCTGTTTTTATTTATTCCTCAGACTCTGATTATCCCTGCGCTGATGTGAGCTCCTTTAACTCACTGTGACAACCTCCTGAATCCACCGTCCTGCTCAAGGACGTCTGAGTCTGTCTGCTGGAAACACTGGCTACATTTATACAGCCAGTCAAAATCAGATCTGGAGTCTCCAGCCTTTTTCCTCCGGCGAGCTGCCTCTTACAAAATGAAAATGCCCAAGAGCTGCTAGTTTTAACCGTTACAAGAAATGGAGTCTATACGGACGCCTATAAAACATAAACCATTATCCATTTATTAGTGTACAAATTTAGGAATCAAAATAATACAAGTACAACAGTAACAGGCATTTAAGTACCGTATTTTTGGGACTATAACTCGCTTTTTTTTCATGGTTATACTCAGGTGCGACTTATATATGAAATATAAAGTTTCACATGCTGTTTATTTTCACACTGAGGCCACGAGGGGGCGCTATAGGCTTGTGCACCAGTATCTTCTCCACCTCAGGCTCTTCCTCCTGCACCACTGTCACTTCACCTGCAGCACCTCAGACTTGTTTGCTCAGGTAAATCCAGGTGGAGACTTTTTTTGTCCAGTGAATAATCCGCTGAATCTGGTCCTTTAGACCAAAAGAAGCTTCACTGCATCAGCGCCTGCTGTTTTTATCACTATATGTAAATGAGCCATGCGGCTTTAAGTTTTGTTTCTGTAAAACAAACGTAAACAAATGTGCATAAAGCTGCGCTAAACACATTATTACTCATTATCTATATTGAGTGGAGAACCAGAAACATAGAGCGGTGGAAGAAAAGCGCAATCAAGCAGCAGAAAGAAAGTTTGAAGTGAGCGAGAAACTTGTGTTTGATGGAGAAAAGCGAAGGAAACTCGAACTGCAATGAAGAAAACACAAAAGCTAATCTCAGGATTAAAGCTGGATTTAGCTGGAGTTGGTGGAGTTGTTCAGAAGTGACACCGAGGATGAAGAATTCAGTGGATTTAGTGATTTGGAGCGAGATGGAGAGTTCGGTTAAACTTGTTCTGTTGTTTCTGCTCTAATTTTGTGAATAACTGTTCATATGTGACGTGAACACAACAGACACATGTTCAGCCTGTTCTGTTCTATTGTTATTACGATAATTCGCCTTTAAGATGAAATGTCTGTTCCTGGAGTCTGATTTTATAAAATACATTTCCTCTCCAAAATGCGACTTATAGTCCGAAAAATACGGTAGTCAAATTTTACTTATTCAGGACAACACATGTAATTCAGAAAGTGTTTTGTGTTGCATTTTTTGTATGAAAAGCGCTCGATAAATAAAGTTCGATTGATTGAAATCCTTTGGCGAGCTTCGGGGAAGGGGGTGAAGAGCGACAGAGGTACAGTTAAATCTGATTTTTGGTGTGTTTACGGCACAAGAGAAATCTGATAATCAAAAATACTTGGTGACACGAGACGGGGAATCAATGGATTTTTATTGGCGGTTTTCCTACAATGTGATAATGTGGGATCAATAGTAACAGACAGGCACAGTTACTAACGCTGTAATAGATCAGAAAGCATCACCCACCTCATATTTTTCATTATTTTTACGGGTGTGACTTGATTAAACGAAAAAATCTAAGTAATTCCAGGCTTTGCAGTTAATTCTCAATGAATCGCATCACGATATTAGCCCCAAAAGCAACATTTATGTTATGTAAATAGCTTTTTTTTTTGTAGAAATCTTCATCAAATAAAACAGACATGACTTTAAATTCAAGCTCTTTTAAATGTTTGGGGAAAATGTCTTGAAAAGATAAATTGCGTTTCATTTCAAAAATAGTCGAAGGTGTAAGGTTCCTGTCCGACATTGTAGAGACTAAAGTTAAAGTGCCGTTTTACTTTAAGTTGTTCCCTTCTGAACGTCGTGTTTCTGTGCTGCTGTGACGTGTTTTGCATTTAAACGGTGTCGTGGGGTTGAGGCGCGTCTGAGATCTGCAAACTCTTTTCTGCACAGTTTGCCTTTGTCACTACTTCCGTCGGGTTGTTTTTTTTTAAGAGAAATTTACCTTCCAGCTGACCCAGAGCGCCCTCATGCTCCGCTGGGCTGTAGTCGTAGTCGGATGCGTCAGTACGATTGGCCGAACACAACACGGTGCACAGACAATGCGATCAAGAATACGATTTTAGACATTAGATATGCTGGGGACACGCAGGCAGGTGGAGGGAGGCAACTCGAAAATGTGTCCGGACGTGAACAGCGCGGCCGTAGACGTGTCTCTGGTGTTTCCGTGCAAACGGCAACAAATGGACGTAAACAGATCCTCTCTGAAGCCTCTTTATCCAACCACAAGTACCACAATAATGTCATACTCCCAGATGGAGGTAAGACACTGTATTCCTTATGCCGTGAAGTATCGGAAAGGTAACTCATCAAATCAATTTTTTTTTAGCCCTCGAAGACCTATGTTATCGTATATGATACCAAGGAATATGTTTTCTATAACGGTAAAAGACAGAAACTTCCTTTTCCCCTCTGAAAGTGCAGACATAGAGGTTTCCGTACATTTCTGCGGCTTTATCCTACGTCACACTCACGCTGTGTGATGACGTGAGCAAAACGAGTGTCCAACAGGAACTTTGTTTTCCCCAAACTCATGCGCTCCGTCCATTTTGATCGAGCCAAACTTTGCCAAAGAGTGAAGTGAGTCAAGATGGTCGACTCCTCTGACTGTGTGTGTTTATAACGAGGGAAAAAGTCGCTCTAAGTGGAGTTAATTCTCACACACATGGAAAATTACACATCTTGGTGTGTGTAATTGTGCATCTCTTTCTATTTTTATTTAAAGGTTTATTTCAGTCCAAATGAACAAATCCAAATGTAATTTCCACCCTGGAAATGCAGAAGTGCTGTGGCTCTGGCCCTGGACCTGACAGGAGCTGTTTCCAGGTCTGGACCAGGAAAGTCATGGAGTCACTGCACTTTTTTTTGTTTTTAGGGCAATAAGGAGATTTTTAATTTACTTACAGACTTGATATTTTGCAGTTTTGTAGCTGAGACCCTAAGTTAAGCATTTTTATGTCCAAAAAGTTGTTTCTACATGTTTGCTGTGTGTTTTGTATAAAAGAGTGGGATTTTAATTTTCTGTTTTTTTTTTTTTTTCATCTCTATTTCTGGTCCTGTAGCTTTTATCACAGCCTCATGACACAACTACAGCAGCAGATTGTGAAATAACAGGTTGGACTGAACAAAAGGAGGTAGAACACTTCATTAGGGGTAAAAGGGGCAGTTTTAAAAGCAACATTAAGAAAAAAATCCAGGCGAGGAGAAATATACTAAAATTGCCCTCAGGTCTTCAGGCGTTAACTGTAATGCAGGCAAAATTAAATCATGTTTCTCTAGGTATCAATCAATAAAAATTCACGATTAAAAACACACTCACGACCCTCTGCCTCCAGCTGCCCCAACACATCCATTCAGACAGATCCGGTCAGTGTCAGTTAAAGTGACTGAGTGAAATAAATACTAAAACTCAGCTAAAATCAATACTTTACACATAATGTTCCTGATGTACATAAGATGCTTTAGTAAACTGTATATCAGCTGTTCAGCGTCCTGATGGTTTGTGGGAAGAGAATGTTCAGTCCGGTGGTTTTACATCTGATGCTCTGGAATCGTTTTCCTCATGACAGAAGTTCAAAGTATTTGTCCAAGTTTTGACTGAATGACTAAAGAAATAAACTAAACTAAACTAGTTCCATCCTATTTTAGTCCTGGTTTAAATACCGGTTTAGTCTTGGTTCAGTCCTGTTTTAATCCTGGTGTAGTCCTGGTTTAGTTCTGATTTAGTCTTGGTTTAGTCCCGGGTCACCCCAGGTTCAGTTCTGGTTTAGTCCTGATTCAGTCCTGGTTCAGTCCTGGTTTAGTCCTGATTCAGTCCTGGTTCAGTCCTGGTTTAGTCCTGGTTCAGTCCTGGTTTAGTCCTGATTCAGTCTTGGTTTAGTCCTGATTCAGTCCTGGTTTAGTCCTGATTCAGTCCTGGTTCAGTCCTGGTTTAGTCCTGGTTCAGTCCTGGTTTAGTCCTGATTCAGTCCTGGTTTAGTCCTGGTTCAGTCCTGATTCAGTCCTGGTTTAGTCCTGGTTCAGTCCTGGTTTAGTCCTGATTCAGTCCTGGTTCAGTCCTGGTTTAGTCCTGATTCAGTCCTGGTTCAGTCCTGGTTTAGTCCTGATTCAGTCCTGGTTCAGTCCTGGTTCAGTCCTGGTTTAGTCCTGGTTTAGTCCTGGTTTAGTCCTGGTTTAGTCCTGGTTTAGTCCTGGTTCAGTCCTGATTCAGTCCTGGTTTAGTCCTGGTTTAGTCCTGGTTTAGTCCTCAGGAGTGGATCTCTCCTTCACTGTGATTCTCCTCAAGGCTTCCTCTTTTTTTATTGTTTCACTGTTTGATTTTCTAAATTTTCCCTGGTTAAATCCAGATTTGGGCTTTGCAAAAATGAGCTGAAATGACAGAAAGTGCAAATTCTTACACTGATTAGTCGTCAGAACACGGTATTTGTGAGTAAACTTCCCGGATTTGTTTATGTAGATGTTTCAAAGTGTCTGCACATTAAGAGCTGCAGAGAGGAGCTGAGAGCAGCACTTCTCCGCTCATCAGAACGGAGTGAACCTGCTGACAAACAGACCCGCTGTGTGCACGGATACAGCCCTGCACCGAGAAAACTCACTCTGAACAACACCGTGTTTGTGTTTGAGGAACAAAATCTGTGGTTTTTCTCAATGAGACTCAAGTGGAAGCGCCGGGAGCAAGAACGTAAAAGCCTCGTACCAAATGTGTCCACGTAGAACCATCTGTTTAGTCCCAGAGTTGTAAAAACAGACAAGGCAGAGGAGGGAGAGAAGCCAAAAGTGTCTTATTCAAGTACAACTGTGCAGGAGAGGTTATCATTTTAAGTTGATGTAATTCGTAAGATCAAACACCTGGCGGAGCTCATCTACTGGCAGCAGACGGAATCACCACGGGGGAAAACTCAAACTAGCCAATAAGAGACATGCCTCATGATGATGGAAGCGCCCAGAACCTGATCCGACCACAGAAATGCCGGGGACGTGTCTGCCTGTGATTTACGGACTTCAAAACGACCTGTGACACAGCAATCCTGGAAAACCCGAGGTGTTTGAGGATAAAGGACCTACGTCTGGACTCATTCGAGAGTTTACGAATATTGAGTTTACGCTCAGATTTCCCAAATATGCTCGGATTTCTGTCCTACGCACACCAATACTTCTGACGGCCATTTGTGCTCCATATTAGTCTATCTGCAGCTCGAGCGTTTTCAGTTTGAGAGAAGAAACCAGCCTAAATACGCAGGGTTTGTGTGTTAATCATGTGTGAATGAAACAAAACTGCAGCTACAGTTGTGCTCAGAAGTTCACAGACCCTGACAGAATTTGATTGATTTCTTGGCCATTTTTTCAGAGAATATGAATAACACAAAAACTTTTCTTTCACTCATGGTTGGTGTTTGGGTGAAGCCGTTTATTATCAAACTCCTGTGTTTCCTCTTTTTAAATCATAATGAAACAGAAACTACACAAATGACCCAGTGAAGCTGGAGTCTTTTGTGATAGTTGTGGATGTGTTATTTCCTCTGATGGTAAAGCTGCTCATTCTTCTGGGCAAAAGGCTCCAGTTCCTGTAAATTCTTGGGCTCTTGTCTGAACTGCAGCTTGAATCTGCCCAGAGGCTCAGTGATACTGAGGTCAGAAGAGACGAACACTCCAGAACCTTCACTTTATTCTGCTGGAGCCAGTGACAGCTCCACTTTGTGTTTTGGATCATTATCATGTTGGAATCACAGACCGTGTATATGAGTGGACATAGCTAACGCATTAGCCGCTGCGTGCCAAACAGGAAGTGCTCCAGGAGGCTCTTCCGGCTCCTTCTCTCCCTTTTTCCTGTTGATTTACATGGGGATCTTATCGCTCGTCTCTCTGTAACTGCTGCAGTGGCCTCGACATTTTGGTCTTAAAATGTTCACATTAACCTGCGACACAGGATCCTGATTTTTTTTTTTGTCCATCAAAAAACCCCATTCATAACATAGAGCCTGGCTTCAAATTCGCTCCTGTCACCATTGGTATCGCGAGCCTCATTTGAGCAGTGCTGAACGCTGTGGGTGACGTCACACTCGCTAAGTCCACTTTTAGATACCGTCTGTGGTTTGTGATGAGCTTTTATAACTTCAGAAAACGTGTGCGTTGTGGTCACCGGCTCGTTGCTGTTGCCATAACCTTTTCTCTCACACTGAGGTGGTGGAAAATATGGACTTTTTAGTTTTATGCAGACTTTTACACTAAAATCAGCATCAGTAAAGCAAAGTACAGCTCCATGTGTGCCCCAGGTGTAGGAACAACATGGTTAAAGGTGCAAAAAAGTCCATTTTGGATTCTGTCCGACAAAGACAAAAGTTCTGAGCTGAACCAGAGAGTGAAACTGAGAAAAATGACTTCAAAGTTTCTGTTTTGTCCAGACAAAAGTAGAACAGGCAGGGCTCCCAAAATGTGACAGCTGGTTGCTATAATGAAGAAATATTTGTATGCGAAAAATATTGAGCTCAAAATTGCCCTTTGACCCTTGGAGGCAAAAGGCAGTAACAGTGTTAGTTTCTGCCTTTTGCCTTTGCACGACTCCTGATTTTTGGCACATGATACAAAGGCAGAGCACAGGAACTGCCAAATAAGGGTCAAAGGGCAACTTTGAGCTCAATATTTTCCACGATATTTATTCCCATATTTATTTATTCCCATAAACGAGGTCTCAAATACGCCCAAAGTGACACGAACTCATTTTTGAGCAACACGATGTCACAGCCTTCTGTCTTCGTAGGGCAGAATGATACGAGTCCATTATTGAAGACATTTTAGGCTTTTTTCTGGTATTTAGTCCGAAACTATCGAAGGCGTAGATTGTTAGGTCACATTTTGTTCATTATAAACTCCAATATCGATCTAAAAGTGCTTAATAAGTCCATTAACTTTCTGTTCCAGGGTGGATGTGTGAGAAACCTGCCGCATTCATATTTTCACCCAAACAAGCCACAGATCATCAATTTCTTGTTTAGTTGAAAAATGGCTGTGACATTTTTCAGTTATAACTATAATGACCTAAATCTGTGTTTTTGGAATAATCAAAGTAAGACAGACAGCAGGCGGAGACAGAGAGTGGGTGAAAAGTGGAATTTTCAGAGCGCCCAGACGCAGTACGACACAGGGTTACTCCAACATGCACGAAACTGTCAAAATAAAAGATCACAAAAGTCAAATGATCAACTCCAGTCTTGATAAAGGAGGTGGTGGTGGTCGGGGCTGTTTTCCTGGATCTTCGTTAGGCATTTGCAACTGTCAACCGTTCAGTGTTGCCGACCAAAATGCAAAATTTTAGCTTCTCAGTAAATACCATCAACTGGTTTCCATCATACCTGGCGAACCGTTTACCAGTGCGTGAAAATTAACTCCGCAACATCCAGATTTCGGGGCAATTTCGGTCCATAATCGAGTGTAAAGTCCCCGATAGTTTGCTAGGATATCACAGGACTCCAGGCAGACGCATCACCGATACGCCCGTCTCCGTACGTTTCACTCTCCGAAACATCGTCCCTATCACTGTTTTCCGCTGAATAATCAATGTTATCAGTTTGAAATCCATAAAAGTCAAGAGTCAGAGTCACTTTCTCCAAAGATATAAAATAAAATAAACCCGGCTCCTCGTCACTTCTAAAACTCCGCCCCGCCATCTTTCCATTGCACGTGTTTTGTTTTGCAGTATTTTTACGAGAAGCTATATTCGTCAATACTTCGACTAACTTCGGAAAAAATCAGCAAAAATATATCCTTGAATCCTATTGGTCAGCCTAGTCTGGGTTGTTGTGGCCCCCACCTATTGCAGAATGTGTCATGTGTGAAAAAACGGCACCGTTTCTAATGGTCGTCAAACAGCGTCTTTAGTGATATAGCGGAGGTGTCAAAACTCATCATTAAGGATGGGGGGGGGGGGGGAGATCTCTTGCCCTTTTTGCAGATCAGTTTCCATGTAGAGGCTATGAGGCTGTGTTATAATTTGCCCCTAAAAAGCTCAAAACTGCTAATCAAAATTTCTACCTCAGCCTCCATTACTCAAGCCGGAAAGAGATATAAAATGTGTGCAATATATAGAGAAAAGACTGCAGAAATAAAAGGAACAGACAGAAAAGAGGCAATTACAGATGGCATTACTTTACAAATTACAGACACGGCGCATTCGCACGGGATTAAGAT